>VXBI01002997.1:7500-25073 GCA_013397375.1 Toxostoma redivivum | reverse complement strand
TTCTGTACTCAGGTTCCAATCTTTCTAAGCAGAGACAAAACACGCTGTCCTTGTCAAATCATTTCAACGTGAACCAACTGAAAATTTATTATCTTAAAAAAGATCATCTATGCCTTTTCCCAGCATTCCTTAAAGACTACACTGAGACGATGTCCACACCAGCTGCAATTTTATCCAGAGTAGGGGAATGGGAGGGAGAAACAGATGCATACATGGTTAGTCTTTTATAAGTTGGTCTGTCACAAATGTTAGTCTTATATTTAAACTGCAAAATTATACCTGCAGAAACTAAATTAAGTTCGAGTTGTGTACTTTATGTGCTGTGTGTTAACAACCTTATTACTGCTTTTTTTCCACAATGCTTTATAAAAGTTCAGTTCTCTCAACATAAATATTGACTATTCTGCTGCTGTATGACTCTCTCCTGCTGGGAGAGCAGATTGTTCAGCACTTGGGGCAAGGGGCTGGAGGGAGACAAGCAGTGAGGAAAACAAGGGACTTCTTGTCAGGGAAGGAGGTGACAGTGGCAGAGATGAAGAGGAGGCTCCAGGCAGCATGAAACAGCTTGGCCACCTGAGCTACAACTGCTGAGGGGCTCTTTTCTTTCCCCAATGGATGCTAAGTGCTCTGACTCATTCCCCCGAGTCTCCTACAAAGAGTGGTACTGAAAAAGGGAAGGAAAGTAAGGAACCAATAGGTATGGAATATGTAGGAGGTACCTTTGTACATTTATGTTAATTTTTTAAATTGAAATCTGTTGTTTACAGTTTTGTTGTGCCCATGTAATGGCACAAAATAAAAATCTACACACAAATTAAAATATTAAATTTCTAAAAATTTTACAACTGACATTATGATAAAAGTCCTGCTACCCCATCAGTGGTGGAAAAAGAAGGGAGTATGTGTGGGAAAACCAGTTCTGCCTCTTAGCTGAACTGTACTAATTGACATTAGTGTCAAGGACACTCCAAACCAGGAGGATAGGGCCCATCCTGCAGCTGTGCTCAATTAACATTTTAATGCAAAGCTGAGGAGATGCAGATAGGTAACAGGTGTGGCTCACCCTAATTAAATAGCTCTTCTCAACTTTATTATTTATTTCCTGTTATACAAAATGCCATAGTACATATTTTTCCAAAGCTATCATTTGGGGAAGAAACCCAGATGAGAAATTGCCAACAAACATATCAAGTCTTACAGGAAAGCAAAAGCCCAGCAAAAGTGTTCTTAATGACATTTCATTTAATCAAGTTGTTTACAAAGAAAAGCCCAGAAAGTTGACAGCTGTATAGTTCCAGAATATTACACATCTCTTTCCCATAACGTGGCACAGTACACAAAGATAAATGAGTTCCACTAAGCAAAACTACCACTATCATTAGAATAGCCATAAACTAATGCTAAAAATGCTAAAAGGGATACACTGCTGGCTTTCATTCACTGGAAAAAACATGATGTTGGCAAAATGGAGTTTGTTTCTTTTTTTTTTTTTTAATTTGTTAATGAATATGAAGTTTTGACTGGTGGCAAGAAGGACATTATTTTCAGCTGGGATGATCCAAGAGACCAGATGGCATTTATCCCAGCATTCATGGAACAGGATTTTCACAATATTCAAATGTAAAACATGAACAATTCTTCTGAATTAATAAATAACTTCTTCAGGTATTTTTTATAATCCAAAAATTTTGGGGGCTTTAATATTTTTGATAAAATAAATGAGTTTGATTTTTTTAACTTTCCAAAGAATCAATACAGCACAGAATGGATCTAAAAATAACAATTTGTTTTGCTTTGTTTAAAAACATTCTATTGCTACTTTTGCTAGACTTTATGTGAGAACTATTAGATAAACTGTGGAGCTGTCACACAGTAGGTGAATTAGAGTTTGGTAAAATAATGCAAAAATATAGTTCAATAGTAATAGTGAGAATTCCTTTAACAAGAACCTCAGGATGTTATGACCCCTCAAGGATCAGGCAGATTTCCCAGTAAGAGTTAGCACTGGACAATATCAATTATTTTGTGTATTTAATAAGACTGTAAGAAATCAAGAGAGAAATATTGTGCAGATGTAATCTCACAGAGATTTTTGTCCATGCACAATTTCTGTTTTACAGGCAGCTATATCAAGCTAAGCAGACTTCAGATGAAACAGTATTCACCCCTAACATGGATCCAATTATTTTTATTCTCTACATTTGAAGAAAGTTCAGTTTTTGTACCTTTTGAAAAAATCTTCCCTGCTATGCATGTCATGCATCTTCAAAATTATAATTTTATTATATCAATTTCTCTTCCGTTTTAGTTTCAACAACTCAGTTTTTAACTTCATGAGAGGAAGAGCTTGGTAGACAAAAAGAAGCTGAAAAATTGCTTTATTAAATATACATTACATGTAATTACTTGTTTCCTGCTTAACTGATCTGGTGAGGAACTCTTCCTCAAAGTCACATCCCTTCACAGAAAGGTACTTGTTTTGAAAAACTTTAGTTTGAGAGGTTTTTTGTGTAACAGATGGAATTATTGATCAAAAGGAAACACAAATCATTCATTATTGGTCAAAAGGAGACAAGTATTCCTTATATTCTGCTAATTAAAGCAAGGAAGAAATTCAGATTCCATTGACTAACATCCTACATGGATATGTTAATGTGGCCTTTTGAAATCCACATCCACATTTCTATGTTTCTGGCAAAACAAAGAATTTTACCTCTACCTGGTTTACCATCTGAAGTGAATGGGAAATGTGCTTCTAAAAATAGAAAAAGTTCCATTTGTTTTTCCGCAATTTTCTATCTCATACTACTTGGAGGAGGAGAACAGAGAGATTTCAATGGTTGGTTGAGTCTGAGATGACAAATAAATCCCTCTAAGCTGGTAACACAACACAAAAATTGTCCTAGGTTTGGCATATGAAGGTTTATCAAGTTCATGTCATTCAGAATCTTACTCACGAATTTTCCCTTCCTTTCCTTTCAAGAAAAAAACGCAAAATAACCCCAAGTTGTTTCTGTTATACCAGATTTCAAAGAGTTACTACTACATTGTAAGAAACAAAAGAGGGGTTCCTGAAAATAGCTGGAGTCGTCCTTCAGGAAAAAAAACCTAATTTGAATATTTTTATTTTTTTTTACTTTAAGAGGATTTAATATTTTATAAGAAAGCAAAGTGAATATCTGTCTTATCATCGATTATGCTAAATCCTTATTACCACAAAAGGAATAATTCAGATGTACAGAGAAACTATCAAACTACAGACCAGCACTATTAATTCTCATTAGCCCTAAGCTTTGGTAAATTTTTTTTCATGACCGTCTAATAGACAACCCTAAAAACTCCATGAAAATTCAGCTGGTATTAGCTTCTACTCCTTGACAAAGAATAAGATTCCTGGATCTATCTGCTGAAAACTTGTTTAGAAGCATCTCTTTCTTTTGAAGTATGCACTTCAAAAGTATTCATGAAACACAAACACCAAAACTATAACCCAAACCCAAAAATACACGGAAAATAAGTAAAAATCCCCAGACTCAACACAGCAAGATTTAGATTAATGTATTATAGAAAAAGATGACAGAAAATGTTAATTGAATTAATATGGTACATTTGTATTACATATAGAAAATCTGATACCTCAGAAGAGTTAAAAGCTATATTTATCATTCATTTTATCAACATTTTAAGATTCTCTTGGAATCATTAGATGAATTTTTCTACTGAACCTCTTTTGTAAGTTTGTGTGAGTTTACAGAAAAAACATTGTTTCAAAGTCAAGAACAAGAAGTAAGTCACATCATACTGTGCTTATAACAGTGACTGCTGAGTGTTAAATAACTTCCTCTTAATGCTGGAGCTGACCCCAAAACAGGTCACTGCTCCATCACTGGAGCCAAAAGCAGCTGCATAAAAAACAAGCACATGGATCCTGCTATGATAGTTTCAGAATGTGTTCAACCTGGGTACATTAATTACCTATCAATATCAACAGGCTGAGTTAGACCCTAAAGCATAGAATTATTAGGACATTATACATACCTAATATATAAAACAAGTTCCAAAAGTATAGGTACCAGGAGAGTTGTGTTTCTCAAACATACTGTGGCACTTTCAGAACCAGAACACAATCTCCTCTTTTCCCAAAGAGCGTCAAAGTCGCCTGGGCCCCTCTGGTCCAAGGTAGAATCCGATTTCATTGGACTTGCTCTGAAATCTGCTCCACCGTAATCTGTATTCATCATACTTCTTTGAACTGAAATAAATGGTTCTTACACTAAGAACTGTAATTCAACTCTTTGCAGACTTCACCTTGCCTTTAGCAAACAACTACCCATGGTTTTTCACGTAACTGTATTCGCTCCCTTTGGGACTTCAGCACAGCACGACTTGGCACTTTGACCAATGCGCATGCTGGAGAATGAAACCACAGAAAACACTGGCTTTTTTTCAGCCACTTCAGACCTTGTTCAGACACCTTTCTTCAATGCTGATAAGGCAATAAGTTGTCAGGGTGCATAAAGAGACTTTTAGGTACTGTGCTGGCTGTGGAGCCAAACATGCAGCATTCTCACTCCGTCCACACCGTACCAATGAATAAATAAGACCTTGAGCCAGTGTTCCACTGGCAACTCAACTTACAGTCTCTTCAAGACAGAAATTAGAGTACTGTTAACTTAAAGACAACAATACACATTTGCAATAATTAAGCCCTGTATCTTTATAATGGGGTAAATCACCTTTTAGATTGTAACCATAGGCATATGAAAACTATTATGGCAAACTGGTGAACTTTAGAAAATATGTCACTACTGTTACCACTGCACCTTTGCTAGCATTGAAATGGCACCTCTTGCACCTCTCTAAGATGACACACGATATCTTGAACATTATTACTTGGCATGCTGTATCCTGCCATTATCTTCATGAAGTGCATGTCCATCACAGCCTCTCAGATTTAATTTATTTCAGCCCTGATCTTGAATGAAGGCAGAACATTTGTCTGTCATGAGGAGTCTAGGTAATCAAAATAGTATTCAAAAGGGATGCAAGAGTCTCTGACACATAATTTTCAGAGTAGAATGTTGACAACTCCATCTCCCTAAAGATCAAAATAGCATAGTACTTTATTAAGCAAATTAGACCTAAATAAATGGTCTGGTTTGAATATCAAGAGCCTGTTACATCCACCGTCACTCTAGGTCATCTCTAATGGAGAAGCAGTTCATAAATCAATTGGTGTTTGGTGCAGGAAACCCTGCAACATTGCTTATGTGATATTCACAAAGATCCTAGGTAAATTGGAAAAATCCTTGGAATAAGGGTGTATAGGCTAGTGGGAAAAAATAGAAAAACAGAATAAATTTTCATTTAATGTTTCTCACCAAAAAATCCTCTATACACAAATTCCTCTTACCAATAAGAAGCGAAATATTTCAGGGAAATTCTATCAGAGTATGTGCTGGAAAAATAAAACATACTGTTGTAAAATATAAGTGTTCGGAGTCCTGTACAAAAATAGTATAAATAATAGCCGTTGTAAAGGAAAATTTCTCTTCACAATAAAAGCATTTTATCCTAAAGTACATTTGTTTATATTACAAAGTGTCTCTCCTCCAAGTCTTCTGTACGATGCTGCCCCTTCAGCACAGTCACAGTCTAGTAGAAGATTAATATTTCAGAACTTGTCATGGGCAGTTTCACTTGACTCTGTCACTGCCTATGTCTGACAAGCTATTTATCATGCTGCTAAGTGTCAGCATTAAATTATCCCTGCTGTTATGACAGCAACATTATTCATCAGGATTACACCCCCAGTACAAGGCTGCTTACAGCTGTTTCCTTCTTCCGAGCTTTATCGATCTCTGCTCTTTCTATTATAAAAGAAAGGGTCTATGCACATGACCATTCACATCTTGCATGTCTGATGAATTTTATTTCTGTGCCAACATCAAACAAAAAGGCTTCCCACGAATGGGTTTCCACAGTTATAAAATGTCACTGGCAAAAGAAAATCGTATTCCCTTCAACTGGAGGCACACTCTCTTTGAGGGGACAGAGAAAGCAAAACATTATTGATCATAATGCATAGGCACCCAAGGTTGAAGCATGTTGCTTGACAAATCAATCTGCACTTGTTTTAACCAAGTCACCCTTCCTTAACTACTGCAATGAAATGACAATGAAATCAAGAATTATTTATTGAGATGTGTAGTGCTATTCACAGGCAGCTCAACTGTGCCTTGTCTTCAGTCCAAACTCCAAGCCCTGCAATTACTTTCTGCTGGGCTGTCAGTCTAGAGCAGAATGATACTGTCAGTAAAGATATAAGCATGCTGAATTCTGCAAACTTCATCTGCAACTTAAATTTGGCTCACTTTTCTGACATTCCACACACCACCCCCAAGAAAAGAACAAAAATAGTTAAGAGATTTGGTTCAAGCTATGATGTTATGGCATGAAGCTGTGTCAGATGAGGTTTAGGTTGGATTTTAAGAAAATATTGTTTACCCAGAGGACACTGGAACAAGCTCCTCAGAGCATCAAGCATCAAGCCTGCCAGGTCTCAAGAAGCCTTTGGACAATGTACTCAGGTGGATGATGTGACTCCAGCGGAGGAGTTATGCAGGTACTATGCAGGAGTTGGACTTCAGTATTCCTTGTGGATCTCTCCCAACTTATAATATTCTATAATTCTATAACTCTATGTTGGCTTTTATTCCTAGGACTTCTAAGTTTTTAGAATTGTTACCCTGAGATTACTTGTTTGTCAATTTTACCTCCCATTTTACCTTTGGCTGCTCCTGATAGATTTCAAAAACAAATACCAGCATGGATACAAATATACTGTAAAAAGAGAGATTTTTAAAGACATCTCTCAATGAGCAAGGATTGGACAGTGATGGTAAACCTCTCATTGATTGCTGTTTCAAACCATTAATGCATAAAAGGGACTACTGAATTGCTGTCATGCAGCTTCCTTGCTTTCTGTGATTGTTGTTTGGAGTCAGAATCTCACTGTTCCCACACCTTCTTCTGTAAAAAGAGAGTTGTTTAACATTCCTCTGGACTGACATTGTGGACAGCCAGTCAGGTTGAGAGGTTTGACCATCACTGTCCAATCCTTGCTCATTGAGAGATATCTTTAAATACCCATGGTTGTAAACAATAAAGGGTCTTTTCCTGCTCATGAGCCTGGAGTCAGGTGTGTCTCTCACTCTGCATGTGGCTATGCTGTCAACGTGACCACACTGAATATCAAGTTCTTAAAATTCATTCTAAAGTATTTTAGGAAATAAGGAGAATATCATCACAAGCATTACTTTTGGATATACTGGGACTTTGCCAGGTGGGAGTGGAGATTTGAAAGAGAAATCTCAATAAACATGAAGAGTTCATTTGCAAGTAACAAAAACTTATAAATTTTAAGAAAAAAGTTATTTGCAATTAAAAGTAATGGAAAAAAGATACTTTGAATTTAATTCTGAGATTGACCCACGCACATAGATAGTTTATTAAAAAAAACCAAGGCCACAGTTGAATTTTTTTCCCAACAGCCTGTCCCTTACAATGGATCTTTTTACTTTAGATTTGCTGGTGATTACATTCAGCTGTACTATCTGTTCGAGAGCTTTTAACTTTGAATGCTGTGGTAAGTGTCAATCTTTATATTACTGAAGGACAATTTGGCAAACCATGTAATTGTATTGTCACTTATTAATTTCAAGCTCCAATGTCATAAATTATATGCCTTAATTAATACTGCATGTCAATCACAATCTGCAACTTTGAAAGGATAAAGAGGTTAACAAGAATACATAATTAAAAGAAAACAGCGAATAATGGCATGGCTGAACAGTTTATAAAATTAGACAAGAAAACTGGTGCTGTGTCAGCATGTAGGATCCAAGAAAAAATAGGGTGCCTGACAAAATGCACACGAGAATTAAGAAGTCAGAAAAGGAAGGAAAGTTTTAACTCTTCAGGTTTTGTTCCATTAGTAAAGCAAAAGTCTGTCAGAAAGTAATTTAAAGACAACTGTAAAATATATAAATTTACACATTCCTTCCATAACATGCTATACAGATGAAGAAATAGTATGTGTGTTTGTACAAATGTATAGGTACAAATGTCTCAGTCCAGCAGAACCTATGCATACTGCAGTATGAAGATTTGCCATCACAAAGAGGCAGTGATGCTGCCTCAGCATACAGACAGACCAGAGCTGGCAAAACATGCCAGAAAATCTCCTTTTTTTTGTACTAAAAATGAGGCCAAAGCTGAAGGCCAGTGGTCCTAGAGGGCTCACAAGTGTAAGTACTGTCCTGGCAGGTCATCTGCCATTGGGAAGGAATTGAAGTAGCTCTGCTGTCCCACTTACTGAAAGTAAGGACCAAAATAAATAGAAGCAAGTAGCAAAACTGATTCAAAATTATAACATCTCAAATGTGCATGTGATGTCAGGCAGATGATGGGAGTAAGGAAATTATTCCTGCAATGGAGAGTAAGGACATAGAGGAATCTGTAGTAGCAAGAAGCAATGAATATACTGCATCAATCACTTTCAAGCATTGCAAAGTATTCCTCAGTCTGTTTACCTACTCTGGAACATTTCCTAAAGAGGAAAAAAAATGTGTAATTAGGCATTTGGTTTTTAAACTAATAGCATGTTAAAATTGTGTCTGAACTATCTGTAAGGATTTCCAGATCCTACAATCACTAGAAATTAGATAGACTGAGAGCTTATTCAAACAGAATGACAAATATTTCTATTTTTTCCATCATTTGTATCCCTCTATTAAAGGCCTAATAGAATTAAAAAAGTGGATGTAGGTTCAGTGGCTAATATTTAAGGTCTCCTAGAGGTCCTTAGACAGACACTTGTCTCTACAGATAAGTTAACATTTTACTCTTCATCTGGGTATACCACAAGAAACAGAGAGACAAGAGCCAATCCATATGTTTCCCTTTCAAAGCATTCACTGGAAGATTTCTAAATTCCAAAAGCTTTCCCCTACCCCTTCCCATTCAATGCAACACCCAAAAGAAAGCAAAGGTTACAGCATACCCAGCAGAGTTTTCCCTGGGACAGTACATGCACATGAAGGATATTTTTGTCTGTTTTCCCACCAAACTGAAGCATGCACTTCTCATCCCTCTTGAAGAAGAGCAGTTTATCTCTCTCTGAGCCATCTGAGAGACTGACAGCATGGCATGGCATGACAGGGTATGATAGATGCTCTTACCCAACCAAGGAGAAGAGCTAGTGGAGGCATGTTTTGGCATGTGACAGCAAAATTCTATCTCTTCTCTACTTCTAGGGCCTGAAAACCCAGCTGGGGTTGGTTTAAGACCCCAGGGCTTCAGCAAAGCTGAAAGAAAGCAGCTCTGCAGCAAGGGGACAGCTAAATCTAATAGAGGATATGCTTACTCTCCCAAGCTGGATCTCTATACAAAGTGAGGGTGCAGTCTCCCCTGGCCTTCCTTCTTTTTCCAGTGTGACATCCCCATGGGGACGCAGGCACAGGAGCCCAGGGGACAGTGCTACCTGCTCACTGTCCACAGCCATATGAAACAAAAGCAAGCACCCAATGCCATGACTACTCCTGTCCTCCAGTTTTGTGCTCCTCAGTTTATTCTCATTTCAACAGAAAGGCAGCATGAGAGAAGTTTGCAAGCTCTATTGACAGGTTCAGGTAGAAAAAATAGTTTAATTCTGACCTGAAATAACAAAAAAAAGTACTTACAAAGCCACTAAACACAGATTGCAGTTTTAATTTCATTCCCAGGCAGCTGAGCTGGGGCAGCCCTGAAGGTGTACACTGAAGTGTGATGACTCTGGACTTCAGGCACTGACAGGAGTGGAAGAAGGTTGTCAGTACCTTGTAATTTTTGACATTAGTTTTCCTTTTCCTAGGCAGCACTACTATGTAAATAATACCTTCTATTTCAAATACGTCTAGCTGTGTTTCAAGGCAGACATTTGTTTCTGTGTACAGTTACATGTTCTTATTTTTTCTCCTTTCTCTTTCCTTTTCTTTAGTTAAATGTTTGCTTTCCAATATTAAAAAAACATATTGGATCTGAGGTATAAGACTTTTTTCATACGCACACCATATGTCTAAATTTCTACAAGTGCTTAAAATATATTTGCAGTTATAATTACTCTCATTTCACAGTCTATTAGCAAAATAGGAGAAACTTTACCTACTAGATGCAATAATTGTATTTGGCTCTAGTGGCCTAATTTTCTAACACTATAAATATTTTTTTAGAAACTTCATGTTATATTTAAGAACACTACTGCTGCAACATGTGCACCTGATGTATCATTTTAATTTATCATTATTTATTAATCCATATTTTAATGCAATATATTCTTTCTTGAACAATACTTACATTGATACCATAAAGTATTTTAATCACTGGCAGAGTGATCTTTGTTCAATATACTTTTCCTCCTTTTGCAGCTACTTTGCATCAAAAGATTGAGGTGTTAACATAACAATAACTAAATTGCAGCTCAAGAAACAAATTCTTTTGTAAAATCAATCCTGGAGGGTACTGGAAACATCTTCTGAAGCACTGAGTACTTCCAACTTCTATCAACTTCAATGAGAAATGCAGGTGCTCTGCAGCTTGCAGAATTGATCTCTTCCACGTTATCAGTTCCCAGCTGTTATCTAATACATAATCGTATTGTATGAAAAAGAGCTATTTTCAATGTTCATTGTGGTGAGAACCATTAAAGAGATTTACTTGTCAGACTTCACACATCATTAAATCACTTCTCTATGAAAGAAAAACAGTAGAAGATACATTAAATTATCCCACCAAAAATTGTTGTATCGGCTTTCTGCATTATCTATCCAAGTAATGTTCACATTCCTTTCAAGTGTCATTATAGCGTGATTTTGCATTAGGAAACAATGAAAACTGCAACACTGCTTCCTGAATAACTACAGCCCCATCCTCAAAGCTGCTGAACTACTGTTCTGCTCAAGAAATTGAAAGAAGTTTTCGGCAGCTAGGGGATTACATACCTAATCTGCTGTGCCTGGTTAGAAACAGCTGTCTGCATCTCCAATTCTTTTGTTCCTAATCAGATGAACTGCTTTCTCACATTGAATGCACGTGTAACTGAGTAGGCCTGTAGCTTTCCCTTTTTGTTCACCAGAAGAGAGATGTGCACAAGAAATGCACAGTGCAAGAGCCAGGAAAAGTTGGAGGCTGCGTCAGTGTCATCCTGCCACTCAGGCAGTTTGACACATCAGTGCAGCAATCCCTCTCCTGGTGCTGTTTGGGGTGTGCTGCTCTACCTGGCTCTGGCTTGCATCCAGACCAAGGGTGTTTGCAGCATACATGCCAGAGCAGGCAAGAGCAAAGGGCACTGGTAATGCTTCTTTTTGGGAGTCCCGTCCTAGAGCCTACCAGCTCTAATAATCCAGCCTGGACACTCCGCAGGTCCTGGGGACAATTCATCACAACCTTTAAAGATGTACCTCAGCACAACAGCCACTGCAGATTGTTTTCTTGTGACTCAGAGGCTTGACTCCTGGTCAAGCCTCCCTCTTCCCAGCAGCTCCACACTGGAACTCCAGGAACCAAGAAGAGAAGAGCATCCCACCTCTTCCAAATTCCCAGCCACAGCATCCTTCCAGAAGCTGTCACAGTGATGGGATGCTCCATGCATCAGCTTCAGCTGACATTCTCCTGGATGGATTTGCTACATCATGGTGACAGGTGAAAAAAATATTTTTCCACAATCAGGCCCTACTTCAGAGCTGAAGGGGCAGCTGTGTGTGCCCCATGGTCCTTAATGGGCACGCATTTACTTTTCAGGCACTGGGAAAACCCCTGACTTGCCATCATTTCACTGGACAAGAACAGAATCCCAAAAGACCACAAGAAGACAAGTTAAAACACCACCACCACCACCCCCCCCAAAAAAAACAAAAAACCAAACCAACCAAACAAACAAAAAACAACAACAAAAAACATTCTTACCATTTTTTAATTTTTAATACAAACACATCATTTTGAAGGTCCAGCTCAGTTATGTTGTGGAAGTTTCAGGCTGTGCTCAGCATCACAGTATCCGAGTGCCTTCTGGCACAGCATTAAGCAACCTAACATCTGTCATGGCTTTTTTTTTATTCTCATGCTTTGTATCCTTTGTCTACGTCCCTCCTTCCAAGGCAGATATTTAAAATATGGAATGGTTCATTTGGGATATTTTTAAAGGTTAGTGTTAATGCGGCTGCGTGTTTGAATATGTAATAAAAGCTATGTTATATAGCTTTTCTCTGTGTTATAGAGAAAAATAAAAATATGTATGTTTACACACAAATTCCATACTTTCAAACTATCCTCATAAAATCATAGTGGGGGGAGGCCCTTAATGGATAGACATGGAGGATAACGGTGACTCTTTCCATTGTGGAAAAATCTCATTAGCTCTGCTTTACTGTGCTTTTGGGAAATGCAGAGAGTGAAGAGACTTCTTGAACTAACCCATGTGCACCTGAGAGGATGCAGTATCCTTCCTAAGAGCTGTGCTTCAGTATCACATCTGCTAAGGCACTCTCACACTAGCACCATCGTTTAATGCTATCTGCAAATGTCAGGGTGATACTGCTGCTGTAATTCTTACAGTTATTCTCTCTGGTTTCAGAACTCCCCACTCAGTCCTTGCTCAAGCTGCACTTCCCTTGAAGTTACTAAGAACACAAAGACCAGTGTGGGAGGTGTGAATGAAGGCTAGGAAATTTTGGAATATGGTCAGCTTATTTATCTGATGCTGCCATACTTCTATTTTATTGATATTTCTTTTTCAGTTATCAACCACTGTTTTAAAAAAGAGTAGCAATTTACCTCCTTTAAAAACCACAAACATCCGAAATAGGAGCCATTATCCACAGGCTACAGTTCTGCATTCATTTTGCCAGAGACTGCACACACTTCCCTTAAGAGAATCTCTTCTTCATACTTGATCTGTTGTCTCCCTGTTGAAAATATCACTGACACCGCTGAGGCTAACAAGGTCAAGTGCTTTGAGATGGAAGCCTTTTGTACTGATGAACAGCTGAAGGGTGCGACATATGTTTTAGGGCCTTAGCAGCTGGCTCAGTGAGAGCCTCTTGGGTCTCTTTTAATGATAAATCCAGGCCCTGCTACTTCATCTCAGCATGGAAATAGCAGCATGTTAACATTCATCCAAACTCTTGTGTCTGTCATTAATGCAGCCCTTCTACTGTAGTTACATGGCACAGCACAGCTGACACATCACCTGTCCTCCCACCTCGCAGAGCAGTAGGGCAGGTTATGCATCAGTGCAGGATTTAAATGTCATTTGACTGAAAACTACTGATCATATCACATCTTTTATTTCTAATTTTCCTGAATGCCAGCTGATCACAATTTTTTCTTCCACTTGTTATTTTCTGTACTCTAAATATATATGAATACACATGTTTATACATACATAAATATATACATACACACATATATATATATGCTTACAAATCATATCAGTCATATGCACAATAGAAAAACCCAGGCATATCTGCAATTGTCTCTGCAGGGACAAATCAGCTCAAGGCTGCACAACATCCCGAAGGTCACAACCTCCCATTGAGCCACACTCAGAGGAATGAAAGAGAATAACAAATTCAGCAATAAATGCTTTCTTTAGTAAAAAGTTTTGAAGCCACTGGTCAGGAGGGAAGAAATTTTCTAACTTCTCTTCCTTTAGCAGTCTTCAGTCCTCAACTTTATCCTTTAACAAGTACTTTGGGATCCTTGAGAGTGAAAGGTGCTATATAAATGAGAGATGTATTAATAAAATCCCCAACTGCAGTTCAGCTGCAAATGGGAGCTCCTCCAGCTCAAGGCTGGAGTAATTCTGCTAGGCAACCACAGATGGTGTGACAGATGATCTCAGCAGCCCATCCTTCTATGTTTTTTTTTAGTTTAAATTAAAACAAAAAAAAATTATAAAGCTATCTTGGCATGCTACAGATTTCAAGGGCCTTAAGTTCATCTTCAGAGCTAGGTTTGGTCCCTTTACTACTATTTCTTGTCAGAAAGTTTTATACCTGAATCCAGCTGGGGAAAGAATGTGTATGCTAGACATTTGCTTCCACCTTGCCACAAATGGCAGGGGAAGGAGAGATGTGAAATGCCTGGGATAAATGAATCTTTCTTGTTGAGAACAGAAGCAGACTTGTCATCCAAGAAAGAGTTCAAAACATCAGGGTTTCTGGTTCTGTCCCAGCCAGCTGACTATCCAGTTATCCCTTAACTGACTTTCTTTGAGGTGCTGATTCTTTCTAAGCACCATCAGCTCTGGTGGAAGTGCTAGAGTTAAGCTAAAAACTACCACAAGACAAGGACAATTGACATAATGAAGACAGGAATAAAAAAGGAAAAGGGTGTGTGAGCACAGCTGGGAGATAACCTGCTATTAGAACTGTCAAAGAAAAAGTTGTGGATGTTGGAAATTGGCTTGTGATCCCTGTAAAACCACTGTGATTTTGATACAATGGAGTTATATCAAAGCACAATAGTAACAGTTGCTCAAATCTCGGTGTTTTTAATAGACTATTTCTGAGAGATTTTTAAATCTGCTCCAGAACATTTTTTTTCTCAGCATTGTGGCCTAAAATAGGAATCTCTGCAGAACACTAGAAAACTGAGAAATTTAGGACTTTTGCACATAGTTGTTGATCAAACATATTGTGATAGAAACCCGTTTGTAAAATAAAACTTTTCTTTTAATTACTGAACAACTTTTAATAAAAGAAAAAAAACTTTAAATTTATTGGAGCAGAAGTTTTACCCTCCAGCTCAAACTCTTAATTTGACCACATATTATTTAGATATAAATTTTAGGAAAATTTCCCCTCCCTTCCTGTGTCTGTATTCCTGTTGTATAGGTAGATTATTGATCTGAAGTGTTGATTAGTACATGACTTTTGTTGCTGGTCACTGGGCAACACCCTTAATTCCCTTTAATCTTTAAAGTTCTAGATCATTTATTGATATAATGCCAAAATAGGATTTTAAATCTAATTCCTAAGTGAAAAAGTAAATTTGACTGCTTTTAAAAGCCAAGCTTTCAAATATTACAGTTATGTTGGAAATACCTATTTTTCCCTCTATTAAACTAGAATATAAATATGGGCATGCCAATAAAGTCAGTGGTGTGACACCAGAACTTGGTCCATTTGTCCTCACGTGTTTAAAACTAAAATAGAAAAAACTGTAGAAACTTCCTTATGAGGAGAAGCAGAAGGATCTGTAGGGATCTTTTCACCTTTTTGACCAGAGACAAGTCTTGAGGAAACAGTATGAAGCTGAGTCAGGGGAGGTTTAGGTTGGATATCAGGAAAAATGTTTTTCCCCCAGAGGATGGATGAGCACTGGAACAGGCTCCCCAGGGAAGCAGTCACAGCACCAAGCCTGACAGAGCTCAAGATGTTTTTAAACAACACTCCCAGGCACACGGTGTGACTCTTGGGCCAGAAATTGGACTCCATAATCCTGATGTGTCCCTTCCAACTCAGCAGATTCTATGATTCTAAGGAAAGCAAACCAAGGCATTAACTCACTGCTTCAATAGGCAGGTTAGGTTTTCAGTCATCCCCAGGGCAGCAGGGCTCCTTCATGTAGATCAGTGACTTGGGAAGACAAATGCCATCACGCCAAATATCCCCATTTCCCCCAGCTTTATTCACTGAGAATGACACCATATAATATGGGATATCCCTGAGGTCAGCTGGGGTCAGCTGTCCTGGCTGTGTCCCCTCACACTCCTTGTGCACCCCCAGCCTCCTCACTGTAGGGGTAGCAAGAGGAACAGAAAAGATTTTAAATTTGTGTAAGCCCTGCTCAACATTTCTAGGATATCGCTGTATTACCAACTCTATTTCCAACACAAACCCAAATTAAAATCCCATACCAGCTACTGTGAAGAAAATTAACTCTATCTCTGTCAATACAAGCACAGTGCAATAGCATCTGCAGACATCAAGCAAATACCCTACATAAAGTCTTCATGTGGCAATGTATTTTGAAGCAAAATAATCCCTGTATTTTATCCAGTATGATGCTTTGCATCTTCAAACATTTACAGGTAGAAAAAGTGAGCTGGAAATGAGAGGCAAACCTTCCCTTACATTTTAATTTTTCAAATATCAGACATAACTCACCTGGATTGCTGTATCACTGAAGGCAATGTACAAGTTCAAGCCCACTCACAGAGGGGGAATGCAGAATTCTTTTGAGGAGCAAGTTGACTTGAATATGAAGGAGCAATTTCTCACTAAGTTTAGTTTAGCATCACTACCACATAAGCTCCTACTCTTTGTGAAGTGTAACCTGGTGCCAGCATGGAGGATGCTTCCAGCATCCTCTACTTGATGATCAGAGTAATAGAAGTTCCTCACGTAAACACTCCTTATAGACAAAATTAAATAAATAAATATAGGTAGAGAAGTCAACATTTTTTAAATATGAAAACATTTGCAAGAAAAGTCAGTCTCGCTTTCATGGTTTCTACTGCATAGTGGGTCTTTTGGACATTTTTCTCATTAACATATGAAAGTGTCATCTTTAAGAATTTTCCAACAGAAAAAATCTTCCAGGTCATTCTATTCACTGCATGAATCACAGATAGACCTGTCTTGCGTCAGTACCAACTCTGAGGCAGTTCCCAAGCCATTAGCCCTTCAAATTCCCTGAGATTTTTGTTAGTATGGTAGTTTCCATATCTATTTATGGTCTGGATTTCTTTGCATTTTGATTTACATGTCAGAAAAAAAAAATTGTCCAGGTATTTCTGAAGTACACAGAGGGTTAAAAAACATTTAACCAAAATTATCGTATTTCAAAGAGTTGCTGTGTCTCTTGACAGCCATCTGGACATTTAGTAGGCATTTCTGGACTCAGAACTATCTTTGTTTTGATTTTGAGACAAAGCATGTAGATTTGACCATAGCATAAACTGCAGCAATAATTATTATATTGCTAAAACAATCACAACACACAATTGTAATTTATCAGGTTGCAAAACATTCAACCTAACATCTTCACTGTCAATCTACCCCATTCCAAGGTTTCAGACTAAGACAAGATTATAGAAACTTAGTGCCAGTACACACTTGATGAAGGTTTAATATAGACTCTTACTAGACCTTGTTGTTGGTACGAGAAAGAGTCATCATTGTAATCATTGTGATCTTGAAATCATTTGAAAATGGGAGAAAGTTATCTCTGATTAAACCATTTCAGAGCACATTAATAGCATCATAGGATGGAGCTGGGTTGGAAGGAAGCTTAAAGATCATTTAGTTCCAACCCCCTTGCCACAGAATTTCTTGGCACTGTAAATGTTCTTACAGAGATCTGAATTATTTCTGGTTAATACTTATAATTTTTCAAATTTTAAACTCATTATTATTGTGAAAACCTACATGTAGTTACCAGTATAAACATTATGCACCTGCAAGGGACGGTAATCTTAAAATGTTACAAATCTTTTGATATTTTAATCTGAAGGAGGTTGTGTGTTTGTT
>VXBI01002997.1:0-5000 GCA_013397375.1 Toxostoma redivivum | reverse complement strand
CTGTTTTCACCCTGACCCTTCATGTTCCAGCTGAACTAACACAAAAGGCTTTAACTTTTTTCCTGGGAACTTCCTCTAGTGCCTCAGCAACTGCATCAGCCTTTGCAAGGCACCAGCAGCCAGGAGCAGGTCAGAGTTGTTGGGTCCTCAGTGCTGCTACCCCCACATGCAATGGTTTCTCCTGCGATTTTTTGGCATCTTAAGTTAAGCCTCTGTGTGATGTTTTTCCCCAATAATTGCAAGCCCTGCTTGATCTTCTTAGGATGCTAGAAGTGCTGTAGGGAGACACTGAAACAGTGGAAGAAATGTTTTCCACTCATGCAGGAGAAGGGATGAAATATTCTGCAATCAGCTTATCATAATCAAATAACTTTATTTTACCAGTGGCACAGAGGCTTTCAATCTAATGCAAAGTATTGCAGCAAGAATGCAAAAATATGTGTGTTCCTTTTATTGACATCAGACCTGGGGGAAAGAAGGAGGGGAAGGGGATTTCCCCAGCACCACTACTCAAGTGTCTAAAATGAAGACAAATGTACATGGGAGAAAAATTTTATTTTTGGTCAAGTTAGCAGCACCATGCAAGCAAAAGCCTTACTTAATTTTACACTAATGATATGCTCATAGCACTTACTCACCATACCATTCTAATAAAATTAGGAAGAGTCGACTGCTGATAGCTAGATACCAAAGCTGTCCTGATGCAAAGTAGATAAAGGTTAGTAGCATATTAATTCAGAAAATTTTGGCCAGGGTTCTTGTAGCAGAAACAGAAAACCCTAAGAAAGATTACCTAATAACTAGCAGTTATTTGCAGACTTATTCTCAAGGAGAGAATGCAAAATGACACTCTAAAAAACGTATCTGCATGACTAAAGCTGGCCTGAGAGACAGGAAGAATAGGTTTCATTCAGAGACAGCTCTAAATGCTGTATATTTATATTGAGGGTAGAACAATAGCCTTGTTTATTTGAGTCTCTCTAATGTATTTACCAACTATAAGGATTTCTGTGCACTGATTACGGGTCAAAAGGTTATCCTGGAGTATTATTTGGCAAGATTGCTCCTTATTATAATGAACATTGAAGATGCACATCAATAAAGTGGCTATTTTTTAACACTTTTTAGTGCTTTTGAGACAAATACAGTTTTGAGAGCCTAAAATGTGTCATGGTTCTTTGAAAAATCTGCTATTAGCTACTAACATATTATTTTCTGTCAGCTCTTTGAATTCACATTATTTGCATTAATGCAATAAATTAATTAGCATTACCACTTTATTTGTTTTCACAGCTGCTTAGCTACAATGAATATTATTCTCTTAAATCATTCTGTCATAAAGTGTTAATTATAAATGTCTTTTATAATAATAATGGTTTCTATACTATTAATAAAACCCTTGCAAAGAGTCATTGCAGTAAATGTAAGATTATTAGACTATTTCCAAACAATGCCAAAATGGTTAGCAAAATAGTTGTTTCATTAGGTTCTGTTGATGATTGATTTCTTGAGGATCTTTTAAGTATTTTAATGAATCTCCATCTGTAGCCAGAAAGCTTTGTTTAAAGTCAGGCATTTTTTTGCGTTTCAAATACATATTGCCTGTTTAGAAAATGTGCCTGTGCACCAATTCTTCTCATGTGGAGAGCCACCTCTTTGAAGCATTTAAGGCCAGTACTGCAAATCTAATCCAGCCAACTCTCTTACCAATGTTGGACAGAGTTTTACTTCATTAAGGCTCAGACAAGGCTTTTTTTTTTTTTTTTTTTCTTCATTAAGGCTCATCTTCTGTTACCTCTGTCTGTCTGTAGAGGATTTCAGACTCTATCCGTCTGTCTGTGTGGGATTTCAGGCTCTGTCTGTGTGGGATTTCAGGCTCTGTCTGTCTGTCTGTCTGTGGGGGTTTCAGGCTGTCCTTCCCCACAAGGCAGCCGTGCAGGTGAGAAGGGAAGTTCTGCTGCCCCCAGCTCCTCAGAGAACCCCGTGACAGGAGGGCAGGCTCACCCTGTGCCCTGCAATGGGAAAGGAGCAGCAGGAAGGGCAATGGGGGAGAAGAAAAGCAAAGATCCAGCCCGGGGAGATCCTGGATTGTGCAGGATTTTCCCTGACTTTGTTGGAGTTGCACCAGCTCATGAAGGGCAGGATTCAGGTAGAAGACCCCTCCACAAACTCAATCCAACTGCAGCCATCCCAGCGGAAGCCTGGAGGCAAATCCCCATCCTGGCAGCACTGAAATGAGCCTTTTTTAGGGGCTGGGGAGGGCATTTAGCCAGAGGCATCCCACGTTCCTTCTGCCCAGCAAAGGTTGCCAGGATGGGCACAAGGGTCGCTTCCAACTAAATGTGCCAGGAAAGTGTTATAAATGAGAAACAAAAGTCTCGATTTTCAGCAAAATTTAGATTGCTTTATTTGATATAGACCAAGGAAGCAGCTCTGGGGAACGTGAGGGGTCACTGCCCTCACCATACCCCCCAAACCTTGGTTTGCAGCCTCTTCTTATTCTATGGTTTCTCGTTGTAGTCAATAATTTTTGGGGTTTTGCTGTCATAATTTTGCCAGGTAAGCAGTGGTGGTCAAATAAACATCCTTACACAAATTCACAAAGTCTCCAGATGATAATCAGTCACAGATAACTATTTGATCCTTGTAGATAACCACCAGAGAAGTTCTGAAAGTCTGGTCCTAGAACTAGGCAGCATTGATCAGAAAAAGGAAAGAAGCACTATTGGGAAGTCTGATTTTTTATTTTGTCATAGCAGAATTTTCCTAAAATCACCAAAGTGGAGTTGGATTTACAGCAGATTGACATGCTCCTGAATGTGTCATATTGGAATAAGTGAAACCAAGGGGATACAGTTGCCCTGAATGGCTTTTCCTGAGGTGGGATCACACACCATTGAGTGGAAACGTGGCACAGTGGGCACTGTGAGACTGTGAAGGGGCCTGGGCACACTGAGGGCTACAAGTGCCCAAGTCCAGGGGCTGCTCCATGCAACTTTGTCCTGCGGTGACTTTCTCATGTTGAATTGTATCCCCATTTATCTGTTTGGCCCAGAAATAAGTTTTGTACCTTTAAGGGTGGATTTGAGAGTGAAGGAGTGGGGAGGAGAAGCTGTGGAGTGTCTGAGGCGCTTATTTTCAAAACACAGAGACAGGACTTCCATGGTCTTGTCCTTCTGGGCTGTGTCACCGTGGTGGACAGGGATAGAGCTCCCCTTTGCTTTTAGTGAGTTTCTGACTACCTGAAGCAGAGAAGTTCCCCGGAAAGTTTTTTTTCATTTTTCCTGGAATTATTTGAATCTGCTCTGGACTGGGGAGCCGGGGGGAAGCACCAGGAGCTTGCACCTGCGGCCGTCAGGGCCTGGCCTGGGCAGCGGCATTTTCCAGCGCCAGAGGGACTGGGAACAGACTGAGCCGAGCTACCACCCACAGGAGACTTTCTGAATTTGTCATCTCTTCAGAGTGGCCAGAGGTTTTGTTGTTCAGTATTGGGCTTTTTTTTTTGTGCTGGGCAGTTCTGTGCCTGTTGAATAAACAGGTTTTTTCCACTTCTCTCTGAGGAAATTTCTTCCCAAACAAGCTGGGGGAAGGGCCACTCAGGTTTTCTTCCTGGTGGGGGGCGGGGAGCCTTTGGAAGTTTTCTCCCAAATTTGCCCTAAACCAGGACAAACTTGCAATGGGCTCAGCTGCTGAAGGGGCACCGGGTGTGGCCCTTTGTGACACTCGGTGATGCGGGACACCATGTGTGCAGAGGGGGATATAAGGGGTGCAGAGCCCTGGGGTGCCAGTCCTGTGAGAGCCACTCTATCAGCAGGAAGAAGCTCCCGGGATCTGTCGGCGCTCCAAGACATCCGAGATGGGATTGGCCTTTTCATCCTGCAAATCCTCCCAGCCACCCAGCCCCTGCCCAGCTTGGGGCAAGACCAGGCCATCAGTGGGCCCTTGGTGGGGGCAGTGGGTGCCTCAGTCTGGCCACAGTCAGACACGGAGGAGAAGGAGGGACCTTCCGACTGGAGGGAAGTTCGGGACCCAGAGTTTGACCTCTGGGAACAGGCGGCACACCATTATTTAGACAATCTGGTGACGGTAATTCCAGTGTCCCCAAGCAAAGGGGGGGATTTGTACCACCATCCCAAAACCATACGAACAAACTTTTGTTGTCCTACAGTGGCGACAAATGGTACCAGAAAAGCAGCGTTCCCAAATTAAAAAGGTGGATAGTGAGCCCATGCTTCCCCAGCAAGGGGTAAGAAGCAGGAACAGCCAGGAGAACCAGGCCCATTGTCCCAGCTGCAGTGAGGAGGTGCCATCAGCAGGGGCACAGAGCCTGGTCCCTGACCTATGCAGCGACAGCTGCGCCCCCAGGATCTCACTGGCTTGCAGAGAGAAATTCCCGGTGGATCCAAAATACCTGAGATACCTGGAGGGTGCAGATAGTTACGACACCTATGTGTGGTCAGATGTAGACTGGGAATGCCACATTGAGCCAGAGCTGCCCCAAGGAGAGGCCAGCAGCAGCGATGACCTCTCTGCCTTCTCTGACCTCTGTGGCTCCGATGACTGCTTCGAGCCAGAGCTGTGCCAAGAGGAACTCATGGACTGGGACTCAGACACCCCCAGCCAAGATCTCGGCAGTTCCTTGGAGGAAGAGATCAGTGATGACTTCACAGAGATCACGTCTGACTCAGATCTGAGCATCTCCAGCTCTGGGCCCGCTCCCTTGCCGCAGGAGGAGGATGACTGGGACCAACTCAGCATCCTGGAGCTGTGTGAGGAAGGCGGCAGGCCCCAAAGCTCGGCAGCTCTTGTGGCAGCCAGGCCGACAGTGCCTGTCCCTTGGCAGGGCTGGGTTGAGGCCCAGGAGGCACTGGAGTCACTCCAGGCCTTGCTTTCCTCCCTGCATGCCCAAGGCTCCGTGGCCCAGCAGGGGCCCAAGGCAGGCCTGGCTGCCCCCAGCAAATGGCGCGGCCACCTCAGATGGGCACTGAGGGCACGGCGGG
>VXBI01002996.1:284275-361094 GCA_013397375.1 Toxostoma redivivum | reverse complement strand
AAAAGTCAAAAATTAAAAAAAAAAAAAAAAAAAAAAAAATTGCCATAGAATTTATGAATTTATTTTGGCAACTTATTTTACAGCAGTTAATTATTTATATAAATGAGGCAGAATTATTGTGAAAAATCCAATAAAAAAGTTCAATTAAAAACCTAAATTATAAGTTTAATCAGAATCTTCAGCAGCATAAAACCTGATTTGCATATAGTCTCACTGAAAAATGCTTTCTGTAAGATGAATATTGCACTTTTGTGCAGTCTCAGCTCTATTAGTTATTTCTGCTGCATAAATGATCATATATCATTCTATCGATGGCAATTTTCTCTGCAGCTGCAGTTCCTGTAAAAAAGAAATCAGTAGCTCTCCACCTTTATACTGAGAATTCAGAAGGTTCCTCTTTTTTGTGTATGAGCAGTATGTGAATCAACACAAATTAGAAAATCCAGAGTGTTCCAAGGGAAATCTGTCCCTATCCATCTATTTCCTGTTTAGTTATACTGAATTGTTTGCCTGCTATCATAAAAATCACATTACTGCAGTAATAGCAAGTTTCAGAAAAGCTTTCTCATTATGAGTAAAAGCACATAAATCTCAGAGTATCAACCATAACAGAGACCAAGTGGAGAGGATGCTGTGCTCAGGGTCACAAGGGAGACCTCAGGGGAACTGATGCTGTTGACTGTGGAGGGAAACTGCACTGGAAAACTCCACCTCACTTGATGCCACTTTGTTTAGAAGGAGAAACAAGGTCATGCAAGAGAGAATTCAACCCCCAAATGGTGGAATGGCACTGGCTAAACTCTACAAGAAAACTGCTTTTAGCACCACAGAATAGTCAGAACAGGAAGTGAATACAACCTGCTCCTCTAGTAGCGCTTATTCTGCAGAGTCAGGTCTTCAGATTTTGATGTGGTTTCGTTTTTCTGTTTGTTTTAATCTTCCTTCTCATGCAGTATCCTCAGGGTTAATGTTTAGATCTCAGTTATATAAATGTATATTTATTGAGACTGAGAAAAGTGAGTCAGTGGAGACCTTGTTCCACAGATGCCTTAAATGACTCTTTGGTTATACTGGTGATAGGAAAGTGTTCTATTTAAGAAACGTATTTGACTAACAATGATTTGTGAACAAAATAAGCATAATGCAATAAGTGAAAAGTACATCTGTATATTCATATTTATTTGAGAGGTTTCTTACTTCAGGATGAAAAATTGTTTTACAGTGGTTGTGGTTTTCCATAGCAGAACTGCCTGCATTCATTATTCAAGGAGGAATCACCAAGGAACAGTGATCACTACCACCTCCATTTTTTGTACAGCCCCATGTTTTATCACTCAAATAATTCCACAGCTCCCATAGATAAGCTGCTGAGGAGGCGAGAGAGCATCACTGTCATCTCTTTTCATCTGGCAGAAATGCAGCAGGCTTGGTTGATCAACGTCTGTAATGAGGGCTATAGGAGAGCACAGATATTTGGATCAAAGGGTAATCTCTCTCTTTTATGTAACTGCAGAGCCTCACATATCACTAGATTATTCTCTGCAGTTGCTGTAAATAATTCTCCCCATCAGAGCAAAGCACTTTGCAACCATTGCCTCTAAATTATAAGATGATCTACACCACCTCCACCTCTGTGCAGTTCCCTGACCTAAGGTTGCTTATTTTCACTCAGTTCCAGCTGCAGATTTATGATCACAGGATTAAATTTTCTCTCAAGGGGAAATTCTTCTTATCAAACAGAATTTGTTTTTTATTCAACATTTCATCATCACCTATTTTTATTACTATACTTTGGGAAGTGTGGTGAAAATATGAACTTACATGTTTATTCAATGAATAGGTTAGAGCTGTAGCATGGGTGGGAGCAGGTATGGTTTTCTCTGGAGGGGTTTAAAGATAACTCTTCTGTCCAGGTTTTCTGTGTGCTCAGTTGCCTCTTTAGGTGACCTCTAACATGCAAGGGGGAGAATGGACACTCAGCTCCAAAATCTTTTTTTACAGCTGTATCCGTAAAGACACCTGAATGCTGTGATATAGAATTACAGACATCCAACAACTTGGTATCTAAAGAAGTACTCAGGGTTGTGCATTACCCTGTGATCCTGACTTAGAGCCCACCCCTGTGGCTGTACAGCTGTGGAAGCTGAAATTAGCACGGTGCTGTAGCTTTCCACCATTCTGATGTTATCCCACAATGACTGGAGAAATGCATATGGCAAAGGAGTTTGGGAAAGGAGGATTTGTGAGGGCCCATGGAGTGGTTTCAGAAAATCTGGAACTCTATTTTAGCCTACTCATATGGCAGGATTACAATCCTTGAGAGAAAGAATGAACTCCATTAGGAAAAATCAAGCACAAGCCAACTGTTGGTGTATGGCCAGTGCCATGGAACAGAAATAACCTTATCTGTCTGAAAACTGAGGTGTAGCACTCCTCCAGGACTACTGTGCCTGTTCCAGGTTCAGCATGCCTCGGGGGTGAATAAGGTATGAATACTTTTCATAGCTGAGCTTTCACTTTTGCTCATTCCATAGGAGCAGATACCCAGGAGGAGAATTTTACAAAGGGCTTTTCCATGAGGAGTGTTGGAGGGGGAATGGCCAGAGCAGCAGCAGGTCCTATGCCTGCTTTTCCTTTGGTTCTATCTTTTCCTTTGGTTCTATTCTGTTTGGTTCTATTCTATTTGGTTCTGTTCTGTTTGATTCTATTCTGTTTGGAATAGAATAGATTCTATTTCGCGTTTTACACACGTGGTATCACTTACCCTGAGCCTCAGCCTCTGCCATGCCCCTGGACACCAGGCCAAGCTTCAGCCATGTTCATTGTAATCTCACCTGCCACAGTGAATTTTCTCCAAATACACTTTTGTGTCAGGTTTTGCTGCTAAGGTTCAGGTGTCATCACCCTCTTGTGATTGGCAGTGTGATAATGAGGCAGGTAAAGGGCAGAGCAGAAATTCAAAGGGTAATGGAAGGAGTGAAGTATGGAGCATACACCTCATAAAAGGAGTAAGGCAGTTACTGTTGTGATAGAAGGAATACACTGATGGGCCAATTAGAGATGAATGTCTTAATGCTTCAGCTCTAATGGATCTGAGTGATCATGATTGCTAGTGGTCTCTTAACTCACCTCTTACTGAAAACAGATGCACTGGGTGCTCCTGCTTTTGTCTATTCACATAAGAGTCAGTGTGCATGGAGGGGAGAATTCTGCAAGATTCATACCCAAAAAGGGTACAGAGTAATTTTTACAATAATCTGGGAGATAGAATACAGCAGGGAATAATTTGTCACAAAGATACTGAGGCAAAAATACGTGACAAAATTTCAAAAGAGGAATAATTGAGGAGAAACATAAAAAATTGCAAACTCTTTTAATTGAAACCAAAAGAAACATTTGACGAGTTGCAAAGAAAAACAGAATTTGTTCAGTGAGCAGAGGTTTAGCTGAGGTGAAACTAGAGATGCTGTTCTCATAGAATTATTTAGGGTGTGTAAGAAATGAGCTTAGAGCTTACTCCACAATGTGCTACTTACCACAGATGACAAAGGGAGGGACAAAAAATCTATGAAGAGAAACATAATGCTTACTTTGGGCCTGTCATTGAGTGTTGTAAATCACACTCCATGGATGGAACGTGAGCTTTTAACTGAGGTTCATGGAACTCTCAATTATTTTATCTCAAGTAGACTAACAATTACCAGCCACACAGATTAAAAAATTTAGCTGCTTAAAACCCAAAAGGTCTGAAAAGACATATCAGAAGTAGCTTTTGATGTTAAGTAGAGTTGACAACATACATTTACAGAGTTCAAATGGCAAATGAAAAACATCTACAGTGAAGCAAAAGGAAGAGATCCATCTTTCATATATAATTGAAATACCTGAAGGTGCAATGCGCAGACAAGAGGAAATAAAATAAAATGCCAAATGTAAGGGATATTACATCTAGTGGTCTTTACACCACCAGATAAAGAACCAATATGAACTGGAGGGAAAACTAAGTCATGAACAAATTTAGTTTAATATTTCCACATGTATAAATGATGCTGACTTTTGCTGATTGAGATGTTGATGCCATAATTATTTTTTTCTTTCTTTCGTTTGACATGTTGTTGATTGTAACTGTACCACAATGTGTGTCTGTTAAGCTTTGAGCTGGGAGAACATTCTAAGCCACTTGCAGTGGCAGACAGGCTTCACATCTTGCTGAGGAACCACAAACCATAACTGAGTGCAGAGCAATGCCTTAATTTCTGAGTCTGGGGCTTTTTATTCCAGCGCCCTTAGCATTTCCGTGTCTGTCCAGACTTTGTAACGCAGGAATAACACAGCCTGTGAGGTTTCCCCTTGTCAGATGACCACCAGCCAGCAAGGTCCAGTCTTTCAAGAGAATACTCTGTAGTTTTCATCTCCCCATTTTCATGCAGCTGGTTTTGAACCTGCGCACTCGGGTGACACAGCAGCACAGATTTGTCCTTCTGGGGGGAGCTTAGACTAAGCCTGCACAATCCAGAGCAGTGGAGGAGAGCAGGAAGGTGCAACTGAGCCTCCCACAGTGCTTCCCAAGTGCTGTGCTGGTGCTGCTGGCTGGATCTCTCTGCTGAGTACCAGAGACGATGGGATTTGAGCCACCAAGGGTCTCCATGAGCTGAGGAGCATTGCACGAGCTGTTTGATAAGGGTCTCTCCACATAGCTGTAATTGGGAATTTAGACACAAAACTCAGCTCCTGTTTCACTGCTCATTGCATATTCTGTCAGTTTTTCATGGAAGCATAAAGAGAACTGTTCAGTGTCTGCCTAACAAGTGCATTTCTGGGGCTGCTTGTGCTGTTGCTGGTGCCCAGTGGATGATGCCACCTGATTCAAAGCATCTGAAAGATTTAAGTGATACAGCAACTGCAAGAGCAAAATGTTGGACAAGACAGGCTAATTACAGTGGTAACTGTAATATTTTAAATATTAACAAAGAGTGGAAAGGGAATGGATAAAAGGAGAAAGGAAACATTTAGTCTAGATAAAACCCATCCCAGAACAGGTGAAAAACACTGTGCCCATGAGCTGTGTGAACTATCAAAACAGGAGACAGGCCAGCTGCCTCTTGAGATGAGAGTCTTACATGTTGTCAGTTGAAAGGAAAGGAGATTGTTTTTTTCCACATTCAGAATAAATTCACACATGATGGTCTAGCTGGTGGAGGGGTGTATGTAAGTTCTGCCTCAATTTCATCATTCTTTTCAGCACAGAATCAGGTTGGACAATTTTAAAAGTTTATCTTCATTTAGCTACTGCAATGAAATTTAATGTCATACAAGTTACTCCTTGAGCCTAGACATGCTTAAATTACTTATAAGCAGACTGATTTTATCTGTCAGTCAGGAATCCATTGTAATTGGTAGTTTGTTCATATTTTTTAGCAAATATCAAGTAGAATCAGAAGTTCTTCCCTTCAGAGATTAGTTCAATATGTCTTTGATATTTCTGAGTTAGTATTCAAATTCACATTTCAGCCCTCTGTAGCCTGCCACTGAATTTTAATGGAGTCCAACTGAAGTACTGGAGTAATGAAGTCATGATAAAGTACTAAAAGAATAAAGGTACACAAGTAGGGAGAAAAAAAATTCATAAACTTTTGTCTGGATATTCCTTAGCCTGTGTCCTAGTGTGAATTGTACAGAATGTTGTGGCTAGTTTTACTGTCCCTTGTGCCATAGAATGAGAGGAGGAGATTCCTGTGATTTCACAGTTCAGCAGTCAGAGAATACCAGGACAGCCATCAGCTGCAGACTGTCTCCCAGAAAAACACTGTGCCCATCAGCCTGGATGCTGATGTTGCAACCAGCATGACCAGAGAGTGCTGACCTGCCTTTTGTGCTTGTTCAAGATTGGATTATTACAAATGCTTAAGAAGCAGCATGACTTACATGTATGTGGTCTGTCAGAAATATTCAGTAATTTCCATCCTGATGAGAAGGGCAGAGGTTGCTCCTTATAGAGGAGATTGAGTAATGTATAAATCTGTCAGGAGAACACGTAGAAATATATTTTATGTGTTCTGGTTCAATTTTAATGATCTCAAACCAGATTTCAGACACTACAGAATACTTACATGTAGGTGTCCATTTCACCAGCCAAAAGTGATCTACACTCAGATACATTAATTTCTGAAGATTTGGTGGGTAGGGACTGCAAAAGTTGCACACTAAATTTTAGGCAAGATAACACTGAGCTTGATTGAAAAACTTCTGGAAGGTCTTCAGAGTCGTTTTTAATGGTAAGGGAGAGACTGTGTAAGGAAAATTTCAGTTGCTTGTAAATAAAAGACAGAAATAATTCAAGGGCTGAATTTGACCCTAGCTTTAGAAAACTGATAATAAATGAAGCCCAACCTCATTTGTGGTGGTTTATGAAGATATATTTTGTTAAAATTGCCATTAATGAGAAGCAGAATGAAGTTTATCTTGCAAAGTGCTTTCTTTCCTTAAGATCTGTGCAAAAAACTTAACAAATATTCTTAATTCAGAGGATGCTAAGAATGTTCAGACATTTTCTCTCATTCTGAGAAGAGGAAGTGTTCAGGCTTCTTCCTCTGGGTGTTCTAGATTTGACAATAAATTGAACTCAGATTCTTAAGGGTAAAATTACTGTCAGTTTATTATTTTACTGTTAACTTCTGTCTCTCACAATTTATGACAGTTTCAAATGTTCTGTTTTGAGATTGAATGGATTAGAGGATATGTGTTTGAGAAGTCACGATTTAAGTTTTCAAACACTGTCTTGTAAGAATTAAACATTTTTCTTTTAAAAGAAAAAAGTTTTTTGCACAGTCCTTATAAGCCTCAAAAATAAATTCTTCAAGAGGAAAAACTAGCTGTTTTGAAGATTTACAATAAAACTGTTGGCTATATTTTTGTAGTGTTCCGTACAATGTGCTTATGACTGGAACCATGCCATCCTTTTCCCCCCAAAGATATAAAGACAGAATGTTCATGTTTTCCAGACACTATTTTCCTCTATTCCTACCTGCCTGTCTCTTTCTATATATGTGTATTTTAAGAACATTTTTTCAAGGGGGAAAGAACGGGGAAGGGCAAAGAAGAATTATCTAGAAGATATTATCTCCTTTTAGAATTAAGAGTTACGACCACAGCAATGAAAACAAGGAGGAAACAACTACTGATGTTTGCTTGTCTTCTGCATTAAACCAGAGGTGTTTAAACTAACCCATTGCTTGGGCTTATTTAAACAGGGGGGATGATCTGTCTTGATCAGCCTAAGATCCAGCAGCCCCAGCAGCCCCAGCACTGGGAGGCTGTGAAGCCGTTTTAGCATCCCCTGCCTGTGGTGATTTCCAGCTCTCTCACCAGAGCTCCTGAGCTGGGACATGGTGCTGGGCTGACAGGGAGGCATCACCTCCAACATCCATGCAAATTTATTTAACAGCATCTCTACATATCCTCTCTATAAGCATCTGTACAAGCGTCTCTGTGACAGCAATACTGTTTGCACAGGCACAGAGCCCAGCAGATAACATGTGCTTTAATGAGGCAGTGGAGATGGGAAGGGGGAGAAAATCTCTTCTGTCTGCACCAGCTCTAGAAATTTTGCTCTGCGCTTTTTAAAATACAAATGGCTCTCTGAGAGCTCAGGAATTGCTTTACAAAATTGGCTTTTTTGGTGTGAAAAATAAGCTAGTAGATAAAAAAACTTTGTTGTTGTTGTTGTTGTTGTTGACAAAATCTGTTATAAAGCTGTGGTATATACTGAGGGAAAACGAAAAAAGGACTCACTGATTTGTTTTGGTCAGAAGCCTATGTCATTAATCTATTCTCAGGGCCAGTTGGAGGTATGAGCAGAAAATAAACTCCTGTAGCATAATAAAAATTCTGATATTACCTTTCCCTGTAGCATTTACTGTCTCTCCTAATGGGAAGTCACAGTTTAAATTTATATTAAAAAATGTAATTTATCTCAGCTTATCTCAGAAGTTTCTGTGTAACTAGGAACTACTCTGGAAGCAGTCTTAAAAACCCCCTTACTCTGGAACTTTCCAGGAAGCTTACAGTATTATAGAATATGTTTTATCAATTGGAAGAGTTCTTTTCTTTTTCTTTTATATTTTTTGTCAGGAACAAGCAGATAAATTGGATTACTTTTGCAGGAATAACCAGCTAAATTTGATTAACCAGATGTACTGATAAAATCCCTTCACATTACCACAATGCCCAAGGATTTCTTCCTGATGTCGCTATTTCTATTAACATCTTCCTTCTCATTATTTGAGATGCTGAAATATTTTTCAAATTGTGTTGTAAAGTGACAGCATATGGTAATTTGGGTGGTATATGATCAAAAAGCTTGATGACTCTTGCTCTAGGATATGGGAAAGGTAAGGGTCTGTTTCTCTTGAAACTCAATGCCTCCCACCTACCACAGGCTTCCTTAAAGAATGCCAGTCAGCTCTTGCCTGTTCACCCCTTGCTGTCCATCAACCACACAACAGGACTTTTTCCACCTCTGACAGGTCCTGAAGCCCTAAAATTTCCACTGCTTACGATCTGGCAGAATGTCCTTTTGCTGTTCTCACTCCCATTTAAGGAAATTTGTTGCAGTTCAGCGAGACTCCAGTTTCTCTTGGACTTTTACGTTCCTGGCCAATGTGAGAAAGTTTCAAACCATTTGATGGTAAAATTTAGAGTGTGCCAAGTGCCTGGGAGCAAGCACAGGTGACAAACCACAGCTGCACTCTGCTCCCAGTGAGAAGAACCATTAAGTCAGTGGGCTGCTGTATCAGGCACTGAAGTTTTAACACTTCTTGTTAAGGCCACGAGTAACAGCCCCAGTACACCCCAAGGTGCACACCTCTGAGGTGGCTTTAGGAGTTGTTCCTGGGAAAGGACAATCCTGTCCAGGTTCATTTGGTTGTACCTGCAGTGATGTGACTTGAGAGGAGGGAAAGAACTGAGAATTACAGCTAAGACTACACAGAACTATAGCTTTTTCCTGCTTCCAATTGAAATGCTGTGCAAAACTCAAAGACACTATTTACGGAATATTAGCTCCTTTTGTTCATTCTTTGCTGTCTCAAAGGCATTTCTATTATCCATTCATCTTTGTGTACACCCTCTATTTCACAGTTTTTCTGCAAGGATGGAGCTTTTCACAAAAAGGCCTTTTTTCACAATTTACTCCTGTAACACAAGGTAAAAACTGATTTTCACAAATTCATATTCAACTCGTGCCTGGATTGAATTAAAATTACACAAGGACAGTAAATACATTTTAATGTTTGTCTCCATTCATAGCAGTCTAATGGGATCCATGAAAGTGTTTGAGGTGTGAAACCCGTAACAGGTTATTGTGCTAAGTATGTGTTGCTCCTGTGACTATCTCAGCCTCATGCTTAGGCTGTTTGTTGCTTGGGGACTACAGATTTCATCACTGCTCTGTGATGGACTCATTATGTTGCTTTTTTTTGTCTTTAAATAATGTGGAGAATATAAATATAGTTAAAACTTGGTTCACATTGTGAGTTACTTAATCATCTTTGTTACTGAGTTCCGGGCTTAGAGTCTGGGACGTTGAATGTTGCCTGTAGCTTACATATAATTTCTTTTTTATAAGTTGAACCCTTAAGAAGCATAAAGCTGTTTTAGCAAAGTTTCAGTGAAAGCTGTTTGGCCAGAGGGATTTTTTCACTGCCACATATTTCCTCCTTCCATAGAAGTACAATGCTGCCATTTCAATTTGTCTCATATATATCTGTGTCTCCTGTAACCATGCAGACTTGTCTCTTAAATGTTGTCACTAAGTGCTAGTCTGGAACAAAACCTGGTTCCACAAACATGCTGTACAAACAAAGACTAGGTAATAAATAGTATATAGGTAGGAAGTAGCACAGATCTTCAGGTTAATTTTCACCAGACTAATCTACCTCCCTGTCTACATGGTCCTGTTTTTATTCAGATATTGAAGGCCTCTATTGGTTCTCCCTTCCACATTCTCTTCCCATTGTTCTTTGCACTTTTTTTTTATCCTCTTGTTTCTCTTCCTTTAGCATCACCTCTCACTCTGAGATGCCCTGCTCCTCTTTGCCTCACTGTGCTTTGAAGTCAGCAATCATTTCTTTAATGACATTGACACAGGACTCGAAGGAACACTAAGTTTGTGACAAGAATAAATTGGGAGGAGATGTCAACTCCCTCGAGGGCCTGCAGAGAGGCCTTGAGATCACCAGCTGGGTGAAGTGTAACAAGGAGCAGTGCCAGATTCTGCACCTGGATAGGGCAGCCCTGTTTGTGTTTGTAGCTGGGGAATGCTCTCAGGCACAGGTGGGATTGCTGGGTCTCTCCTGTCCAGTGCCAGCACTGGGCTCCATGATCCTGATGGGTTCCTTCCAACTCAGCATATCCTGTGATTTCCTCCCAAGGCAGGGCTGGGGAAAGGAAGACATTTGGCTTTAAGGCCAACTCGTAAAATGGGTTGAAAAGCCAAATCTTGACAGATTTGGACAAGACTGGAAAGCTACTGGCTGCTTTCCTTCCACGCTGATCCAGTTGAGTAGGTGTTACTGTTTTAGAGGCACTTTACCCTTCCAACCTACCTCTCTTTAAAATTCTGAATTTTAAAGTATTTGTTGAAAAGCAAGCTACAAAATTAGAAATTGGAGGATTCATTTCATTATGCTTAAGTTGCCTTAAAGCTGGGTATTTAGTCTTTGCCAGCTGTCTTCAGCCACCTGTTTTTCTTTGAATATCCCATCCATAGATTGGTTCCCAGGGAAATGAAATGAGCTGTCCCTGCAACCATGCTTTGATGTGAACAAAATAAGACTTAAACATACCTGGTAGGATTATATTTCCCATGCTCTGAGACATAAGTTAGTGTTTTCCTCCCTTGCTTACTGACTCAAATCCAGTTTGATATCTGTACCGTGCATTGCATTGTTTACACTGCTGGAAGGTAATGGGATTATTTAGCTAAAATAGGCAAATGTGTTTTATGCAAGTTTCCTGCCAGTATGGCCATGTACATATGACAGGTACTAGACACATGATTTTATTTGGTTGAGATGAAAGGAAAAGCTGTACAAATAGTTTCTCTCACCAAGCAAAAGCAAAGCAAAATATTGCATTGCAGTATTTTAGAAACATGTAGGAAATGTACTCTTAGAATGTTGTGGATTTGTCAGTTTTTGCTAGAGGTAACTGACTTTGCTTTTGCTGAAACACCACAGGAGCCAGAGATGAAAATCTAGGTTATTTTCCATTTCTTCCTGCATGTTTTATTGACCAAATGTTAGATGGAATTTCAGGTCTTGGAGGAAACAAGTAGATATCCAGAATTTAAAAAGAGAGAGATCCAGCTGGCAATTTAAGAGGCATTGTGTTTGAGCAAACAATGACAAGGCTATCAGAGGCTGAGAATACATTGCTGTCCTATTTGCTAGCAACTTTGTTTCACCCATTGCTTTATTAAGATGGAAATATGGAAGAAAGAAATGAGATAGGGAGTGTTATGGGGGTTATACTACAAGATTTTTGAGAGGAAGGAGACACAAACATAGTGATGATTTGGTTTACATAAGCTGCTTAAGAAAATGTGGCTGTGAAAAATCTGTAATTGGTGAAATCAGGAAGGAGGGTTGGAAGATTAATTAGGCAGGGGTTTTTATGTTCATTTTTTAATACTGAAAAAGTAATCTTGGGAAAATTAATGCTTTCATTAAAGAGGGACAAAATAAGGGAAAAGAAACGTGATGGCAAAGCAGTATGGTGTTGCAGTACCTACTGCAGCTGAATTGCTGTGAGGGGATTGCTGCTCAGGAAATCAGCAGGTCCTGAAGGCACTGGGAGAGCACAAGCAGCAGAGATACTGGAGAGAAGCAGGAATGAGTGTTCAGAGAGGTGGTGTCTAATTCTGATATCATTCACATCAGTTAATGGCAGAAACGGTTCCACAGGAGTCAGAGGAATTTCACAGCTTAAAACTGCTGGGGGTTTAGGACTTTTGACTGCTGGTTGAAAAGAAATGTCCTGATTGAAATCTGAACCCCTGGATTTGAATTTAAAGAGGAAGGATGAGTCACACTTGGAATAGCACTGTGGATGTCTCAGGACTGGCTGTCCAATATTCTTTTCCTGACTATTATGATGATGACCTCAAACCTGCACAAAGCCATTATGCAGCATTGGTAATTAATGAGGTTATGCTTTACGAGTCGTGCTGGTTTAACTGATATTAGTTCGTGATATGTGACAAAGCAGCAGCTGGGTCAGAGAGCCTCTCCCTAGAGCTAGAGCTGCTCTTTTTTGATACTCTTGGGGCTGAAAGGATAGCTGCTAGGGCACTTGGATACAGCAAAAGGGGGAATTATCCCAGAAAAATCTGTGGGTTACAGAATAACAGTCCATCTGGGAATTGAAGACATTCATGGTCTCTAATGCCATAATTATTGCAATGCTATCCTAGGTAATTTTTGTTGCAAGAAGTAGTAGCAATTCTTATTCTTGGGCTGCCTGCCACTTCATATTATAGAGGGTTCTTGTAACCTTTATCTGAATGTTTTCAGCACCTCATCTGCTTGCAAAAGACTTTTGAAATTCAGTGAAGTGGAAGCCTTCAGGGTAATAAATGTTCACAAGTAGAATCACCTGGGAATGTTCTATAAAAGATTTAGAGGTTTTCTGTTTGAAAATTGCTGAATCCCCTAAACTGAATCTTTCTGATCCCAAACTTGGGACAGATGCAGAATGGAAGACCTGGTCAAAATGAGAGATAGGAAAAGACATTCACAAAATGGCCATTATCAACAAAGAAAAGGAGATAGAAAATTGTCTACCTGAGAACAGACAGGCACCCATCACTTAAAATACTTAGAATTCCTCATACAGGAGGCCCACGTTTTAATTGCTGCTCCAGATTAATAACCTGAACCTGTATTTTTAATGTGCAAGATGAATGCCATGGTGTCTGAGCTCTGGGCTTTGCAGTTATTCCTTCCCTCCTTCATTGGAAATGAGAATTTTATCTTTGACACACATGATTTTGTTAACAGCATGGAAACTCCGAGGCAGCTGCAGGTCCCTGCAGGTAGAAAAACACTGGCAGACCTGAAAAAGGAAGTTGGACTTCATCTGCAGAAAAGTGGCCTCACCAAAAATGCACTGAATTGCATAGACCTGAGCCATGTCATCTCAGCCAAAACAATTTTAAATCAGAGTGATTCTAAAGCTGGAGTTACTGCAGGACTAGATAAGCCACAATTTGTAATGCATGTGGCATACTCAGCCCAGACTGGGTGGTCTATTTTCAGCACAGATAGAATAGTTCTTTCTGTGACAAGATATTTCCAAGACAACTCATCTCAAAGATGAAGCTATTCTGTAACTCAAATTACCAGTAGGGAGAAGTCTATCAGTTCATAAAAGGTATAACTTCTAAACTCCAAATTATATGGCTCTTAAGGTGACTGAGTCTATTCCTTATTGATTCCAAAGTGTTCTCCTTTACAAATACTTGGATATTTACACTTTAGTGGCATATTTGATAAAAAAATGAGAATGGACATTTCTGCCATTGCTCTTTTGCAGCACTTAAATCATTAATCACCTGCAGTACTCTCCCACTGCAGCATGCCTGGGGATAAAAAACACCCATTAGAAACCAACAGCAACAGACTATGCTCTTCTGAGCTGTATGGTTCTCTGTAATGAAGATGTTAGTCAAGAGAGGGAATTTTACCCATTGAAATTATTTTCTATTTGAGACGTGAATTTAATGGTAATGGAAACTGTTCAGGTGATGGTTCTATAAACTCACATGCTCTGTTATTTCACTGTAGTCACACAAAATTTTTTTTGCTACTTCTGGCCGGTTGGACTACCTTCATAAGTAAATTTTTCATGCAGTTCCCACATCTTGTCTGTCCTCAGAAAAAGACAAAGGAATATTACTATGAGGAGAGGGGACTCTTGACCATGGGGCAGAGCATTCAATCTTTCAAATTATTCAACAACCAGAAATGAAGCTGAAAGGAAACTAACTATGATATTTATTTTTATAATTTAGTTTAATGTGAGAGTCACAGGTTCAAGTAAATACTCCAGGGTGATGTTGATGCATCCAAGTAATCTTCCCACACGGTGGTGTTTTTTTGTTTTGTTTTGTTTTGTTTTGTTGTTTTTTGGCGTTTTGTTTTTGGTTTTGGTTTTTTGGGTTTTTTTTTTGTTTTGTTTTTTATTTTTTGTGTAAAACGGAGAAAATGGCATTTTCTTACTTTAAAAAGACTGAAAAAGTAATTAAAGGAACTTGAGGAACTTGAGGCTGAAGAGCTCCATTATGAAAGCTATTTGCCTTAAATTTATTCCATTTAATCCCACCCTCTGTTTATTAGATTTTATTATTATCAATACAATTTGCACAAAATTAGATGGAAGGACCCCTTAAATCTTTCCAAATCAGATCCTGCATCCTCAAGTTCTGTGGGAAAGAAAACTCTTAAGACAAATGTTAGCACATTTTGCTTTACACCAGGGCATGTGAAGGCATGGCCAATTATACCAGGATCACCTTAAATTGTAGGGAGTTCCTTGACTGAGTTGCTTTCCCTTGTCTGTATCCTCCAAGTGTTTGTTTTCTGGAAACTACAAAGCTAGGAGGGAAAGTCTTCAAGTATAAACACTCTTTGTACCAACTGCTAAGTGATTTTCTCATTATCCTTTCAGTAATGCTCCCTCTTGCTATTGTTATTTAAATGGTTTGTTGCAGACACATTTTAATGTTTCAAATAATTTTCATTTCTTCTTTGTTTCTATTAGAGGGAAATATTCCCTCTTTTCAGAAAATAATAACAATATAGCTTTGTTGACATATCAAGTTGCCTTTAAATGCCAGAATTTTGATGAAAGTTGGTGAATTCTTTTTGCTGTAGGAGGAAATGTAGCTAAAGGAATTTAAAAAAAAATTAAGACAAAATACTAAAATACAGAAATGAAATTATTCACTTTTCATGCTGTAATAATGAAGTAATAAAAACTAATTCCCAAAGTGAGCTTAGCTAACAAAAACTGGATGTGAACGTCAGGTGCCAAAGGAATCTTAGATGTTTGCAATTCTGGCATTTGCCAGAAAATTCCCAAACCTGTGTCTGATGTGTGTCTATGGATTCACTCTGGGACATCAGTGTTGATCAGTGACAGCACAGCACTGGGCACTTTCCGGACTTTTTAGGTCAGAAACATGCTAAGTACCTTTAATTTTCTTCCCCCCACAGATTTAAGAGCATGAATTTGCTCATTAAACCCTCTGTGTCTATAATTTTTTAGCAATAAATTTTGAGGCCTTAAAATTGTATGTGAAAAGTTTATTTAGAGAAATTTATCTTTGCAAATTGTTCACCTTTTTGTAGATTCACTGGCATAAATCATGCTATTTATTTTTAATTGCTGGTTGATTTTAAAAAATCATAATAATGGTACTTTTGTTAGGAAATTCTAAAGGCCCAGAACTAAATTGCAGTTTTCATTGCTCTTTACTTTGAAAAACTGGTTCAAAGAATATTTTACAGTGGTCCATGATTTGCTTTTCCTTTCATCTAATAACTTCTAATATACTTGCTCAGAAAATGGAAAACATTAAACATACAATATCAAGATTGCATCTCAGGCAGAACAAACAACTTCTAAAAACTTTCATTTTACTATAGATATATTTCTGATGAAAAATATTACATTCTTCTACCAAAATTATATGTCCACTCACTTTTTCTATTTTCTTTTGACCTTTCTTTTTCACCCAGGAACAAAATGAGATTCAGATTAAACATATAGTGGAAAATAATCTTACTCCAAGTTCACTTAGCTATAGTGCAGAACATGAGTAAATTTCTTTCCTTGCCTATATTTATCAGGCCAGAGTGTATTGGTTAGAACCTTTATTTTTGTCAGATTTTATTTTCTTTTAAAGATGTTCTGTCTCTAGACGAGAAACCTCCAGTATAGCAAAGTATTTAAATTGTTTTGGCAGCTAAAATGTGGTCTACAGGCAGATTTCAGCTGCTATAAATCTTTTTTAGCTTAGTTGAAATAACCTAACCAGGTATCAGGCAAAGAGTGTTTCATATGAGGAAAAGAAAGATGAATTGTTGCAAGCACATAATTCTGTATGCATAAGTTATTTGTCTAGGAACTGTTCATCCTAACCCGTTAGGTCATAAGAAGGTTACTCTGTTAAAGGATCAATAAGGTTTACTAACAATGTAAAGCTGTGCAGGGAATGTTCCGACAGTATCAACAGTGCCACTTTTTAAGCCCCTGCCTGAACCCAAGCACCTTTGGGAAGGTGCTGGCAGCTCCTTGAGCTCTTGGCACATCTTTGGGAAGGTGCTGGCAGCTCCCTGTGCTCCTGGCACATCTTTGGGAAGGTGCTGGCAGCTCCCTGTGCTCCTGGCACATCTTTGGGAAGGTGCTGGCAGCTCCCTGTGCTCCTGGCTGTAGCAGCAGCTCTCGTTTCTCGTGGGGTGCAAGCACCCGAGGAGCACCTGATGTGAGTGCCATGGGGCCAGGATGTGTGTGCATGGAACAGGCACATCTTCCAAGGCAGAAATCATCCTCACCCCCTCCTAAAGGCTCTTGCTAAGAGAACCTGACACCAGTTGCTGGTGCAGGACACTGCTCTCTGCAGGTGAGTGTTTTTCCAGGGCCGTGAGTGCATTGACAAGCCTTGGCTGCCTAGAGCAACCTCACCTGGGATCACCACCCATACCCCCTCTGCTTTTCTTCAGAGCTGTAGCTGAAGTTCCTTCTCTGAGCTGAGCAGTAGCTAGCCCTGTTTGCTTCTGTCCTAACTTGCCAAATGGGGTTTCAGAATTTACCTTGGACTTGTTTTGTTATTGCAGCTTGTCAGAGGATCACTGGATGGCCACCAGAGCATCCACAGCCCAGCTCTGCCTGGATGCTGTTGCACTGGACCTGACAGGTAAGATTGCTGTTTGATCAGCCTCAGCTCCTGCTCTGTCTGCCCTTGTGGAACAACTGTTTCTGCTGCTCCCTGATATGTCCATTAGCTGTTTCCCAATTGTATTTACAGTGGGAAGCAGATAATGTCTCACAGCCCTTCCTGACCATAAAGTGTTATCTTTGAGCTGCAAAGTGCATATCAGGTGCAAGTGGGTCTGTCACACTTATAGGAGGGTATTGGTTGAGTCACTGCTGATTTACCACTTCAAAGGAGCTTTCCATTTGCTAGAGGATGTTTTGCCACTAAACTTTAGGTTATTGAGCAGTTAGACTACCTCTGGAAAGTATAGGCTGCTCTATTGACTCTGTTTCAGTTTGTTTGTTTGGAGTAAAACTACATAGATCATTTTCAGCCACCCCATCTGGGTGGGAAGAATGGATGTCTGGGGACTCCAACAGAGAGCAGTGCTGAGGAATCCAATCCGTGCAGGTGGCTGGGGAGCAGCTGCAGGTGAGCTCTGGCAGAGGCTGTGAGTTGCTGACCTTTGGAGAACAAAGGGCACCTGTGACTCAGCCAGGTGAAGGCATTCAGAGTCTTGGCAGGAGCTGAAACCTCAGACTTTCCCCTGCTTGAGCTGAGAGAGGATAAAAGCCTAGGTTTGCTTTGTTCAGGCTCCCTCCTTGGGAAGAGCAGCTTGAGCTGTTTCTGTGTCACTGCACCAGGAATAAATTGTTTTATGGAATGAGCTAGCTGAGACTCAGCTATGGGAAACCTGGGGTGAGTGTGGGGGAGACCCACAAGGACCTGTCAGGGCCCTGCACAGGAGCTTCAGTCCCAGCAGTGGCAGTCTGGGGTGGTGTGAGTGTAGCTGCCAGTCTTGGAATGGTCAGACTGGGAAGTTTCCTTAACAGGAAAGTCCAAAATCTAATTACCAGAATATAGGGGGAAAGAAGGGTTTTTGTGTAATGTATTGAAGTCAGGAGGGACTAAATGAGGGAGAGATGGAGAGCAAATCCTACAACTCCAGTCCAGAAATCTCTACAAAGAGAAGACTGAGCAGCAGGAGGAAGGGATTCTTGAAATGGAAGTGTTGGAGTTAGAACAAACTGGGTTATCATGAAGAAGTGTTGGGCAATTGGTTAATGAAATGTGATAATTCTTGAAGGTGGAAACAGAGACTCAAGAGGTGCCCTGTTCTAGAAGCTGTTGTACATTTAACCTTAGTTTCACTCAGAATCTCACACTAAATTCATATTGGCTCTGCTTCAACAGAAAGAGTGTAGAGTAAATTAATCTAACTTAGCTTTTGACTGTAGGATATCTAGGAGAATGGGAAATATGGACTTGAAGAAGCATAAGAAAACATCAAATATCTTTAAAAGGAGCCACAAGCACAAGTGAAAAGCTTACTAAGTTAAGAGTCCTGGGTTCTCAAGGAACTTCAGCATTGTGTTCTAGCACACAGGTGTTAAACTTAACTGCTGTGTCACTTGGAGAAACTGGACTGGTAAACATTTACCTTTGTCATTCATCTGGCATTTAGAAAACTCTTAGACTTTTAATACATGCTTAAATCTTAAAATGCCTTAATTTACATATTTCATTTCTATGTCTTGGTTGTGAAGCTGTTACATTTAATGAGCTATTGACAACTAGAGGAAAATTCAAATGCATCCAAATCTGGCCTCAATTGTCAGTGAACCCATGGTTGTTTCTTTTCTTCTTGGAGGATGATATAAACAGTAGGAAAAATTGTTATTGATAACAGATGTTTGCAAGACTGCAGGATAGGAGTTTGTTGCCTTCTTAGGTCCTGCATGAGGAAATGTTGCTATTCATAAAATTGCTGACTTTTAGTAGGAGCTAGAATTGTCAGTGATTGATCTTCAGATTGCTTTCATTTTGGGGCTTCCACATAGAAAGAACTCTGTGTTTGATTTAATTTTTTGCCTTTTTGCCAAGGAAGGTAATTTATAATATTAGCTCATGAATAATGGCCAAAATAGATTGTGAAGCTCAGAGAGCTTCATCCTCAGAGTGGTTTAAGCTCAGGGCACACTGAAGATTGACATTAGGTAAACTTCCCTATGCAATTCTTCTATACTGTTTAAATGTCTCTCTTATTTTTTTCCCCCAGCATTAAATCCCTCTGTCAGGACCTCTCCCATGAAACAGTAATACAGAAAATGAGTTAGCTCTAGAAAAAACAACATTTATTATCTGGATAAATATTTAGCATATTTCAAAAGAGGGATAATCTTTGTTCTGTCTGCTGGGAAAGTGACTGTTCCCCTTTCTTTGATCTCTTTTAACTGAACAATTGCTACATTCCTTCACAATTTCTTAAGTATTAGTACTTAGTTTTTTGAGTAGGTTTCATGATATTTCATTGAATTTTTAATGGTTAGCTGAAATACAGCTTTGTGAATTCTTCCTAGTCCATATATTTTATCACAGTAAATTTATCTGTAGAAGATTAGAGAGAGTTTAATACAAATAATTGTGGTAGTATCCAGATGAGTTAATTTCCCAGTGGATTTATCAAGAGGAGTAGATCACATAAAAATTAATTACAAAGACTTCTGTAACTTATTTAGCAAAGCCTCTGCTTTTTTGCAAATAACAATTGAGTACTATCAATAATAGGACAACCTGAAGTCATTGAAAAAAACTAATTAAAATTTGTTTACATTTAGTAACAGCACTTCAGATCAGAATTGCCTTTCCAAGTGATAATTCATTGTCAGTTTTTTTCTTTCATATGTTAGCTAAGGCATGCAATGAATGATTCAGGCTAATTCAAGCTGCTTTTGAAATTCACCAGCAGCTGTAACCAGGGTAACCTTTAATCTTAGTTCACTTGAAAGTCTTAAGCTGTTTTTATTAGATCTTGTGGCAAATTTTTCCTTTATATATCAGACATTCATTTAATCAGTGAATCTTCTGTCCGAGGAACTGTTAGGTTACTGCAATATAGAGTGGGTTCTGTCTCTAGCTTGTAATTGTTGAGGCTTTTGAAATTTGAGTGTTGTTTCTAGTTATTTGTTATGTGCAAGCAAAGCATTTCAATATATTAGTTTGGTAATGACTGAAAAAAATATATTTTCCTATTGTCCAAGTATGTGAAGGTAAATACCAGAAGCCACAGTATTAGATTGGAAACTGAAGCACAGCAGCTGATACATTTAGAAATGCAAATGTTTCCCCTTCACTATCCCAGGATTTACTGTGGGTAAATCCTCGTGCCAGCTCAGCTGTGGGATGGATGTGGCTCACCAGGAGCTCACCTTGTGTGGGTCAGCACTGAGTGCTGCAGCTGCTGGGGCTGTCAGGAGTGAATGTGCCCCGGGTGAGCCACTCTGCCCTGGCTTCTGCAGGCAGAAGTGCCCGTGTGCACAGCTAGGGAGAGTGTCAGAAGGCTACAGCTCATGTGGCTAAAGATTGGAACAGACTGAAATTATTTGCTTACCTCCATCAGGAAAGCTTTCACAGGCACAAAAAATCTCTCAAAAAGAGCCCTTCCTATAATGACTTGGTCATTTGGAGTAGCAACAGTCTTCTACTTCCATCCTTAGTGGGGAGACTTGCCCATGAGCACCTTGATGGTTAGATGGATGTCAGTATGATTTAAGATGGAAAAATATTTTTTTTCACAGTATAGTTGATTAACTTCTGTTTTCAATATTTATTTTTAGCTAAATGAAAAAAGCTGTTGTGATTACCCCAAGTTGTTACACTGCTCATGCATGATGGATATGCTATCTAGAACAGAGTTAATTTTCCTTCTAACTGTATATTGCGCTTCCTGCAGTGTCAGTTATATTGAATGATAAAGTTAAACCCACTCTGGGATTTAATCTTTTTTTATTAAAATTGTCAGCCATACGAAAAGGGAACCATCAGCATCAATGGAACTTGTACTGGTCCCAGCTGCTTGTTTCTTTCTGTGCTCTTCTGGTATACCACACATATTGCTGAGCAGACTCTGCATAAAGTCACTCATTCCTGAAATACAAAGAGACTCCTCCTGCCAGGGTTATTAATTGAGTTTTACATAGTAGTCATCTAAACAGAACAGGAGGAGACAAACAGTTATTCTAACACTCAACATGCAGAATACATACTGTGTTATTATCTCTTTCCTTATTTCTAATCAGCTGATCTGGTTTGTTGTAGTTTATGATAAATTAATTTTTTATTTTTTGTAAAATAGAGCAACTACTCTCTCTTCAGATGTAGTATAGATGTATATACTTCTCTGCAGTATAGGAAAGATTTGGTAAATTAGTTTTAAGTCTATGCATTTGAAATCTTTCATTGTTGATAGTGAAAAAGTGAAGAATGCAGCCTCTATGGGCTAATGTGCAAGACTGGGATAACTGAGTTGTTTGTTTCTGTAAGTTCAAGGTCTATATTGTCTAGTTATGACTCTTATAGGAAGACTGAAATGCTGATTCAAAGTCAGTCTTTTTATTCTGGAGCATAATTGAAATTGTGAAGACCAACACAGCCAAAAGTGACTCCTCTGCAGGGACAATTAAATATATGCACACAACCAAGTGATGTGGGCCGCACTTCTTGGGTGGTGATTGCTTAATCTCTTTCTTAGGTGAGGAACTTTCCTGCCATTCACAAATATCTGAATCCCTTCCTGCAGTAGCATCCATTTACCATTGTGCAAATATTCTGTATTAATTCTAGACCACACACAGATCTGCGTGACATCAGAGTAAGACTGCAGTAACCTCAATTAATTTTAGGAGGCTTATTCCAGGTTTATCCTACTCAGAGATAAAAACGAGTGTATTTATCTTTGAATTGCATGGCACAGACTATTATAATGAGGTGCATTGAGCTCCATTCTCAGCATAAAATAATTTGGGGTAGTCAGTTGAAAAATATTGTTACATGCCAGATTGACAAGCTAGATGGTCCATTATCACTTCAGTTAAGGAAAATATGAATGCTAATGAGTCTATTTTGTTCTATCACAATTTCTGAAAAGAGAAGAAAACTCTAACACCTATGAGTTTTGTGTGGGTTTTTGGTGTTTTTTTTAAAAAAATTGATTAGTGAGCACTGAGGATACTGGCATTTGTAGGAAAAAAAGTTAAACTGTAACTAGTTGGACAGCTTTTTTGGTAATAGGAGTTAAATCCTTTCAACAGAACACTTTGACACTCCTTAAAAAAAATTGAGTCCTTTAAAATATCCTTTTTATTGGTCTTCATCAGTAGTTTTTGGCAAGCAAAGGTCAGTGGCAAATTCTGGTTCATCCTCCTACATCCAGATCTGAGGCAGATCTTCACCTGTGTTCCATAAGGCTTTACCACTGCAGAGGCAATGACATCCAGCTGCAGTGGAGGAACGTGCTTCTCTTCTTCCCTGTTGTGACTCACATTGAAATAACTTTGAAATAAAAACACATTTTATGGGGGAAATTGTCCTCCATAAATAGTTTAGGTGAAAACTCTGAAATTTCCTTTTCCTTGTACTTCTGTGTTCACATGGCAATTGAAAGGGACCTGGATGACTTATTTCTCCATGGTGTTCTGCATGCCCTTCTCATATCATGGGAACAGCTTGGGCAGCCTCACTTGGGTGACAAATCTCATTGCATTGAAGGATTCACTGGTCTCACCATGGAGAGGATAACCAAGGTACTCTGCAGTGCACAGTTCTGCCTACTGGATATGTCCTGCTTGGCCCTGTCTTTTCTATTCAGTCAGGAAAACATTTTAAAATGAAGCAAACAACAAAAAAACTACTTGCAGTTTATGAAGGTGAATATCACAGCCTCATTTACTGTGCTGGGAGGCTTTAATATGAATGCTGATAGAATTGTGATTTCACTCATTCACTCTTTTTTGTCCTAGATTTTTATATTTTCACCTATCTTTTCTGTTGAATTTTGCCATGTTACATTACTTGAATTTAGGTTGTAGAATGGGTTCCTGCTCTGTTTTAGACTTGGCAAAGTACTGATCAAAATTATGAAGCTATTAGTATTCTGTATTGTCTCATTTTAATAGCAACATAGCCTTTGGTTCAGATAATTTTATTGTTTCAATAAATGCATTATATGGAATTGGTGCCTTTTTGTCTGTGGATGTTATTTTATGACCAGTGAACAACCATCAGTTTTAGGAAAGGGAAAGAAAACTGCAATGCAGTACAGTATTCCTCTTCAGCTCTCTTTTTCATCAGTTTGCTTATTTAATGATTGGAAATCCATTTGATGGTCAGGTATTTCTTCTAAAACCTTCTTTGTTGTTCAGAGAAATTTAGGAAAGAATAGCATTTGACATTTTAATAAAGAAATTTGGCTTTATGCTGCAGTCAGTATGTTTGTCTAGAAAACCACCAGCCATAAAGAGAAAATAATAAAGATTATTTTTTTTAATGTCCTTTACCTTGAATTCAGTAATCAGAAGAATGATGTAGTTCAAAAGACCTAATTTAAATACAAATTTGTAATTATGTTACTGAAAGCTTTAGTAGTTTTCCATTTAAATCCCCAGGATCCAGTCTGATCTCAAAATGATGTCGTTGCTCTACTATGCCTGAGTATTTCCAGTGCTGGAACAAATCTCTTGACTTATGACCATTGAAGGAGGAAACTATGAAACCCAAAACATTACCTTGTTGCATTTATTGTAGTCTGGCCATGACCTTTTCTCCAGATATTTTAATTTTTCAGTTACAGAAGGAGATAGGCTTGAAAACCTGGGACGCATTCAACAAATCAGTTTTGCTCAGGGAATAGACTCTGGATTACAATAAGAAAACTCAGTTTTAAAACAAATTCAGTGACATTTAATAAAGTTGACAAATTATGAAACAAAGCTCTTAACATCTGTTCCACCAAAAAGCATATTCCCATATATCAGAACATCAATTAGTTCTTTTAGTTATATAGATAATTTGCATGGGCTTAGAAATCTTCATGAAAGCATAGAAAATTTTTAGTAAAAGTCCTAAAAGTTTTCAGTCTGGATTTTTTTTTTTTACAAGTAGCTGTTTAGTGAGTTTTCATTCAACATCTATGTGGTTCAGTATTTTAGATGTTTAAGTCCAACACATGTAAGTCCTAAAACTTAGATGGTGTAATCTCAAGGGAGGTTAGAGGGAGCCTGCTGTGCTCAACATCAGCAGGTATTTTGTAAATCACCACTTTAAAATGTGGGATTATGTTCAGCAAGCTTGAGATTTTGTGTGTTGTGTCTGGTACTGCAGAAAGACAGGAAAAAGAGAGGGTGGCTGTTTTGTTGTCTAATTGGCTTAATTTTAATAACTACTTGAATGATCTTAAGTATAGAGCTTATCTTTTGGCCTCAATGAGTTCAATATTTTCATAAGTTTTATGAGCTTTCAGCTGGGATTTTTGATTTTGCTTGTTTATTACAAAGAAACCCGACATTCTTTTTGCTACAGATTGGTTTTAATACATTTTCTTTGCAGGCTGGGGGAATTGCTGTAATTTTCGCCGCCAGTCCTTAAATGCCTTACTGATGCTTGGTGTGTGAGGACAATCAGCTCCAGCTCTGTGCTAGCAGGAGCCCTTACCTAGATTAGTTCAGGGAATTGGAAAAAAAAAATTCTTGAACTTCTGCTTAAAAATGAAACAAAGGCTATGCATTCCATGAGTGTCAGACTAAGCCACTTCACAATGCAGTTTTTTATGCATCTAGTAGCACAGTGTAATAACCCTGAGGTTATTCTGCACTTGCATGTTTGCAAATGTTGTCAGTGAGCATAAGCTTGTGTCAGACTTATGAGAAAGCCAGCAAAACACACTGAATTAAATTTGGCAAGCAATTCTTAACTTCGAATGCTCTTCAGGTTGCAGTTTTATTGCATTTTTGTAGATTTGGTGAAGCATTACAAAAATACAGCTCTTGAGGTTTTTTGTCTGTTTTTATTTTTGTGTGGGTTTTTTTTTTTCCTCCTTACATGAGCAGATCTGTGAGCTTGATATGATACTTTTTTTGAAACAGGAGTACTGTAACAGTCTATTTTGGAAGAACAGAAGGTGATGCTTGAGTAAAGTCTCTCAATCATCTTTCAAGCTAATGAGAAAATGTTTCTAATTAAAATCAGCATTTGATTAATTAGTAATTGACTTATTAGGAAGGAGGCAAGGAAGTCAGGAGTGTTAGGAGGCATTCAGTGCAAATCAGGGGAGGAGAGTGTTACAGGAAAGAAACCATCAGTGCCTCAAAGGATGGTGGTTGCTGCTGATGTTTCTGTAGGACATCCTTCAGCAGCCTTTTCAAATAGATTTGAACAAACTAATAGAAAACAGCTATAATTTGTAAGCACTTTGAGGTTAATAAGAGCACCTATCCTTCATCATGAGCATTATGTGTGACTGAGTATAATATTATGCAAAGGGCAGATTATCATGCCAAAATAAATGTCAAGGAGATGCACATCCTCATACAGTGTTTGAATAAAAAATAGATTTGTTCAATTTTATTATTTTAAGAGAGATATTTTCATTTTCTGTTTTGGTACAGCAGGGACAACAAACATATCAGCTTTGAAAGTGGCACAGAGAAAGAAGTAGCACTTAGTTTTAGGAATTCTGTGTCCTGGAGACACTTATAAATGGGTACAGTATTGCTTTTCTCTTTTTGGTCTTCTTGTGGAAGTTGTAGCATTCGAAAGAGTACAATACTCAGCAGAGTGAAATTCATCTTTCACAACATTTATGTGATATTGGCCCCATAGTATATTTATTCTTGCAGATGAATTACATTTTATGGTACCTGGTTTCTTGATCTAGAATCATAGAATATCGTGAATTGGAAAGGATGCATGTGGATCATTCAAGTTAAACTTCTGCCTCTGCACAAGACCCCAAAATCACACCATGGCCCGAGAGCATTGTCCAAATGCTTTGTCAGGGGTGCTGTGACCACTGCCCTGGGAAACCTGTTCCAGCCCGACCACCCTCTGGGTGAAGAACTGTTCCTCATATCCAACCTAAACCTCCCCTGACACAGTTTCAGGCCATCCCCTCGGGTCCTGGCATGGGTCACCACAGAGAAGGGATCAGTGTCTGCCCCTGCTCTGCCACTTGTGAGGAAGCTGCAGACCCCAATGACATCTCCTCTCTAGCTAAGAGTGACCCCAACTGCTTCTCATCTGGAGGAGCAAAATAGAAGCTTTCAAGCAGCTTTATATCCTTCTGATACTGTGGTGCCCAAAAGCTGTCTGACAGCAGCAGAACCATTCAAAAATCTTCCATGATTATCATTGTTTACATTAGCTATATCATCACAGTCTAAATGTTATTAATAGCATGCATAACACAATGCAGCTTTATGGTTTCTATTCCATCTGAAATACCAATGCAAAATGGCCCCAGCTCCAAGGGAAGCCAGTGATTGACTGCTTGGTTCCAGTTGTTTAAATTAAAAATTTCAAGTAGAAGTAGCAAAGATTGTTGATATATTATCCAGAATTCACAGGAAATCAATACAAGCCTTAATGGCCTTCCTCCACTGCTCTGTAGCTGCATTAGTCACATCTTGGGAGAGCACTTTGGCCATCAGTCAAAGAAAAAAAATCACTTTATTTTCATATTCTGAACTTCATGGCAGCTTGTGTATAATTTTGGAAAGCTATTTCTGAAATTCCGCAAGAAAAATGCAATAGGAAAAGGTTTCTGAAAGGATGGTAGGCTTTAAAGCATGTACAAGCAGTAATTCAGACACACTTTACATAACCATCTTTTATTCTTTTTGATAGTGGAATGATCTGGATAAGTAACCATGCATGTTTTTGTGCTGAACCAGGGCACCGGAAGAGCTGTGCAATGATAGCCATACAAGAGTAAACCAAGTAGAGCAGCTGCCCAATCTCAGAGATCCCTGTAGGATGCTATATAAACAAAATACTTCTAATAGTAAAGAGGGTTTGTTTTAAATCAAACCTCTGCTCTAATCCATGGTTTGCTAATCTCTCTAGGGTGAAAATTCAGTTGTTTCTTATGGCACTGATGTATCCATCTACAGATTGGATGAGAAATGTCTACCAAAAGCTTGTTTCATTTCTGAAAATGAGAGGAACCTGTGCCAGGAATTAGGTAGGACAGGAAATTCCTGGAGCACCGGTATCTGGCACATGAACTCTTGAACTGTGCTCTCAAATGGGCAGTATTTTCCCTAGTCCTGCAGAGGTGGAAAAACAAATAGGCTGTGACCCAGTGAGGGGATCTTACTTTCACATCAGTTTCTTTACAAAATTATCCAGGAAAGCTTGGCAACATGTGATGACTTTTATTCTAAAGATTTGTAAGAAAATAGCACTTAAAAGCTCTTCTGATCTGTGTCTCTTCATGTGAGCTAATTGTGGACTTACATTTTCACAGAAAAAAAATGTGATGATATCTATTTGCCAAGAATCAGGTTTTTTTTCAGAAGTCTGAGGGATTAGGCTTAGGTAGACAATGTTTAAGGATTTAAATACATCTTGAAAGCAGTTCAGTAGAGTTAAGCTTCTGTGATGTACAAAAGTATTTCCATCTTATGTCCATCAAACAAAAGAGGAAATGAACTTGGCCTGAGTGACTCTTTCAAATGTGGAACAAGGAGGAAAATCCTTTTAAAAGCCCTCTTAGCAATCCCACCATGTCCAGACAAGTCTAGCAAAGATAACAATTGCTTCAAGAAGTACTTAACAGATTAATGTGGGTCTTGCAGATTGTTCCTCCTGCCTGCAAAATGGTAGAGCTACTGAAAAGGTTGAGGATACAAACTGTATTTAGACTGTAAAGTCCACTTTGAGGATGGATTTCTTTCTGTGCAGCTTCTCTGAAATCTTTGGTACAGTGGATAAATCTTGATATTTACCTTGGATATTAATGTAAGACAAATAAACATGAATAATAGAAATCAAACTGTGTTCTCCCATTATACCTCTCAGTTCCTCACAGTGGGAAAATGATTGAAAACTGCTTACTCTGAAAATGAGTCTGACCCTCAGAAATTGAGCCATGTCTTTAGCAAAAATGAAAAGAAATTAAGTTGGACAAATGCCTTCTAAACAGCACCTGAAATAGTAATGATCAGGAGTTCATGTGTTAATAATTTTTCCTGCAGTTTAACACAGTATTATTTAGTACTTTTTGCATTAAAACCTAAATGTGCAGAAAATAGAGCTGTTAATAAATTAAAGTCAGCGTAATTTAATTATAATAATACCATATCCCAAAACACATCAAAGCAGTGATTTTTGCCAGCTAAGTATCCTCTCAGCATTGCATTATGGCAGAGTGATACTAATCTGGCCTGCAATTGGAAAGCAATAAACTTAATTTAATTACCTCTCTAAATACAGCTTTTGGTTTGACCATGAGTAGTAAGATGAGGTTAGTGTCAAAATAACAATGTGGCATTTATTTTGTTTGCTGCCCAGCCGAATAAATGCTGCACAGTTAAGTTACTCTGGGATTAAATTAGAGATCTTATCTTTGTTCCTGAGGGACAGGTGGCCTAAATTTGACTGCAGAAAATCTTCAGTTTCTAATAAGAGCAATGCTTTACAGTCATATTCCAGACACTGGATTTGACTGGGTGAGTTTTTTGCCTTTTTACTAGTGCAAGTCTCTTCTGTAACTGCAGTGATACTTTTCATGGCTGTTTTAATGAGAGAAGATTTGTTAGAGTAGTATTCTTCCCTTGGAAATTTCTCCTCTATTCTAGTCTGTCTTTGGTATTCAATTCTTTCATCCTGCTTTGTTGTCAAAGCTGTTAGGAATCTTAGGGATAAAGCATCATTCATGGACAAACCCCAAAAAGTTCTTAGGGACAAATGTCTCATTCTGGTCATCAGTTTTCCAGATCACATAATAATGAGTACCCGTAACCTACCCTGCACCTTTACTGTACTGGTACTAAATGTTTTAGCCTGTTTTGGGCAATTCTCACAACTCATTAATTGTCATGTCTCTATACCACAGTAGTTGCATTTCATAGCATTTATGCACTCAGCATAAATTCTTTGGGTTCCTTTTTGTGGTGTCTGAAATGTATTTCATGCTGTGTTCTGCTGGTACTGCTGCAAAAGAAATAATGGTATTATCTGGGTTTTCTTTTTCCTGGCATAATGAAAGCTCCATTGGACTCAGTTTGTTATGTCCCATATTGCAGTTAAAGATCTATATAATTAATTTTCTCTTCAACTTCATTCCAGAACAGGCTTTCAATATGGTGTAGGAAAGGAAGGTTTCCCTATCTTATCCAGAGATACAGGTGAAATTCATAGATTCCAAAGAAATTTTGTACTGGTACAATGATTAATGGCTACATATTTTCAGTTCCTATTTGTTCCAATAACCTTCATCCATGATCTTTTTAACTTGAAGTGTAAAACACCACCATCTCACTTCTCAGTTTTCTCAGTTGCTTCAGTTTTTGAAATGTATATTTAAATTCAGCAGATGAGAAAAAAAAATTAAGAAGCTGTACCTCTGCTATCATAATGGGGATGGGTGACACACCTACACTCTGCATACTCTTTTGAAAATTTTATTTATTTTCACTGTAGGCTTTAGTTGGATTATTTTGTGGTTGTGGAGTTTAATTCTGAAAGAGCTGCAACTTGGTTATTTAAAAACTTTCCCCTTTTTTTTTTTTTTTTACATTCTTTACCTTGTCATTTCACCTGCAGGAAGACTGCTTTGGAAAGTCAATTATTTCTGTTATAATTTCTCAAATTCATGATCTAGGGTAGCAAGTAACACAGTGAGACCAAGTCAGTCAGTTATGTACTGCAAACTGTGTGCCTGGATTGGCTTAAAAAGCACCAAGCAGTTCAATTATAATCAGTGATACATGTCTTTCATGACTGAGAGTTATATCCCCTGTACATGGTAGCTTGGCAAAAATAGTCCAAAGAAAACAATTTCATGTGATCTTACCTTCAACTTCAGAAATAATGCCACTTGTCTGCATTCCTTTTACCACTTGTTATAGTTTAACTGTGTACTCCTGAGTGCTGCAAGTAAGAAGTTTATTGATTAGTACCAGTAAAATTTATGTATAGGCAATAAAAACAGCCATATTTCATTTCCTTCCCCCTCACCCAGCAGATGCCAGTGAAAGTTTATTTGCTCAGTGTGGAGAGATAAGTAAAATCACAGTGAAAATCTCTACATAAGTCAAAAGATCTAATAAATGAGCAGTCAGTAGAGCTGTGAATAATTGGGGGAGGCATGAAGAACATACACTGCCAAATTTAGTTTCTTACATCGTGAGACAGATCTCCCTGGGGTTATGATAGAGCCCAAAGATGGTGAAGAGAGAGATTCTCTCACAAGGCAGCTCAGAGGAGGGGCTGACCGAAAGATGATAACAAATGTTGACAAAAATATCCATGGATTTTTGTCCCCGTGATCTGGCCTATATGATTTCCTCCTTACACACTCTCCTGGCTTGCTAGGAGACCTGACAGCTTGTACACCTGAAAATGCCTGTGGTTCTGACAAGCTGGACTCCTTGAACACGTTATTATGTGGAGTAGATTTCATTTATTTCAGAGAAGTCACGATCAAGTTGATACTTGTAATAGACATGGAGGGAAAAAGTGTGATCACTGTTTTCTCATCCTTGGTATGACACTTCAAGGAGATGAGTATTTCACAAGAATCTGAGTAAAACATTAGTCATTTTTCTCATTTGCATGGTGGTCTATAATTTGGAAGTGGAGGCTTTCCAGGCTACATGCTGTATAGGGTTCTGTGAACTAGGTTGAATTTTTCCAACTAAATTAACTCAATAAATTTGAAATCATTTGGAAGTTAGAGCATAAGAGGTCTGTTGACAGAAAGTAGAGTGAGACTTTTCAGTGTTTGGCCTTGTAAAGAAATGACAGAGGATCCATTTGTGCTCAGTCTGTGTGTCATATTTCAGGATTAAGCAAATAATAATGGGAAGGCAAACTTTATTGAGTATGATTTAATGTCCTTGGTGTGATGTGATCTTTTTTGCATTTAATTCACTGCCATCAGACTCATGAGTCAAACTTGACAGTGTTCTTCTGGAAGCACTTGCAGTCCTCAATATAGCCAGAGTGATGGTTTCAAACAGCTGGGGAAGAGGTGAGGTTCTTGGGGCCAGAGGACTATTGCTGTGTACTACAGAGAGTGTTTGGTGCTGATCTCCTCCAGGGTTTCTGGTCTTAATGCTGTACTGGTGAAGTGAAGCATTTTTGATAGTTTTAAGCAAGCCCCAGTTTGTGTTTCTGACCATCTCTTCTGCCTGCTGTGGACAGTACTTTTTGTTCCTTTGCATGCTATTTAAAAACTGACCTCTTCATGACTCACTAAGGGGGAATAACCAAAACAATTCAGAAAATAGATTCAATCAATTTCTTAACATCCCTGCATCCTGGAGGCTGAAAGAACATTCCTCCCTGTTTACAACTCTACAGCACAGATTTTTTTGGCCTGAGTTTAGTGCTTTGACCTGACCGATAACAATATATAACTATATTACAAATGAAAAATGTTTGCACTCTCTTTATAAGCATCATTTGCTATGAGAAACACCTAGAGAAACAGATCATTAAGCTCAGTTTCCTGTGTCCAGACACTAAGTTAAATAAGTGAGGGCCAGAGTAGCACGTGAGCTTCTCAAATGACCTTAATTTGAACTCTAAATGCATGGCAGGTTCAGAACATTTCAGGATAAGCCAGTCGACTAAGACTGTTCCTCTCCAGTGCAAGTGAATAGTCTGCAGATATTATATCAAGCAGGCCACTACTAATTCAGGAAGTCAGGTCAAGTTGAGAGCAATTCTACTTTTGAGCTGGCTGAGGCTGGAGATAAGCATTTTATACAGCTGTAATTGAAATAGCAAACTTTAAGAAGTCAGTCATTGAGAGCTTCTACCATGAATCAGGATTATTTCATGGACTTAAATTGTCTTTGGGCTTTTACCATAAGTGACTCTTGTGAGTTCATCTTCTCACCAAGGTGTTCCACACTTGCTCAGAAGGCTCCTTGTTTCTGTAAGTTACAGAACAAATGCAGGGACCTAAACAAAGTCTCATTAGAAGTCCCTCAGCTCCACTGGAAGTGTGAGTCTGGTTGTTGGTTTCTCTGTGAACTGGCTCAGGCTCTGTCATGTGCTGATATGACTTTAGCTGTCAGCTTTGATAGGTGTTCTACATAACATATGCATACCTCCCATGAGCCTATCATTGAAAAAGTGCAAATAGTGGCACTATGGTTCCTTCCAGAATCACAGCTTTCTCTGTATGCTGGAAAATTCATCAAGACTTTTCCCTTTGATCTTAAATGACTCTGAATTAAATGCAGACAGTTATGCCATATATAAAGCCATGCACTGGTCTGCTTATGAGTCCCTGTAATTATACCCTGATAGTGATTCTCTTCCATTCAGTATTTATAGCCTTTTCTTCCCACCTAGCTTAGTCATTCTAGAAGAAAAGAATTTTCTTCTGGTCTCTGTAACCTTCTTTCTCCTTTACCATTGTTCTTTAATGGGGTGACAAAAAAAGCAAAAATGTAAGTCACCTTTACTATCAAAGAATTAAGTGTCTTTTCATGGTTACCTGGGCCATGTATTTTTGTAGTGTGAGTGCAGGAATTTGATAATCACACAAAAAAAACACATTGATGTACTTAGGGTTGAATCAAGTGTTGTCTCATTAGCATTAAAGCTATAATGGGAGAAAGATGAAAATAACTGCAGAAACATGAGGAACAACAAAGATGAAAAGGAAGATGTGAGAATGGTACAAAAACCTGGTTCCTTATTTGTAGGGTAAACTTGAAAGGTACCCTTTCAACCTGCCTGCCTTATAATGTATTCAGAAATGGAAATTAATCAGCAGTTGTTTATAGCTGTGCAAATCTGGCACAGGGATTGGATATGATAGTTAGCAAGCAACTGCAGATTTTAAAACTAAGTTGCAGTTCTTCCACAGAGCTGCCTTTTCCCATTAATTCTTCTCCATAGTCTCAGTATCTGAACTTTTTTCCCCTTAACTTTGATGTTTCAACATATTTCTCACTGGCTTCTCAGAGTCCAAGATATTATTCCTTTATATTTGGATCTGTTAAAAATTTTTACACTTTATGTGAATTTCTCTATTGCAAAATTGATAATTTCAGGTATTTTCTGAAACATAATAATCCAAGTTTCAAAACAGAAAGATTTAAAGGAAAAATAGTCAAATAAAAGCTCAGTTCAGTCAATTAGATGTGGTTTATTGCAATTGTTTTTCAGTCAGTTTGTGTGTATCTTTATCTTTTTTCAGCTTCAGTTTGGTCCTGTTTTGAACCAGAAACTTAATGCTGATACCAGTCAATGTGATCCCATTCTCTCAAATATCCTAACAGCTAGACTAGATTACACAAAGGTTCTTTACCACTTCCAGGTTTTGTAGATAGAAATGAGTTATGATATCTCTTCCAAACTGGAGTTAGTCTAAAAGATGTGAAAACTGAAGGATTGGTTACTGTTGCCCCATCCACTTATATCAATACAATTTGAGTTTTTTCAGTAGAGGCATTTGTCTCTTCAGATTAACATTAGATTAGATTTTTTAAATTCCTTAATTCTGAAGAGTCAGTGCAAACAGATCTTCTGCTGATTTCTAGTGGTGAGTAATTTGCAAAATAGTGGCAGAGATATAATCCAGTGGGATTATTTAGAAATTTCATCTGGAGCTGTTTCTCTGACTCTGACTGGTCTCAGCCAAATTCTGAGGTGCAGCCTCACTGAGATGAGTGCAAAGACAAGGAACATAAATCAAGGGGACACTGCTGTGCCCTTGGGATGCTACCAAGCAAAAGATGTGGTTTCACTCTGAAACCAAGCATGTATGGCAGGGTATTTTCTTTATCAGCCTCTACCAGTCTGATCCAACTGTCATTAAGAACACTGCCAATCCTTCCTGTGACATTCAGAAGTTTTGGGCCAGAACTCAGAGTATATTCATAATTTCTCTGCATTTGAGCACATTATTTTTATGACAACTAATGCACCAGTGTTAACTAGCAATTTAAAGTATATGTTATCTTAGGTAAAGATTGTTGTCTACTCCACTATAAATAACTCTGTTCCTTCAGTTTAGTTAATTGGAGGAGTCTACCAGAATAGACCCCTTTCTTATTGCTGTATTGAATGGTTCAGTAAATGACATTCTTGATGGAAGTTTTTAAGCCCTCATCATTTTCATAACTATTGATCTGTTTTTGAAGCATGGAAATTCTGCTCTGGGGATGTTATGCACACAAAAACTTGATCTCTAAGCCATTACTTTGTTTTAGTTTGTATAAATGTCATTTCCAGCTGTTCATGAAATTTTCCTCAGATAATATTGAGTGATTAAACAAATTTCAGGATTGTAAAGAAACATACTCTAAGAAAAATATTTCACAGATAAATTTATTTGTACTGTATTACATCTGACTTTTCATACTCGTTTTCTTGAACTAATTTACTGTGATTCTGGTGGGGGTTTTAATCAGTCATGTTCACATATGACCTTCCTCTCAATGAAGGAACATTACTGATTTACATGCATGTTTGATATGCACAGCTGAACAAAGCAGTTTGCTTGTTTATCTGGAGGACACACATCAACCATAGTGTTCTTGATCAGTGTCATGTTCTCTCCCAAGACTACACACTGTGAACCCACAGAACAGACCTTAGCAAAGGATTTATTTTCCTCCATTCAGCTAAAAAATTCTTCAGACATGTGTCTGGGTGTATGTGGTAGCTCATTCTGGTCTCACAGACTATTCAGCTATAATATTATGCAATTGAAGGACAATTGCAATGCCAGAAATTGGGGTTTATTTAAAATGTGAATGGGTAATGATAAAATGGCTTAGAAAAGCATCTCAAATTCATAATGGTCATTCAGATGAATAATACTTTACCATTTCCTATCTGTCATCCACTGTGAAGATTTGTGGCACCCTTTGATCAGATGAGTTGTCCTTGAAGTACAGTCAGAATTCCAGTGTGAAATACCAACTGCTCTGCTGACAGAATGAGTTCAGCCAGCAAGCATCAAATGCTCAGTGTGGCACTCATCATGGGAACCCAGGACAAAAGAGTTTCAGCCCTTGGGCTGCAACCTGGGTTGTGTGAGGTCATGAAGGGGTTTAATGTTTAACAACTAATTCTGGAGGTGCTAATATTATTTAGGCACTAATATTACTTTATTTGTTTCATGAAGCAATATAATGACCTGCTAGTCTTGCCAAAGTTATCATCTCATTCTTTAGGAAGTTCTTTTATTTCCCCACCATTTAATTTTTATTAAAAGATTTTTTGCAAGTAACTTCTGATGTTAGCTCTAAATGCATTGTTCTTCCCAACTTTACATTTTTATATAGATAGGCCTCTGTTATAAAAGGAAGATCTGACTAATAATGCTGGTTGTTAGTGTAGGAAACGACTTGAAATGAAAAAATAATAACATAACAATTATATCCCTATTGATAGCATATATAAATTAGCAAGGTGATATGTGTTCAGCTTTTAGAATTATGAGTTGTGATGACCTAATAGTTGAAGGAAATTAATATCAATCCCTTAGTCATCAGTCAGGGAATATGTCTTTAGAAATTATTTAGCCCTACCATGTGGGTTTAACTTTGTTTGAATTTACTGACTTCATGTTGAATAGTTGTCATCCATATTCATCTAGGCCCTGATTATGCTATGGAGCAGCTGAACTCTGCAAATTACTTCATAACTTTCATGCTTTCATCATCCACAAGTTCCTTCTGGCTCAAATATCTGAGCTGCCTTTGTATGAAAATAAAGTTTGATAAAATACAACAAAATAAACTACACAGTGTACTCCTGATTTTTGCTTCCCACATGGAAACAAAAGTAGCTTCAGAAAATATTTGGATCCAGGAACCACTTCCTTTACCTACAGTGTAGCCTTATCCTTAAAGTTTGTTCTGTCACTTTTATTTTTCTGAAGCAGATTTTAGATATGACAAAGGTGATCAAGGGGCTGACTTGAAGAAGCTCATGCTGCTGCGGGTATGGAACAGGGAATACTTGAAAACAAACAAGTATTTGAATGCAAAATAAGCATGACTGTAGTTTAAGTAGAGAATTCTACTCCCATAATGGAGTCTTATATATCCTTTCCACAGTCATTTAAAAATGGAAATTTCTTGACCACATGAAATACTTTGTCTGGATGAATATCTTATGTCAAAGCACAAACACTTCAGAGAGGTTTATGTTGTGTTTTAGACTGAATGCAAGCTTCAGATTTTATTCTTCCATCACTGTTCAATCAAACATTAAATGAGAAGCAATCATCGTGATATTCTAGTACTGAAATAATTATTCTGTTACATGCAGTGCACTTTTATTCTGACACTAGTTCCAGTTTTGCTTTTGCGTGATGAAAAAATAAAACTTGACTAATGACTTTATGAATAAGGTGTATAAATTAAAAGAAAAATGCATATAGATCAAATATACCCTTCATGTAATATATATATACCCTCTATTCATTCAATAAGTCTTGTTATGCTAATACAGGTACATACTCTGCAGGGTCTAAATATCTGAGGATATACATCTTTTTGATCAAGTATTGCATAGATTTAGGTATTATGAATATGTTAAACCCCTCATCCTTATTTTCAGGCAGTGAATAGGTTCTGGATGAGCTTCATGATCTATTTTGCCATGAACAAACTGATCCCTTTCTTAGCAGAAAAGGTTTTTTCTAAATAATCAATTTTTATGATAGGCTCATAAATTTCCTTTAATAAAATAGTAATATATTGATTTTATGCATTATAAGAGTAGTCTTTTTATAGGCTGAGGAAGGTGCTTCTGCTCAGAGGGCTGGAGCACCTCTCCTACAAAAATGTCTGAGAGAGTTGTTCAGCCTGGAGAAAAGAAAGCTCTGGGGAGACCATAGAGGACCTTTCAGCCCATAAAGGAGTCATGAAAAAGACAGAGAGTGACCTCTCACACAGGCAGGTAGTGATGGGGCAAGGAAGAATGGTTTTGAACTAAAACCAAGAGATTTATGTTCGATGTTAGAAATCCTTCCCCTGTGAGGAGGCTGAGGCCCTGGCACAGGGTGCCCAGAGCAGCTGTGGCTGCCCCTGGATCCCTGGAAGTGTCCAAGGCCAGGCTGGACAGGGCTTGGAGCAACCTGGGATAGTGGGATGTGTCCCTGCCCGTGTCAGGGAGTGGTGCTGGGTGAGCTTTAAGGTCCTTTCCAGCCCAAACCAGACATCAGACAATTTCCCACATGAGTTCAATGCCTGCTTTCATAACAGGTCTCCAGAGCAGAAAAGGGCTGCACTAACTGTGCTCACCCCCTGTGATGCTAATCACAATCGTTATCACCTCTTTGAAAGGAGGGTAACAGGGCTGAAGGCCTGTCAATCCCCACTCAGGTACAATAGTTGCAAAATTAACAATAGATAGAAATTATGTTCTTAAATCATAACATTTATTATTCATGTTAGTCTTCAGAGTGACTCGGACTCAATTGACAATCCATCGGAATAATTTTCTGTGAAGACAAGATGTAATTTTGGCCACTTTTACATGACAATTTCTTTCTCTAGTGATCATTGACAGTTGAATTGATGAAACTACAGTTCTAAACAGTCTGAAATAGTGTACATCTGGGAAAACCTTTAAGATAAAAGCAAGACTTCTGTTTTATAGGTAATTTTCCACATAACTAAGGGACAATCAAAGATTGTTTTTTCCCTTTTTTAAGAGGCTAGCTTCATCACATTAATTTTGATTATTATTAATTGATTATCCTAATACTGTTAATGTTTAATAACTGTTAAGTGTTCTAGGAATTTAGAGCCTGGAATATATCTTCTTTTAGCTAGATTTCATAGACATAGGCAAATCTTCTTACTGTCCTCATTCTGCATTCATTCAGTCAAAGATCCTACTGCCTTAGTGGTATGGGTTGAGACTCTTTGTATGGTGTGGGTAAGTGCAAGGTGAATACCTGCCTAGTTTTTCAGTCAAAAGCTACATTACATTTTCCTGGTGCAACTCAAGCTCAAAAAAGGATGGAAATTCTCAGCATTAAGCTTCTAAGATTTTGTTGCAAAAGTGTGATTTGAAGTTAGGTTACAGTGGTTCCCTGTTGTGCCTAGATCCTGCTCACATATGTCTGTTTTTCTGTTGGTGCAGACAAAAGTTAAAGTGAAGTCTTTTGAAAAGTTAGGAGGGATAAAAGAATCCCCAAGCTCTTCTAGGGATATTAAAGCATAAAGGTCTGCAGTGACTGAGGTTTTGAGAATCAGAAAATTTCCTTTGTGTGTCAGTCTGGAAGTGGTAAATGGGGCTGAACAAGGGTAGCTCTGTCTTGAGGACACAAGAGCATTATGAAATATGTGTTGTCACCCCATGAAGAGCCACATAACCTGAGTGTCTGTGCTGCCTGAGCCTCTGTGGTTAAATGACTGTCATTTGATCATTCTACACTATCTTATTATTTCAGTAAGCCTAATAATTTACAAAATTGACTCTACAGATGGTTTTCCATTACCTTAAAACTATGCCTTTTCAAACACACTTTTCTTAGGGAAGGGTGGAGAGAGAAATATTTATCTTATAAGGTAATGAGCCAGGGCACTCACTGTGTCAGTCTGCTGTCCAAATTAGGAGACAGATCTTTCAAGGCAAGTGAAAATGTAAGAATTCTTGTTGCACAGGCTTGGTAGCTACAATATCAGTGTGATGGAAGGAGGAAGTTCCTCATTTGGTAACTTTGCATAAAACACAACTGTTCTTGTGTGTATGTGAACTCTGCAATATTTTGCTTGAAGGCCTCTGTGTAATCCTGGGTAGTAGATCAAGCAGGTGATGCAGATAAATTGCAGGGCTCTTCCCCTCAGGGATGGAATAAGTTCAGCAGTTGCTTAAGCACTGAGGTAACAGTACCTTGTTCCTAGGGTCATCCTATAAATATTTATAATTTCATAATTAGTTCAGAGGCAGTTGCTTTGGAGCTAATCAGTAGAAACTGATGAAGAGAAGAATTTTTAATAGGACCCATTTAAGTGCAACTCCTCCACCCCTACAACACTTAGGGGAAAGAATTTCTAATTCAGACATATTTTACCAGTTTGAAATAGTTGTGCTGCTAAGGCCACGTTAGGAGTTCAGTGTGGCATCTAACCTAACAGAAAGTGATTCTATACATGTAGAATGAATTAGATACTAGAATACAGTTGAAAATAATATAATAGGAATGATATCTCACAGTTACTGTTTCAAAGATATCTTAATATTCAAACAAAGTTAGAATTTATTTTTATCTTTTCTTTCCATTTTTCTTTTGAGAACATATACTCTGAGCTTACAACTGTGTAAATGAAATGCATGTTGACAACCCATGAGTCAAACTTAAAGGGATGCTTATTATATTGAATGTTAAAACATTCTTAATAGAGTGTTCATCAAGAAAGCAAAGTGACAACTGTGACTCAATCTTAAAAGCAGAAACAGGTAATAAAGGGGGAAAACAACTAGTGACAAGTGCAAGGTGGTCTTTCATGCTGCTGGAAATTCCACAGTTGTCAACTGTTGGAAAAAGAATTTTGAGTAATCATCTTTCAAGCTGATGCTTCTTTTCACATAAAAACAAGCCATTGACTGGACTAATTTAATTTAAGTTAGATTAATTAATTGCTTTGGTATAGATAATCCTCACATTACAAAAGGGATTTCCATTGGCTTCTTTATCTAGAAGAATTTGTTTTAGTGTCATTTCATCCAGTTGACTTAAATTGCCTACGGTGACTTGATGTATGACCTCCTAAAATTATTTTAGTTATCTGCTGAAATTATTTTCTAATTTATACTTGGGAAAAAATTAGAGAACGAATTCTGATATCTGGGAAATGCTTTGGAGTCCCGGTGTGCTCAACCTATTGCATGGAAATTACAGGCAATTACAAGTGACCTTGACTGTGTCTTGCAAACTGCAAAACGTGACTAATCAGGTGCCCTTTATTTTGTTTTCTTCTTCAACAAAATCCAAGGAATGAAAGAACAACTTTGTTATTCATTAGCTTATTGGATATGACACTAAAATAACTGTTTCTATGCAAAGACAACCATAGTGAACCTTCTCTTCAGTAAAGCAGTGAAGAGCCTGGATTCAGATCCATTGCATTAGTAACCTGAACCATCATCAGAATTTTTATGCACTACGGTACAGAAATCTTTCCAACTCAGCTGGAAAACAGCTACTGTGGTGTTCATTGTTGCTGGTTTTTAATCTAATTGAGTCTTCCAAATCCTAAGTGTGTAAACCATGGGTATTACTGGAATTAGGGAATCCACCATTTTTGTGTGGTTACACTCCTAGTATTGAACTATAGCCAAAGTATATACTGAGTTAATATATAGTGATAAGTGATGCTGTCTTATATTTCAAACTGTATCAATACATCTAAACCAAACTTAAGATCATGATACCATGCCTCTATTTACCATCGTGACTGTTGCAAAATAAATACAATTTTGGAGTTGAAAAATGTAATATCCTAAAAGATTTAATTGGCCAGTATTTGTCAAATATCAGGATAATGCATTGGTTTTTATGGATCTTTAAAATATATTTTTTTCTTTTGCATATTTTTCCTTTGATGGAAACTAAACCTTCTTGAAGTAGATAATTAATTTACTTTAATGTGTTTGAATAGAAATACGGTTTTTGGAGGCTCTGTCCAAGGTACTTTCCTAATCCACAAATTTCACTTGAAAAATCCTGAGGATTTAGACATATTAATTGAAGTTCTTCAGAATGAAACAGTGTGGGTGAATGCTTTAATAAAAAGATCAAAAAGTTATAAGAGAAATACTGTCAGTATGTCCTTTTTGTAAAAGTACATTTTAGAGTGAGACAAAGCTCACCTGCCGACAAAGTCTGGAAGTTCTGCACAGAATCAGAAAAAAGAAATAAATGTGAATTTTCTATTCATTTTTCCACCTTCTTGTGTCAGGTTCTTACACAAAGTTTAAGGCACATATCTTGTACGTCTTTATGTAAGTAGCTTGCATTCACAGAAGAATTAGTTTGTGAGCCATTGGAGTTACTAATTTTAAGAGAGGATGTTTTGTCTTTAATATGAGAAGTTTTTTATAGCTGAAATATATTTGGAAGTGGGACAGATTTAAAAATACTTTTACCTCATGGTAAAAATGGAGAAACAAAATATAAGGTTTTGGTGTGGTGACTCTGAGTATGGGAATAATGGCATTAAGAGTGCCTGGCATAGTCTCCTACCTGGACATACTCTGAGGAATGATGAAATTGAAAGTCAGAGTCTGCACAGATTAATGTGCATAACCTATGATTTGGCTACAGAGAACTACATAAACAAAGTTTGTGAAATTATTTAATTAATTTACAAATTGATAAGTTAAAAAAACTAAAAACCTTGATGACTTTGTAAGCCTTCTGTTTGTTGTGTATTAAGGGTAACTTAATTGTATTAGCATCAAGAATGAAAAGAAGATTGGCAAACCCAAATATCACACACCTACTGAGACCCTCACAAATCTTTCATTGTCTGACAGCCAGCCCAGAGAGAGATATTTAGGTAGGGGTCACAGCAAAAACCGTGGCCAGATCTCTTACCTGCTCATTGGCAGTTCTGTGTTAGAAAATAAATACATTATGTGAGCATGGAATACAACACAAACACAGCTCAGTGTATTTGTAGTTGTATCTTTAACATAAGAGCAGGAACAGAAATTAACATGTCCTGTCTCCCAAATCTCCTGATAAATATCTGCAAAACCTAAAATTAAAAGAGTTTTAAAGAAATGCATGCAGCAGAGGAAGATGGAGGCAAAGAGGAGACAGAAAGAAAAAAAGAGAGAAATTGGTATGGATGCAAACTTTGCTGTAATAAGGTTTTGTATCATGATATATTGGACAGCCTTTGGTTTATATTTCTGCGGACAATGCAGAAGTCAAGTTCCACTTCCCCCATTTCAAACAGCCTGGATTAAAGACCTGAATTAGAGACAATATTTTGAGATGATCAAAGTGTATCATCCTAAATCAGAAAAGACAAATTTGATTTTTTTTCCCTAAAATTGTAGTTTTAAGCTCTGATACTTTTCTTGATCTCCTCAGATAAAACAGAGGGAACTTTTTTTTTAAGCAAGCTTGAAAATTGGCTGCCAGTGTCCTTCTCTGTCTGGCAAAATGAGGTGTCCTTGAATGTACTTTCATTGATGCTTTAACTTCTTTCTCCTTCATGCATTTGAACCAGTTAACACCTTACCAACTTCTGCTTTCAGCAGGGATTAGAACGGCTCCCAGATCCCAAATCTTCACTGCAATCCTCCTGCAGCTGTAATATTTGCTGCACATTTTCCAGACATCAGGGGAAAACCACAGCCTTTAATCAGCTGTCAATGACACAGGAAAGTGAGGAGTGAGCCTGATTCAGACAATTTTACTCCACTCAGCTTCCACCAGGTGCTTTTGGAGAAGGCTTTGTGATGTGGTCAGATGCTGACATTCCTCTTCCCAGTTCTTTTAGTCTTTCTGAGCAGCAGTGAGCAGCTGCTCATGGAGAAATGACATCTTGAAATGTTATTTGTCTTGGCTTTTTAAAAGCCGTTCTCCTCGTGTCTCTCATTGACTTGATTCATCCACTATTGCTATTTCTTGAACTGCACAGTTTGGCAGCTAAGTAAAAAAAATAATTTTTCAATATTCCTTTGTTCATTAATGAGCCAATTAAACAGTTTCCCTCTCCTTAGTAAAATACAGGAGCATTGAGTTATCTACCTGTCTTTGTTGGGAACCGCCCCAGATATATTCACAATGTTTTATTTGTAACAATTTTACAGCTGATAGTGCAATAAGATGTTACATTTGCTTTTTTCAAATCTGCCACATCACATATATGCTATGGAGCCAGCTATTCAACTAGCTCAGGTTTTGTGCCTTACCTCTCTGAATTTTTGTTAAATGGAGTTTCCCTCTAGGCTTCCCTGGGTTTAACTTTGTATTTTGTGATCTCTCCAGTAAACAGGATTCCATGAGTGTCCTTAGGGCAGTGAAATGCCTCTCAGAAGATGGATCCCACTGAAGATGGGTTGGTTCTGGCAACCTGCAGCTGGACCAGCAACACAAAAACTCGTATCTGTTAACAAGGATCCCGACTCCAGTTCTTTATTGCTCTTGGGAGATATAATCTTTCTAGCTCAGTTAATTGAAGACAAGGAGGAGTTAGGATGAAAACTCGTGGTGGCCAAGGGTTGCTGGGGGTCTGGTCATCTTGTCACAAAGAGAGTCACAAAATAAGCATTCTTTCTTACTTCTCTCTAATAATGATTATAATAGAGCTGCTCTCTTCTGTGATTTTAGGTCTCTTATCTAAGAAATCTATCTGTGAAACAGTCTGTCCTTTACCAGACAGAAATCTCTTTTGATCAATTTATATTTTATCAAAGATAGTTATTCTGAGGCAGGCTGTCTGTCTATTAATTAGCTGAAAAAACATCAAAGGTTTTGGATTCCATCCAGCACAGAACAAGGACGTTCTGAAATCTCAGGGATTTTAGCAAGAAAACTGCCTCAGTCTGAAGGGAAATTCATGGCCAAATGAACGTGCTGAGTGAGGAGCTGCACGAGCTCCCCAGGAGGCTTGGAGAGGAGAGGAAGACTTCTGAGGAGGAAGGATGGTGTGAGTTAGAGCTCATATCCTTCCCAAAGCAGAAGTCTTGCCCGAGGAGCTCAGCTTCAAAGACTTTCCTGCAGATAACCTTCTACTTCAGGCAGTGGCTGTAGAAAAATCCTGGAAGTTGAAAGAAAATAATCTTTTTCAGGGGTAAGAGAGTCAATGGCAGCTCTGACTCAACTGAGTCTGTTTTTATTTGTTTGTCAAAAGTAGGCTCACGTAATGATGGCATTGATTTTGTGTCACTTTATTTATTTATATTTTTTTGTCTCCTGACGCTTTGGGCAATAGGTCTCCAGACTGCAACAAAAATCCCAGATATATTTTTCCAGGAATTACTAACTAGAGCTCTCTAAATGATGGTGAGAATGGGTGCTGGTTTGGAACATCTTAATTATTCTGAGAAAAGCATCATGGTCGTCATTTAAATTATGTGCAAATAAAAAATCCTGTTAAAGGTGCAGGGAATATTGAATTAGTATCTCAGTTTAATAATGGACAGAGTGATTTAGATAAAAGTTTGACAGTTGAGCAGGCACAGCTAATGGAATCAGTAAGCTGTAAGAAGGAAACAAGGATCTTGTGGGAAATGTATGCAATTTTGACTTCATTTGTTTTAGATAGTGATTGGCCTAGAAATGTGATACCTATTGATTTAGCACTAATGATGATCAGAGACTGATGGAAGCAACAAAAAACAAACACAAATTCCAGAAAACCTTAATGAAGTTACTTAGGAATGAAAGTACATCTATAAGAATTACTGAACAAGAACAGTTTTTCTGAGATTCATCAGTACAGTTAGAACTGATGAGCCAGAGGACTTGCCTGTGTGGACAACATTTACAACTCAATTGATAAGGCTGGGGCTTTTTATTTGTTTTAATGATCTTGTCACACAAAGGGAACCATGAAAATGATATAAGAGAAAAGGGCTTGTTTTCCTAGAGAATAAAAAGACCTCCACATGGTTCTATGGTATAGTCCCTCACTTTTAGTCTGATTTGATGTCCCTGTCCTGGCTGACATAAGGATTGAATAGACATCCAGTCTGATCTGCACTGATTCATGCCTGGAAACAGTTTGTGGAATATGGGCCTACAAAATCTGATCCAAAAGTCACCAGAATGAACAGGAGCTAATGAGGTGTTTCAGTACATACCCACCCTTCTGCACTCAGGCACTGCAGAATAAAGCACAGGATTACTGAGTGATTTTACTGTTTAGCATCTATTACTCTAAACAGTCATGAAGGGATATCAATACCATTATCCTAAGGAGGAGAATTCAGAAGCCTTTTATTAGTGCATGGAAGATCTGGCATTTAATGACTTGGAACGTTCTTGCTTGAATCAGAACATATTTTATAGCACACCACCACCACCCCCAAGCACTGCAGACTTGTGGGGAGTGCTGATGCATGGGAGCTCACTGGGACCTGTGCTGTGGCTATTGTGCTACTTCCAGTTGCTTATTAAATGTTTGAGAAAGGCAGTTTTGATGTAGCTTCTGTGAACTTAAAAAATTATAAGCAGCTATGGCACTGCACAGAGTAGGGTGATAAATGACAAAACAGACTGTCATGTTAGGAATTTGAAAGGGACTCAGTCTATCCTCCCTTATTTCACTCTGTTAAATACACATACCTCATTTTGAGGACATCTTTGATCACTAATGTGTTGTTAAATCATACAGGAGTGTGCAATACCATGTTAGGATTGCAAATTGCAACCACAATCAAATATGCACACGGAATATTTGTTGCAGGGCAAATATCTTTTCTATGCCTCAGTCTATTGCTATGTATGTTTTTCATTTGTTTTTCATTATACCTTCTATTCTGTCTTCATGCAGAAATGACTATTTGCCTTGAGAAGCTAAAATTAAGATAAAAGTTTGATTCAAGTGGGTTTGTTTCTATCAGCTTTTAGCCAGGAGGAAAGGAAGAAGGTATGGAGCAGCCCTTGCTATTTGGAAACTCATGCATCACTGAATAAGAAGAAAATATTTCAGGAGAGAGTAAGAATAAAATTTTTAATTTTTTTTTTTTTTTACTATCTCTGCTGTATCAGGAGTTGCAAGAACCTATGTTTTGTTTGGGCTTTTAAGAAAGATTAGTCTCTCTTTGCTGGTACAATTTTTTTGCCACCAGCTTGCTAGGTTTCTGTTCTTGTCTCACCATTCTCTGAGTAGCACTTAAGTACAGCCCCAGGCCTTGAGCTTTATAAAGACATGAGTCACATGTTCTTTGAGATTGGCCTTTGCTGTTTAGGAGCACAGGGGTGGTGGTGCTAAGGAAACAGTTTTTCTCAGATTTCCTCAGCTCATATCCACCAGTCTCTGAGGATAGCTTCTCTTAAGCAATCCAAAACAGTTTTTGCAATGAATTTGTCAATTATTAGATAATTAAGATGTTCTGTGTAGAGCTGTCACTGAGCTTTGTGAAACCCAACGCAGGGCTGCTTGTGGTGGGGCAGGTTTTGTGCAACTGAGGATGGCAAGAACGTGCACTAAAAGCTGGCTGTGGGCACAGCTCCCAGCCAGCAGAGAAGTAGGGTTTCTGTCGTGCAGACATCTCAGCTGAAGGTGCACACTGGCAAAGGGTCACTGGCTCAGTCTGTAGCATTGCCTGTTTCCCTGTGCTCACTGTGAAGTCTGGATTCCTAGCTCAGATGTAGATACCATAGATGTTCAAAACCTTTCCTGTCCATGTCTGAAGGAGTTACAGGATAAGCAGATCAGGCTTGCCCAGATACCATTTCAATTCTGTACTTATGGAAATGTTTTAGCCAGTAATTAGAGCTGACCCAGTTCACCTGGGAATGCTGTGAACAAAAAAGCTGCTCATGTACATTACTGTGCTCAATTAGCCAAGCAAAGCCCTGTTGAGAATCGGGCTATTGTTTAAATACTTTTAGAGCCAAAAAGTACAGAGAGTTGACAGTTGAAGAACAGCAGGGGAATTGTAGCCCTCAGAGTTCTTATTCGAGAGACGCTTGTATGGGAAAACACCCTCAGAACTCTGCTAGGAAAGTAGCTAAGGAATTTACATTGTAGTTGGTTAAGGATATAAGGGGAGCCCAGAACTCTTTCCCAATTGTCAATAGAATTCTAGCTTTTGTTTCTCTTCTGTCTCCCTGATCTAAGTTGTAAAGCAATACCTTGTAGAGCCTACCCTTGCATTTTTATTTACTGACTTCAGATGCAATCTGTCAACACCTCTAATTTAGGGGTTTTTTTTATTTGGTTGTTGTAAGTCTGCTGTTGTTTTCTTAGGAAGATGGTTCTTCTAGCTAAAGAAATTCTCATTTTATGGGAGGACACACAGGCAAGAGTGGATCAGGATTACTCTTCCCAAACTAAGACCCTTCTTCCCAGTAGTGTCTTATTTTGTTGAATGTAAAACTTGAGAACTGAGGCCTTTATTTATGTAACAATGACTCTGTCCATGTTCCAAGAAGGAAAACACCAGTAAAGAAAGGCATAGGTGCCTTCCAGAACTCAAAAGCATAGAACTGTAGAATAATTTGAGTTGGAAGGGACTGAAACACTAATCTTAGAAAAATTAGGATTTTAGTTAAAAGTTAGTTATTTACTAGAATTGATTAAAAAGCAAATGGATAGATAGTCCTTGCTGAAAATAATTAGAAGTTAGAAGAAAACATGGCTTGAGATAGTTATCTGAAACTTAAATAATTGATTCTCTGTCATTTTATGTTTGCTCAGCTGTGCTTGCAATGGGAAAAGATGAACCTAGTAAGTAGATCCAAAGAAACACGAACAATTGCAACCAGAAGCTTATTCTTCAAAAAACCGGACTACCTCCAGAAATCATTTGTATTGTCATCGATAGAAAAGGTCTAAAGTTTAGGGCGAGGAAGACTCGCCTTACTTCCTCTTTCTAAGACCCCTCCCCACAAAAACGACCCCAGACTTAATCCAAGAAGTCAATCGCACATGCTTAATAGCTATTCAAGCTAATTACCATAGGAAGCGGGGAATAGGAGGGGCTGTGATTATGAATATGGATCTGTTTGAGGCTTTTGTCAATAAATAGACTCTGTGATCACCTGGGATTTTGCAGTGCGTATCAGAGGATGACCTCACTGCTGCTGCCCAGCGCTGAATAAACACACACTTTCTAACTTTAAATTGTTAGAGAGTCTTGTTGTCCATCACAGTTGAGTACTGGTATTAGACCAATACTCATATTTTGTTAAATCAGGACCTTAAAGCTCCTCTAGTTCCAACCCCCCTGCAATGGGCAGGGCACCTTCCACTGGACCAGGTTGCTCTGAGATGGTAGAAATCAGCTTGATAGCCTATACCCGTGTATTTAAATGAGATGTTTGAATCAATTACTGCAATCAACTGCAAAGAGCATACAGCTTTTGCAAGCAGTAAAATAATTCAAATCTGAAAGCTGGACACAGCAAATGTTTTCTTTCTTGATATCAAGAGATTATCTGTAGCTGCAGAATAGGCTGTAGGGTAAAGTAGATAATGCTGGCAGATTTAAGAGCTCACAGTGTGAAGAGCTTGATTCACAGCTGGTCAGGACTGAGGGGAGTCAGGGAGTAGATCTTACGGCCAGCTGTGGGTCCCTGAGGGCACACGTGGAACAGTGTGAGTCATGTAAAAATTATGGACTGACAGAGGAAAGAGATTGTCTGATCCCATAAAACTCCTTCCTGAGTGCAATCTTTTTCCTCTTTGTTCTCATTTAATGAAGTCTATGTTTTGGAATGTTATTTTTTCTGCTTCTGATGACTTGTCATTCAGACAAGTGCTATGGTTAGAAAACTAAAGGTGTGTGTTGCAGTATAAAAGGTAACTGATGCCATGCAGACAATCAGCTGCAGTTTGCTGAAGCAGAATTCAAGAATTTAGCACCAGTGAGAAAGTGAGATGACCTCCTTTGAGTACCCACAAAGTGATGGAAAGGGCGATTTTCAGCAAAATGATCAGAGAGCTGGTGGAAATGGCAAAATAGAAAACAAGCCCTCCTGCCCTGTTGTTTTTTTTAGGTTTTCAAATTAACTGTATTTTTGCCTCTGGCCTACATTTGTGCATTTTTGCTGTGTGTTTATAGAGGTAAAATGTCTCTGATAGTACTCTGAAGTATTAATTTGTACTTTGTACACTATTTTCTACCTGTTTAAATGTGCACATGATGTAATTTACAAATTCTAATCAAGAATGCAAATCCTTGGTAAGTGTTCAAATCAGATGTCATCTGAATGTTTAGTGTGATTTCTACTTATGAGATTCAACTTAATCCCATTTAAAAGAACAATTTTTGTTCTTGTAAAGAGTAAAAAATTTGTAAACAGTCATGGAAACATAGAGAAGACTTCACAGAAGTTTTTTGTTTAAGAACTTGTGTGTGTATAGATGTCATTTACATTGAGTTGCTCTGGAGATACTGCCTCAGAATTAAAAGGATAAGGTCAGGTCTTCTGATTCCAATACTTCTCAGGTGACATCACTAATGGATTGGTATATTGGAAACCTAGTAGTGGATAACAGTGATAATGATTGTTTTTCCTTCTGAATTTATTCCCTCTCTTTTATTTTTGGAGCATTGAGAGCAATTGTAGCACAAATCCAGGAGAGAAGAGGTCTGGTAAGGTGATGGCTGTTTCTTCTTTCAGTGTTTCACACACATGTATGCCAGTGTTGTGTATGCTTATATAAAAACCCAAAGTTTATAAATGGTGTTAGAAATTGATTTCTGAATTCAAGACAGTAAAAACCCAGTTAAGACAATCTGAGTAGTGTAAATGAGAATACAGCATTACACAGCTGAGTGTTAGTTCATTCTGCTTTTTAATGTCATGCTAAATCTGGTTTTGAAAAAAACAGAATCCCTTAATAAAGGACGTTCTTTCTACCTCATCTGGTAATACAGTTTGCATACTGGAAATGTAACCAATTTATCACTAAACTGTTCTTCCAGTGTTCAGTCTAGAATAGAAATGATTGCTGCAATAAACAAAGTGGTTGTTTTAAATTCTCCCTTTCCAGGCCTGGTGAAATATTGTTTCCACATTTGAAAAAGAAGACATGTTTATGTTCTATATTACTGTTGGAATCAGTTCATGAATAGATAGATTTCAATGTGATTTACAATTGTCATAAGGCTCATCAATGCTACAAACAGTCTCGATAGAGGAGAAAAATATATTTTAAAAAAGGGTAATACAAGAAAGTCTAGCTATTTCTTACCAAACTGTTTGGAAAAGGTGAAAACTATGTCGAAGTTGTCATGCTGATGGAAGCTTCAAAAAATAAAATGCATTTTTATATTTTGAAGATATATTTAAAGGAGAGTCATAAATTATATTTTGTTTGTTTTATTTAAATTTGATCTTTCATAACTGTAATGTGAGTTGAGAGATCTTTTGCAACACCTTTCAGATATTTCTGTGTAAAAGATTGGATTTGTGTTTATGTAAATTATAAGGTATCTTTACAACCTGAAATTGAACACCATCTTGCTCTTTAAATGGTGACATCATCAGAACTCTTTTTGGAAGGGAGTCCTAATTTGGCTGATTTGGTGCCCCTTATGCCCAATATATGATTTAATTTTTAACTGTGTTCTATTATGAGACAAAAATAATTAAATTCTAACTTTTTTTTTTATATCTGTCAAAGCCAATTCTGGACATCTTGTATCATGGAGAGTCTGAACACCCCTTGCACAAGGACTTAGGCGAGCACAATAAAAGAAATCCTTGGAGGAAAAGTCCTGGGTCTTGCTCTGAGTAAGGGCTTTCAATTCTTTCAGAAATCACAGCTGTGTACTGTAACAGCATCACTTACTGTACCAGGAGACTTTTGGTGCTGCAGAAAGGATCTGTGCCTGATGGTTCATTTTTAAGCTTTGAACAAATCAATGAAATGTAAAATTCTTATGACCTGTTCGGTCCCATGGAGAGAAAGGAAATGATGTTTCTGCCCTGACTGCATGACTGTATTATCTTCTGATAATTGGCTTTTGGGCTCAGTAAAAAAAAAAAAAAAAAAATTCTGCTCTGTGCACAATCTGACTCTTTATAAGGAAGTGACAGCAGTGCAGAACATAAAATGCTGTAAAAAAAGAGCTGTGGAAGGCAGTGCATTAGCTCCTGGAAGAAGTAACACGAGAAACAATGCCAAACCAAGAAGCCACATGCTTGGGTCCTGGTATTGTCACATTGCTCCCATGGGGAGCTTCACTTGGTTTCAAAGCTGGGGATTGGGAGTTTCTGGAGAAATGTTTGGTGTCAGTTCCGTATCACTGCATGCTCGGAGACTTCTGCAGACAAGTTCTTTGGGACGCATTTAATGAAAAGTGTTTTCTTACTTCTCTGAGTGCATAATAGTATTCCAAGGGCTAATCAAGAAGTAGCTGCTGATACTTTTCACTGGATAAGTTACATTTTGCACATTAACTCCTCTTTAGGAGATGCAGCCAGACAAAGATACCTTCTCTTGCATTTTAGTAACATAGCCCCACTCTGCTGTGAGGTTCTTTGACCATTGTTTTATAACAATGAAAACATCTAAGATTTTCTTGATGTACATTTGACTGAGGGAAAATTGAAGGAAAAAAGAAATAGTACCTAGTTCTTTATATATTGGTGTTTGAAAATAAAATGTTCACATACAACTCTGAAAATCCAATCATCTGTAGTAATTTTTTCAGTTTTCTCTTTGGAAATGGGTGAGTTACTACAGATTGTTTCTATCTTAGCTGCTTAGGGAATTCACTGTAAAAAATTGTATATTCTGTTATGCATTTTCTATTCTTTTGTGGTGGATTTTTTTCAGATATATTAAATGCCTTTACATCACACAGATATCATGAGTATTTTGCTTTGTAATCTATCATACCAGGAAATAATAGATTATTTATCAGTTGAAGAATCAGCTGTGCTCTGTATTAATACCAGACCTTTCTCATGTTCAAAAAGTAACTAACAACAGTTAGAAACCATTTTTGGCAAGTTGACAAGAATTTAATAATTTTTCCTCTCTCTCATCCCATGTCCATTGCCTTGCACATGTAGAATCCAGTGAAATATGATGCTTCTGTCAATATAACATTATAAACAAAGCTATATACACAGAAAAATGAATTTCAAGTAGTACAGCCACTACCTAATGTATATTTTATTTCACTCTTGAGTTATTGCTGAAAATGCTTTGAGTATCTTACTGAAACATGAAACTTTTATTGCTAATGGCCCTCCACCCTGGTGTATTACCTGTCAGCGAGATGCTGAGCATAAGATTTTGGATCTTTTTGTTATACTTCAGTGTTCTCCTTAGCAAGAAGATTTATATTAGTATGAATTTATTCAGATATTTACATTAATTCAGGTGTTTATATATGATTCAGGAATTTAGATGCTTGAGAATATTATTTAAACATATTATAGCATTTAATCCTCTAGTCTTGAGAGTTTAAAGGAGTATTTCCAAATTATGCAGGTACATTTTGTTCTTTTTTTTTTATTATTTTTTCCTAGTATAAGAACATTATTTGACAAAAAATACTCTGGAAACAATATAGAATGCATCTGATATGTGTGCTTTTTTTGCCATATGGCATTTAGAAATGTAAAGAGAACCTGGAATCAAAGGGCTTATTTTCAGTTGTCATTTCATTCCTCAAATCACCTCTTTGGGAGGGAAGTCATTGCTGATTATGTGATCATCTTTTGTAATTTATAGTAAAAGGACATAATGAATCTAAAATGAAGTCACTGGCAACTTCTTCCATCTCTCATGCTGGTTAAGCCCTACCTCAGCATGGTTTGATTTTTAAAGCATAAGTCATTTCAGAATAGGTGTTTGTTCCTGTGTCCCACAGTTGCATAAGAATGGATATGCTTCTGTGCCACTTACTAAGATCAAAATACTCTGTTTATTCTTATTTCTAAAATTAAATAACAGTGCTTGCAGTTGTTGCTGGAATGGGCAGGTGAAGAATGTTTTAACTTAAAGAATGTCCTATATTGAAGTCTTGTTATTTCACCATAAAGGCTTTGTATCTTTTCTGTGGGCTTATTGCTTCCACATTATCACATTCCACGGGGATTCTTTCTTTTTCCGAATAAGGCAGAGAGATGGGGCTTCTAATTACTTTAGAAAGTGTGGTTTATTTTTCTTATCTTCTACAGAAAAGGTGAATTCTTGTTACAGGTGTTGAGAGTATGGCTAGGTCACAAGACTTAAGGTTACAAGGTATTTTAAGGATTTATTACCAGTAAAACACTGCCAACAAATTATATTTCTAATCCAATACTGAGGAATTACATCTAATTACAGTGTTAGCTTTCTCAGCCAATCCTGTTCTGACACAGATACTTATTTTAAGACTTTTGTCACCTTTACAACTACTTTATTCGTTCTATATCTTAAACTTTATAGCTAAACTTTTCTATGTTTTAAGCTCTAAATCTACATTCTTGCTTCTAGCACCTAAGCTTGGAAGCTTTTCCCAAGGCCTCAGGTCAAATCCTGTCTTCTTTTCCAGACTTTGATTTACAGGCTCAATGTTCTGAGAATTCCTTACAATTTGAATTCCAACAGATTTACAGTGCCACTTACTAAGATCAAAATACTCTGTTTATTCTTATTTCTAAAATTAAATAACAGTGCTTGCAGTTGTTGCTGGAATGGGCAGGTGAAGAATGTTTTAACTTAAAGAATGTCCTATATTGAAGTCTTGTTATTTCACCATAAAGGCTTTGTATCTTTTCTGTCCTTGTCTTACACATTGATAGGTGACCTTGCTTTCCTGAATGAAATAACTGATCTCTTTAGAGAGAGTTAACCTAGCCTCAAGTACATAATGCTCAAATCCATCAGGTAGATTCAGGTGAATACACACACAAAAGAGATGTGTTTCCAGGAGAAAAGTATTTGCTGCTTACCACTGAAGTGTACCAGAAATTAGAAGAAAAACACAGAGCTGAAAAGCTGCCAGGCTTTGTCGTGGTTCTGTGATACTTCTCATCACACTTTGTTTTCTGTGGTCTACAGAGTTCATGAGAATCTTTGCTTTCAGTTTCAGTGGAATTGTTTCTGACCATTGTTTGGAGAAAGCCTTGAAAACCTGAAGCAAGGACACCTAAGAGCATCAGAAAAATAGCAGGCAGGGAAGAAACTTTCTTCAAACAAAGTTTCATGGCTTTTAAGGCAGTTACTATGATTTTTGCAGGGAACAGAATTAGATTTTTTTAAAATCTTTGTGCTTGGCAGTGCTAAAAATAATATGTTGGGACATTTTTAAGCACATTCCGGGAATAAATCAAGAGGGGATTTGAAGCTGCAACAACTAGTGGGAAACTCTATTTGGGCTTTCTTGGTCTCCTGAGAGAACCTCACCTTATGAAAAGCAACTGTAATTTTGTATATCATGCAAAAAAAACCTGCCATGATTTTAACAGTAATTGTATATGCAGAATTCTGCTACTGCTCAATAACAGTGTGTCTATGAGATAGGAAAATATTAAATCTGATATAGGCTGGATCTATGAAAAAAGTGTGACCTTGGTCAAATGACCTGCCTGTTGGAATTTAAGTGACCCAAAGTAATCAAGTTCCAGCAGCCAAACTTTGGCCTTAGGTTGATTGTGTTGTTTTCTAGTTCACAGTCCTAGAAGGAACTGCTGGGACCCTTGTGACGTGTTTGTTTTGGCAATTGTTACGGGGAGTTGTTCTTTCCTTTCTTGAGGCTATCATGATTTACCTCACTAGAAACTAGCAGACTTGTATTAGCTGCAGTACAAATGAATGGAAAACCCAATATGTTCTTCTTTGCAATTAATTCTAATTTAGCTTTGTGTGGAATTTTAGTAAATTCACATTAGAACTACCGTTAATAAAAGACTAATTCCCAGCTGTATTTGAGCCAAGTGTTTATTGCAAGGTGAACACACAGCACAAAGAATCCTGGAATAGGTGGAGAAGCCCTTTGAGCTGAGGGATGGTTAACTGTAAGCACACAATTTTCTGCAGATTTCAAGCATTCCATTCACAGGTGTTAAGAGTTATTTGGTATCAAATAATATTTTTAAGCATGAGATTGTGAGGGGAAGAAAACAGAGAGGGAAAGGAATTGTGTGGTCTTGCAGTTTTACAGTTATGTGCTTGCAGCATCTCTGCAACTGGGATCAAGTGAATCTTAGCTGTACTTCTAAACAATTCTTCAGTAAGAGGGAATAGGCTTGGAATTTTCAAGATTAGCATGGAATTATTAAGTGGTTGTTACACTGCCAGTCTAGTGAAAGCTTTATCCCAAGGCATAAAATAAAGTCTTCACCAGTATTTCCAAGCTGAGAAATCAAATTGAAGCAGCTTAGAAAAAGTATTTTTTAATGACTGAGTAAAGTTATTCATTGTGGATAAGAGCTGGAAAGCTGCACATTTGAATTCTAAAATAAGCCAGATTTGTAGCAGGATAGAAATACTTGAGTTTGATTCTAGCTCTGTTTTTTCCAAGTAGACTATGACTTTTACTAAATGGAGAGTCATCTACTGGCAGGAGGTGTTAGAACAGAATGGAATAATGCTTGTTCATTATGGATTCATAATAGAGTTCAAAGCACTCCAGTAATTTGGGATAAATTAATTTAGAGAAAAAAAGATGAGTTCTCTTAAACAAATTCACTGTCTTGTAAGATCTGTATAAATTTGCAAGGTTTTTTGGGTTTTTTTGGTGGTACCTGCTGATAAAGCAGAGATCCTTTATATAAAATTCTTTAAATGCAAAAATTCCAACTCTCTTTTGTCTCATAGTTGATTTTATATACCTTCTTCATAATCAGTACATAATTTCTCCACAGATTATTTTACTATAATATAGGGAGATTACCAGTACAAATGCATTTAACAGGATTTTTTTTGTTTCACAGAATGAATCTTCCAAAAGCCTGAGGCTCTTTAGCATAATGCATCAAGTACTCTTCACTGTATTAAACACCAGTAGAACACACACAGCACCACTGTGCAGGGTATTCATGGGATACTTTGCCTTCCTTTCCCTCTCTTGCATCACCTAATCCATTATATGGATGTGTTTCATCCCGTTTCCATAGAAGTTCAGAATCTCTTTGCATTAAGAGGTCAGTCAGTGTTCCAGAGAGCACTGGGGTGCTGAGGGGACACAGAGCAGTGTCCACAGAACCCAGGGCTCTGTCACTTGTGGTTCCCATGAGCTGCCCTGCAGTGTGAGCACAGAGCAGAGTGTGGGTATAGGAAAATCAAGCAGCCCTAGATCAACAAGAGATTTCTACATCTGATTGTAACACCCATGCTTATCTACAACTGGCACCAAAGGCATGGCTGCTGTTATCTGTGAAATCCCTGCTTTGCTAAGTAATTCTGGACTGACATGGTCTTAATGCTGCAGAGCTGCTGAGTGCTCTGCTGTGCACAGAACACACCCAGATAAACAGTGTGGGTGGGTTTGCAGCAAGAGCTGACCTGGAGTTTTGGGGTTACCATTACTGTGTGGAGCTCAAAGGTGCAGGGCACAGGAGTTAAATCAGTGAGTCTCTGCTCAGTCTGACTTAAATGGAATGATCAAATCATGAAGGGGATGATGGAGTTTGTTGAAAACAAAGCTTTTTAAGGGAAAAATATGTAACTTATTTAATATGGAAATTTTGCAGATATTTCCAGGGAGAAGATTTTGAGTCTATGTACTGTTGATATTGGGAGATGAGGAAAGACTTGAGAAAGGAAGTTAGGAACAAAAATGTCAGAAAAATTATACAGAGGAACTGTACAGTCCTAAGGAGAAATCAGAAGCAGGGACCCATCTGGCTCTGGAGAATGCAATAGCATTTATTTATTGTCTGATTAGATACAGTAAAGAAATGGAGTGAAAAGGTGGAATTGAGGTCTTCCTGAATTGATGTGTTTCAGTTGCTGACAATAAACATGTTTATTAAATTTACTGCCAGTGGGAAAGACTAAAGAAGCAGACCATCTAAATACATTTGTGTATTATTGTGTTTCTAGTTTTCTTCCTAGAAGCTGTTTTGCTTTCAGGAACCTCAGGAGGTCAAAACTCAGTATTTACTTCTCCAGCTCATAAGGCTGGCTTAAAACATAATGAGATTTAAAAAAAAAAACAAAGAATTTTTACTGCTTTTTATTTGCTTTCTTATTTTTGAGCCTTTAGGTCTAACTATATGTTATATGAGGAACATTCATTGAATAAAAGCTGTGAAAATATCTTGGGCTGATGATTTCAGGAATCAGAGAAGCAGCTGCATGGCTTGGAATGTGACTTTATTTAGCATAATGATTTCCTGAAGATGATCACTTGTATATACTTATGGGAGTCCCAGTGAACTTTGAAGTGCTGTGTTTCTTAGTTTTGATTTATATTATATGTGTCTTCTGTTCATACAGAACATTAAATAGTTTATTGAAATGGTACTGCTCTAAGAGGCCTCAAAGGTCACGCACAGCTAGCTAGAACCATCAGTTCTCCTAAAAAATAGGCTATTTTACTTCAGGAATTGGGGCATTTTAAAAATCTGCTCTTTATCTGAAACCCTGGTTGTGATGTGAAGTGGTATGATGAGCTCTCATATTATCCTCTACTTGCAAGGAGCCTGCACTATTAATTTAGTGAATGATTCTACTTATAGTTCTTATTCCACTAAAATTAAGAAGCAAAGAGTTCCTTTCAAAGTTTAATGGAGTCTTTTGAATATAATTAGATGTGTTCCCTCAGATAAGGACTGATTGACCACTTGGTTCACACCTTATCCTGTTCCCTTCTTTTAACTCCAGTGTGTGACATATCTTTGCTGAAAGGCTGGATGATCATTGTAAAAATTGCCACCACCTCCTTCTCATAGGGGAAAAGGTCAAGCAGGAATGCAGCACCACAAATACCTTATAGCAGTAACTCTGACAAAATCTTCAGTCTCAACCTCAATTTAGTCCCCAGTTACATCACAACTGCCTTGTGAGTCAGGGCGAGAAGCAAAGAGCTCCGTGCCACTTCCTGTGCTTTAATTCTGTTTGGAGAAATCTGGAATGTGGTTGGTGATGTGGTGCTGGTGTGCACTGATGAGTGAAAACATTGGATGGAAGAGATCCAATGCTGTTGGAACACTTCAGAAAATATTTACGAAGACTTAACACAAAGTTGTCAAATATGTCAATGTATAAAAGTAACCTGATTTTGGATGTTATGCCTTTCTGTCCTTTATGTGCCTGGTAGTGCTTAGGCTGTGCTGTCACTAATTATGGAATGAGCAAGTGGGGGCAGACAGCTGGAGAAGTGTTTGAAGGCACAGTGCTTGCCACAGGTTAAATCGTGCCTCAAGGTGTGGCATATCAGCATAGGACTCATTTATTCTTTTGGCAATCTAATCTTCTATAAACTTTCTTTAGGGAGGGTGCTTTTGGGTTACTAAATATTTATCAATGCTAACGTCTTTTTAAAACTGTATCCTTATCTTTATTGTATAAAGATAACATTAACTGGCCTGGGGGAGAGGGACATGAGGGAACTGATTGTGTTCTTTTATTTCTCCTAGGATTCAAGCAGAAATTGTATAAAATGTATTCCTAGCTCTTGATGTTGCAGAGAGAACTTTTGGCCTCTTAAAAATGATATTTGGATGTGTAATTAAATTTAGTATAGCTACAGTGTTTTCCTGAAGTTTGCAAATTGTTCTTCCAGAACCTTGATGCAGATTATATGATATAGCTATTAAACATGGCTTATCTTTTGAATGGAAAGCAAAGATTAATGACTCAAACTAAAATGATGCATTAGATGTATGTGATGAGATGCAGTCTTGCAGTGATGTAGGAATTGGAACCAGAGAAGATGAAAATGTTAAAATGAGATTAATAGTGCCACATGCTGAAGTAAAAAGAAAAAAAAAGCTACCTATTCTCTTCAGGGGAAAGGAAAAAAATGATTGAAATAAATGTTTGTCTTATACATATTAAATACACATATAATAACTCTTCAGAACTGTCTCTGAATTGTAGTCTTACTTTGTAGTAAGCCTGCCTGTAATTTTGACAAAACAAAAACTTCCTGGGAAGAGGAGAAACCCTGCAGACTGTTCTGTATTTGTATATATACTCACTTCTAAAAGTTCCAGAGAAATTTTAACAGTGAGTGCGTATACAAATAATTTTATTGGTAAATTTTAACAGATCTTAATCGGTTTCCAGGTGTGATGTGTGGAAGGAATTTCTATCCAGTCAGTTTGGTAATGACCTGTTGACTTTTATTTTGCCTTGCTATACAGAATATGTTACATTCCACTTGGTGGGATCACCTGGGCATTTTGATCAGCAGATTTCTGTCCTTATGGAGGCAGGATGATTCCACCTGGGGGCTCTGCCTTGTGCTGGGACAGGAGCACTGGGAGCTGGTTCAGGAGACAGGAGCCTCACTGTATATGAACAGAGCCATGTCCTGGGGCCCAAACGTCACTTGAGAGGTGCTGGGAGAGGTTTTTTTGTACTGACTCTACCATCTGAGTAGCTGTTGCTCTTATGGAAGTTTAATTCTTTAAATATATGTGATTTCTCCTTCTCCATGAGCAATTTGTATTGGTACAAATGTTTGCCTAACCCACCAATAGAGAAGATACTTTGTCTTGCACATGAAGTATTTGGTTATCTAGCTGTGTGCTCTGCTCAGGGGAAAGGGTCAGTTTGGTTTTGTTTAAGGAAAATTTACAGGAAAATAAACAGTTCTCTTATCTTTGTTTTCATGTATAATGAACTTTTCTGGCAGGCCTATTTTGAATGGAAAAGCTGGATTAATTTCTAAGTTGGTTGAAAATGACAAATTAAATTGGTCTAATGAAGTAAATTCATACTGTAGATACAAATTAAGATATTTTAATGCCTAGGTAAATCAGGCAATAGACATTCTCCCAGGAAGAAGTTACCATGATCTGTCATCACCTCTCTGAGGATGCTTGCTAAAGGAGCTGTTCACATGAATTTTCTCTAAAACTCCTTCAATGTGTAGGTTTAAGCTGTTGAAATTGGTGGGCTGGTTTAGCTTATTATTTTCTTGACTGCATTAGGTGAATCTGCAAGCACTTTCACCAGCAGGATCTGCCAGAAGGCAGATCTGAGTGTCCTCTCCACTGGAAAATATTGCCAAGTAGGTGACTATTACCACTTCCACCAAATTGCCTAGATGTGGAAGAGGGAATCCATCTCCAAATTTTCTTTCAGTTCTCACTTCTGTTGGTAATTTTGATGTTTTATGTATTTATAGTATATTTTTCTTCAAAATTAGAGTATTTTTAATGAGCATTTCCTTAAGTTGTCTTGAACATGGTTACCTATGGAGGGCCTAATTCATAAGCAGTATATATAATGGGATGTGATATAGGTGGTATGACGAAGGAAACACACAAAAAAAATTGCAATGGTAGTAAAGGTGGTAAGTTTTGAAATATTTATAAGTTGTTGGCACAGAGGTAAGTGGTGTGGGATAGTACTGGCATATTAGGACTCTGCATGGTTTAATAATTTTTTTTTTCACCTGAGGACTGAGACCCATTTTGGCGTTGTGGAGAGATCAGCAATTTGGTTCCATTAAGATGTGGGAGTGAGTAAATACTTGCAGACAGCAATTAAAGTCTGGTTTTGTTCCCCTATGGAAGAGAAATGGAAGTGGTGATGCAAGGGGAGGAGGAGAGCTGGAGGGAATGGGACGGTGGCAGGAAGACAGATGAGGCAAAAGGGGCTGCATTTCAAAAATGTTTGAAAAACTGTCTTAAGTGGTTAGACAAAGTTTAATGTTAGATTGCAGTAGAGGAAAACCAGCACAGAATAGCTGAGTGATTGATGACTCTCTCAAGATTCAGTTAGGAAAAAAATCATCTTTAAATAAACTGTATAGCACTTGAGATCTTCTGATACTGTACTGCTCCAGGTACAGAGGAAACACCGTGCAGGGTTCCAGTTTGGGATGAGACTGCTCTGAAAACTCGGTCACTGCTGGCAGTTCATTTTTGGTCAAACCCTACTGGCCCAAATCATCCTGATGTTCATGTAGTCCTCTTCCAGAAAGTTGGATGTGGCCAGAGGGGTGCATTGGCCATCTCCACACTGAATGCAGCTTTTGCCTGATGGTTTCTTCTCAAGAACTTAACAAAACCTGCAATAGATGAACCAGTGACTCACAGTTGCACAGCTCAGCACACACTGTGCCTGTCTCACAAACAATATGGTTCCTTGGTCTGGATTAGGTTTCAGGTCAATATCATTCACTAATCTTATTAAAGATCCTACAGTGAGATTCCTCCTGACAGGGTGATGATAGAATGTGTAATAGATAGATGTGTAATACTCTGATCATTCTAAAAATTCCTGCATACCAAGTGTGAGGACATTGGACAAAGAATAAAAAAAATACTTGTTGAAAAGGATTACAAAGAAAGCAGAAAGGATGGATAAGGTGTTGAGGGTGTCTCTATTGTACAGGTGAAGTTATGAAGCTTGTAGAGCTTGTTTAGAAATACACAGAATGCTGAGAGTCCTGTTGAGAACCAAATCAAGCTTGAGATCCAGCTTCTTTATCGCAGACATTGTGGAACCAGGCCATGATATATTTCTAAATTCCTTCAAAAAGCCACACCAAAGCTTTTTTTCTACAGAATATAACCTGTTTCCTGTCTGGTGTGCTGTGGTATTAAAGTTCATTAGAATTAATCATAAATTTAAATGCTTCACCACTTAATCCCAGTAAGTGTCAGCTCCAGGATGTGAGGTTTTGAATCTCATGTTTTCTTGCAGTGACTTTCAGAGATCTGCTCAAGGTTTGCTGTCAGAAAGGCTGAAGGATTCCTGTGGTGCATCATGGAATTGAATGTGCAGACTGTTAAACTTTGTGTGGATGCTTTCTTTCAGAAAGTCTTCACAAAACCTCACTGAGGGTATCCCATCTTCAGGAATGTGGAGCAGGGAAGGCACAGGTGACAGTTTGCCATGGCAGTTTTGTGACAGGAGAGATGGGGGACTCCAGTGAGGAGGAGGAAGCTGACTCATAAGCTGTTGGCATCAGTGAAACGTGTGAAATTCTGCTGCACAGTTTTGGAGTTTGGGGTGTCTCTGCCTTTGCTGAATCCTAACAGAGATTGCTGCTGACTCATGCCTTTTAGTGGAGCTGGCCTTTATCCATCTTGAAGAAAGCAAGAGTTTACTCTTCCTACATGAATTACTTTTTTTTTTTTTTGGTGGGGTTTTTTTGTTTGTTTGTTTGGTGTTTTCTTGTTTTGTTTGGTTTTGGTTTTTTTTCCAGTGAAAAGTTTTCCTATTTGGTTATTTTTAAAACTTATTAAAAAAAAAAAAATCAAAGAGCCTGTTTGTACTGTGTGCAGGTAATACAGGTATTTTACAGAAGACAAGTAGGTTGACTTGTAAGTGGATATCTTCATTTGGACTAGTTTAAATCTAACTTAAGCTTCCAGGGTCTACAAGTGTCACTGCCTCTTGAGATTAAATGCTCTAGGACTTTAACTGATTTGTCCAAGATCAAGTCTATTAGTTCAGATTTGCATCTCAGGTATATTTCTCATTTCAGGCCCAATCAAGAGTTTCTTTAAATACAGTTTATAAATGGTGGGATAATTTCAATGTTTTCTTCCCCAGGTTATGTAGAATTCTAATACATGACAGTTTGTGTAAAGGAGTAATGTCTGAACTAAATCTAAAAAGACCACCCAAACACAAGAAAACCCCAACAAGAGCTATTTGTTTACAAAGCTGCAGGAAGTAGAGATGGGAACAATATCTTTTACTCTCCTCCAGTGCCTTTTTAAAATTATTAATGAGTTCTAGAAGTAAAAGACATAATTTTACTGCACAATAAATAACCCAATTATGCTTCTTCATATAAGTATTCTGAGACATTCTTTTACACTGGCTAAATTTACCAAGAATGACAATAGATATGGTCAAACATATTTCTTTAACAAAATGATTGTTCTAGTTCGTGTTTCAAGACAATTTTGTTGTGCCCACTCCCCCGTCTCTGAAATCCTGAAGTTGTTATAATTCTGAGAGGTGTTCCAAGTGTTCTACAGCCTCCCTACACCATTAATTCAGATAAAGAATTTGTGGATGCTGTTAAGACCACAGTGACCTTAATGAAAATTTAAGTGCTGGATAATAATCCATGCTGGATTTTTGGTTCAGAACAACAGTAGTCTATAAAGAAGCTATGGGAGAGTCCTTAGATCTTGTTAATGTTTTAATGGCCAAATAATTTCCCATATCTTCATGTATGCACCTGTCCAGAGAAGCACTTAAACTGGTTTATAACATCAAGCAATCAGGTAGTCTGGAGAGGTTTTTCATGCTCCTAATCTCATGTGTAATTAAGATTAAATTAGCCTTAGGTTTGGTTCTTTGAAAATGTCCTTTAAATACAATAACCCGAGTCAACAGCAAAATAATCAATGTTCTTATCACAATAAGTCAACATCTACCTGCTGTGAAGCATTGTGGAGTTCTTGCCTTGCATCTAATGCTTTAAAACAAGAAAAAAATACTTAAAATCTCTCACTGTGGATAGAATGGAAGTGAAAGAAAAATCTTTCAGACTTTTTCCAGTGATTTTACAATGCTGGATAGAAGGAGAAAATGGGGGACAAGGTGGAGAGGAAGTATAATTTGAAGGCATTTGGCTTTGGTTTATTATTTTCTGCATGGTGTCTGCATGAGACACCTGAGACTGTTCTGCATCCCACCTGCAATCTCAAATGCCCAAAAGGCTTTTTTCCCTCATCTTTAAAAACAAACTCTGTCTTGATGTCTCTCATTCACAAAGACAGATGAAAATAGCTAAAGGGCAGTGAGCTTGCTTTGGGTGATATACAGGGGAACCTGCTGTCAGTAATTATTACTTCAAATAATAATAGAAAAGGTAAAGCAGTCAACTTTGGATGTGAACAAGTGCTGAATATTTACATCTGCTGGCTAAAGCTAATTGGAACTGTGGGTCTCTGCCCATGAATTGGGACAATTTGTGCTTGGAATAAATTTAGTACCAAATCTCTCAATGACTTCAATTATGTAGTGGCAAGTAACCATGAACCTGGGCTTGAAAAAGTAGGTTTGAAAAGGGAGATTATATTAATTGGTTAAATGGAAATAAAGAAATTGAGATGGTCTTCTAGTTGTTCTTCCTGAATGCATTTAGATATTTGTGCAAAAACTACAAAAATAATGATGGAGATTGAGTCCTTTGAGTGTTTCTTAGCCCTTTCCTCTGGTTTTGTAATGAATGGGGTAGAAAATTATTTGCCTATGAAGTGTTTAGTGAACTGGTTCTGGTTCATCTGGTGCTGAACTCCTTTGAAGTGATAGGGCCCTCTGCACATGACAAACAACAGTTGAATTATCCTGCTCTGTGTTTTTAAAATGTTTTAGTGTCTGTAAAGGGATCTGACCCTGCTCCTGACATCTTGGATTTGGTCAATATATTGTTCTGTTACAAAACCTGAAAAACACTTCCTGCCATTCCAAATATGAGTTTTATCTTCAGTTTTTTAATAAATTTTTTTCCAGAGCTAATGGTTATTATCCAACAAATTTTGCATGGTTTTATAAATAATTGAACATTTAAATTTTATTTTAAATAGTGAAGGCACAAATTTTTGCTTGCATTAGCAGATAGGTTGGAGTCAGAAATAATTTCAACCTGAAGGTTAAGCTCGATATCAGGATTTTAAAAACTATGAAAAACCAATCAATGAAAGAAAAGTAAATTGGTGAGTATTGCAAGGAACCAGTAGTTGTTCTAGATCTGAACACAGACCAATTAAAGTGATATTATGCATGTTGACTCAATTTTGATCAAGTCCTGTCACTGAAATAATCTGGGATATTATGACTTATTAGTACTTCTCCACCTATATTTTTTGAGGAATATAAAGGCTATGAATTTCAAAACTCTTCAGTGGGGCCAGAAATTAATGTTTTTTGACTAGGGTTCTTTTTTTCCCCTTACTGTTAATTTCCAGCACCATTCAACAGTAACAGCCTTTCTCTTAAGAAAAATGTTAATTAAAATCAATGATGTCCTCAATTAAGTTGTCAGATTACTTGAAGCAAGTATCTCAGTGTAGAAGAGAAGATGCTAATTAATACAATAAATTGTTTTAATTTCTGTCTCTTAAGCAGATCACCACACTGTTACCATTGTCGCTGAAATGGGAATTACTGGCAAACCGTTGTTTGAACCCTATAAAACCTGCAAAATGAGCTCACTAAGAGACCTTATACTGAACCCAAAACTAAAGATTCATATTGTACATTGCAGCTTTTCCCTGGGAGTGTAAGAAGCCCAGCCTCTTGTGCAGTGTTTCTTATCGGAGATTTAAATGTTTGCAGCCTGACATCTCCTCTGCATGTGCAGAAGCTGCATTTATTACATGCATTTAGTTATAGAAATAGCAGAGAAAATGTGCCTGCAGTCCTAAGAAATGTTTGCTCTAGAAGAAGTTCTGGTGTGCAAATGTTTTTACCCATGCTGAGCCAGAAATCACCCTTTATTATTCTGCTTTTTATTTCCTGCCTGGCTTGACAAACTTCCTTCAGTCAGTTAAAATTTCTGTGATAAGTGAGAACATCCTGGATACTGCATGTAAGGGGGTATAACATGACCCTTCCTCTTCCTTTGAGATGAGTTAGGACAGTGCCCTGCTGTATATGGGCCTGATATTTCTACTTAGCAATAGAGATTCAGCCTAAATAGCAGGATTTAGATAGCAAAGCAGTCCAAGGTTTTGTACTTCTATACTACCAGAATTGTCAGGTTAGAAGATGCTGCTCCTCCACCACGGCATGCCAAGTAAAAGCATGACTTCAACTAGGAAAGATAAGAATTTGTGACTTTTGATCTTGAGCGTTCTCCTTGAAGGAAGGGAGGGAGGTTGTTTATTTTAAGCAAGAGGAATGCAATGGCAGTGGGGAAAGAGCCTGATTTTGGACATGTGCTGGATATACAGCTCAGGATATTACACAATTAAAGAAAGTAATATCAGCATCAAAATACAGTGCTGAAGTATTTTGGTTCAAATATTACTTGAAACAATTTATCTACTTCAGACCTTGTAAATCAGGAAAAGGACATTTATATTAACCATGTGCAGTTAAAGAACACCGATAAATTCATGTGCAACTTCTATTTATTTTAGTAGGATAACATTTTTTTGTTAAATTAAACTAAAGATTTTTTTTTTCCCTTGAGTAAGGACTCTTCTCTGGCCAGGTAATAGATATGGGCTTTGGGCAACACTACATTCAGGTTCTACTAATGTTTGTCAGTCCTAGATGCTGAAGAGCTTCATCACCCGGGCTTGATGTGAGAAACCCATAAGTGAATATTCTCTGGAAGCTGAGGACAACACAGTGATAAATTTCTCAGACTCTCTTGATGGTTTAGTGTTCTGCCTGAGAGTTTGTTTGTTTGTTTGTTTTTCCTGTGATATATATTTACACAGAAATTTGAAAAAGTGTGGATGATTTTTGGTATTTATTTTTTCAATTCTCTAAAGAAAGGGTAATTATATGTTTATGTAGTCATTGAATAACTATAGGTAGCATAAATGGAATCCCAGAGACTCCTGGGACTTTAAAAAAATCTGTGAAAGAACACTAAACCCAGGTAGAGCTGTAGATTTTCTAAGTGAAAGGTAATTTTGTAGAATTCCTCTGCATTAGGAAAGGTGCTGTGGATAGCAGCCCTGCCAATACTGCATTTAGCTTCTGCTCTGAGACTCCCTCACTGCCTTTCTATTATGGCTTTGAGTTATGATAATTTAAATTCAAAATGGAATCTGCTAACCCCATCCAAAATGCTGCCTTTGCTTTGGCTGCCCAGAGGAAAGAGAATACAGCATATTCTTATTTTATCTTCTGATGGATTAGTTTTTTTTCTCTTATATAGTGATTATGAAGCTGGAGCTGGACAAATTGATGTTTTGGGGGGTTTTCTGGATATCTAAATCAACCAATAAGGGGTGAAAAGATGCAGCAGCTACATTGACCATTGTGTCTGAAAGAGTTTCCACTAAGGCTGGAATACACTGACTTGTGGCCACTCTGTTCTGTGCAGTCTAAGGTGGTGGAGAAAAAGAAATCTACCTTCAAAATCTAGAAATGCCAGTGTGAGAGGTGTGCACAGCCCATTTCATATATAAAATTAAAATATCATACTTGCATCATTCAAAGTTGTTTAAATTCCATATTACTATATCCTGTCTTTCAAAGTAAGCAGCTGAGTGTCAGTGACAATGTCAGCTCATCATGTGCTGCAGTTTGGTTTTGCCTGTCTGATGGAATTGTGGGCATGATTCAAAGGCAGTTATTATGGATAATTTTATCATTTGCTTATTTTAGCAGCTTCTCTTTCAAAATCTGCAGCAAAACAGTAAGCTTTCAGTCATTTGACTTCATTGCACGAAAAATAGCAATTATGTCATTACTATGCTGACTAAGCACGGGTATGTACTTGATGATTAACAGCACTAATCTGGGCTCATCTTACACATTTGGTATCCCTGAAGTGCTTGGAGGTGGGCACTGATTCCACCAAACCACTCAGTGGCTTTCAGACTCAGGTTTCTGATTTTCCTCACCAGCAACCTGGCTGGTTAACTGGACAGAACTCCACAACTAAATGAAGAGGCAGAATTATTCTTTGGCATTTCTGGCCACTGACTGAGAAAGAAGATGAGCAGATGGAGTTTTGTGCACCTGCCACCAGCCAGAATCTCTGCTTTCAGTCTGCTGGGATATAAAAGCTCTATCTTCGTTAATGAATTAATTGGAATACTTAAAGACTTTACCCTTAACTACTGGCTGCATGAAATGGAATATTAGAAAGTAAAGTAAATACAGAGAAAGGGAAATTCTGAAGACAGCTTCTGAAATTAAAAGGAACTCAGGGTGCTTAACATGGGTTTACTGCCTTAGCTTTGAAAAATATCATCAAGACTGTGCAGTAATTCAGAGGGAAACACAATTTTATTTGGCCAAATCTACTGTTTCATAATTTTTTTGAAAGTTAGTGTAAATTTCAACTAGCAATTTAATTTTTTGGTAATATTTCTGCTGAATTTGCACCGACATAAGAAGAAAAAGTAAAGAGAAAGATGAGAAAATGAGTCTCCATTAGTTGTTTTCTCTTTGTGTTTTCATATTATTAAGCCTAAAAAATGGCATTTTTCTCTCCTGTGTACTAAACCTAATACTTTCATAAGATAGGTTTCAATGAGAATAATTGTAGCATTTTTAATAAAGATTGCTTTTAAGAAAAACAAATTTAAAAATTTGAGTAAAAAATAAAGGCTTTGGATGCTTTGATCTTCTAAACTGCTAATGCTGCTCTGCTTCTAGCTTTAGATGTAAATGTAATCCAAAGCACATATTTGGCTTATTCGGTCTTTTCATTTTGGGCTGCATTTTGTGGATGTCGATCACAATAGTCTTACACACCTAGACATCCCATTTTTGTGAGATGATCACACAAAATTGCATTGTTTTGGGCAGTCCTTTCTGATAGCACCAATGTTCTTCCTGATGGACTCTTAAGAAAAATAAAATTTTCAGTTCATTTTTGTGTGCTAAGTGAAAATTTAAGCATTCAGATTGGTAATTCAGTATGGAACAAAGTATCCAAGAGTGCCTGCTGCTGCAATAGCAATGCTCAGTTTCTAAGACCTTACTCTCCAAATACTCTATTTTTACTCTCTTTTGATTTTCTGAACTTTCATCTGCTTGGTTTAAACTTGCCTTTGTTTTGAAAAGTTTCATAAGAAGCATTCAGTTAACTCCATGACTTACTGCATAAGAAGGTGAGAAAAAATGCATTTTCTACTCTTCAGAATATGTTGGCACTTTTTTTGTGTTACATAAAACTAAAAGCCTCTCTTAAAGCATCAGGCTCAGCAGGAGGCAGGAGTATGAGTAATCTTCACTTTGCCTTGTTTGAGACAATTGGTTTTGAAATAACAAAGCCATGCAAACCTGACAATACCTGTTTGTGGGAGTCTGGCAATATGTTCATTTACTTGACATCAGAGAGAGAAGCACAAAAATGCTTTGAATTTTTTTTAAGTGCTGGAGAGAAACTGAAATATATTTCTTCGTGGGATTATTGACCATTTTAACTTATATAAACTCTTCTTCCATACTGTCTGCTTAAAATTATGTATGATAATTGTAATAATTTAATATTTAATAATTTAATTTCATCTACCTCAGAGCTAGGGGATGATGGAATAAGTACTACAGGCAGCACATTTCTCAGTGTGAGTTTGGGGTGGTTTCACAAGTGGGAGTGCTGAAAGTATGTTAATATGGATAGAAGTTATGTATCTCTTAAGCACCTGCATTCATGTAATAATTCTTTCATTGAAAGCTGCTGTGAATTCAGTGAAATGAGACCTGGTAAGGAGAGGTAATACCTTTCTTGTTCAGCAGGAAGGGAAAGATATCCCTCTAAATATTTCTGAATGTGGCTGGAAAAAAGAAGTAGGTCAGTGGGAGTTCTATAGCATCTCATCCCATATAATTGCCTTTTACACATTTTGAAAAATCAGCTGAGCCCTTGCATGAACTGCAGGATAAACCTAAAAGATTGGCTCACCATTGTGGACATGCAGACATTTCATTGCTGAGTCACATTCAGTCATGGAATAACTAGAAAATTTTGCTGGACATGGACTAGCCATCATTAGGGAATTACTAAATTATAAAGTAGTTTTTGAACAACACTCACCTCTAATACTGTATAAAAGTAGTGGGTTTTTTCCTGTTTACTTTCGCTTAAAAGTTGCCATCTGGATCTCTCGGGTATGGTGAACTCACGTATTTTGGAATTCTGATGAAGCTCTTGCTTAGGATCTTTATATTACTGGCAATATACCTGAATGCACAGAACAAGACATTTGCTTACAGAGCTAAAATTGTATCTGTCACACTTCAAGATGAGAAACAAAACCATTAATGCTGGGAGATAACTCCGTAATTTTGCCTGACCAATCTCAGGCTTGCTTTGTATCTTTAGCAGGATAAGAATAATGGATCTTTTCAGTTTCTATTGCGTTATTCCTAAAAGTGCTTGTTCCACTAAAAATTTGGCTTCCTAAGACAGATTCTCTGGTGCAATTACTAGTGTCATATTACCTGGCACTACCTAGCTATTGCTCTTCCTAGTGCCTTCTAAGGCTTGTATTTCTAGAAGTTCAAAACTGTGGAGCTGGACTAGCAAGAGCAAAATGCAAAAAAAAAAAAGTGAACTTCAGGATCGTAAATAGAAAATAATAAAGACCTACTGCAAATGATTCTGTTTCTTCAGTGAAACAAGAGCAGAAGCTCCTTCTAGTTTCCATAAACCTTGGTTTCCCAGCTTTTTTTTTTTGCTTTTCCTGACTTCCCTCTCTCTGAATACAGAGAAATCTGGGTTCTTACTACAGAGACATAAAAATGCCTGCTAGGTTAAATTTAGTGCCACATGCAGCTTTTTATTCCTTTTCAAGCAATGTGCAGAGCCAAATGTATTGAAAGTGGGTAGAGGTAGTTGTGCAAAGAGACTGGCCCAATGTGTTACTCTCTGCTTGCTGTGATATCTTCTTTTGCTTCACAACAAGAATTTGAACAACACAAGTTATTTTTTTAAAATGGAAATAGGAAAAAAGGCATAAAAAAAGCTACTGAGAAAGACTGGAATTTACAAGCGTTTTACAGATTCAGCTAGCATTACTACAAGAAGAGTGTAAAGCAACTGTATATATATACTTTCTGCTTCCTGTGCTATGCTTCCATTATGATGCACAGAAATTGAACTGGGATGCAAGCACTCAAGGAACAGCATGTGTGGACTGTGAACAATTGCCTATCTAGACAAATCTGACTGCAAAGAAAGATGAATGATACCTGGTAAAATGGGGAACTCAGAAATTCATGGGATAACCCAGTCATAATAACTAAAAAGCTGAAAACCCTAAGGCAAAGCAAAAACCCAAAAGATGAACAACAAAGAAGTTTAGAGTAGGAAACATGAAAAGAATGGCTTTAATTTTGATTATTCATCATCAAGCTTCAGTACCAGATATGATTTATTAATGCATGCTGCACTAGGTGGAGAATAAAGTCAAGAGGGAAGAAAATACCACATGAGGATTAGTCTCAATCATGTTTTCAAGATAATCTGAATCCAGCAGGTCCTTCAGGTGGAGCATGTAGTACAACTAGCTCAAAAGATAAAAACTGTTTGAGAGCCAAGCAAAAGATACTCTTAACTATTTTTGAGCATACAGTATCTCATTATAATATTGCATTATATGGTCATTACTTCAAAGACCTCTGGGGATCATGGTGGTGTGTGTGTGCTGTCTCCTCTGGTCCCAACAAATGGAATTATCTTTATCTACTAGTGATTACCTAACCAGACTTTTGCAGTTGTTTGTGCAGTGGCTGTGCTGGAATGATGAAATAGCCACCAGTTCTATGCATAGAATCATAGAACCACACCACCTTTCTTTTGTTGTCAGCAAATTGCAAGAAAGCTCTATAAAGAAAATAATCACAGCTTAATTTTTGGAAGTTATATTTAAGTGCTATCCTATAGATGGCAATATAGTGTAAAACTAAATAAAAAATCTTACTGCAAGATATTCAGTGGTGTTAAAAAGAAGAAATATTTTTCCCTTTTACATGATCACCTTGTTTATTCCATTTAAACATAGTTGATTACTTGAAATAGGATACTCTTTATACATTAAAATGGGAGATTTGTGAAATAAAACTTTTTTTTTTAAACATTGTACTAAATATAAATTTTTGCATGATCTAAAACAAGAAGAATCCCTTTTTTCCACTAGACCCAAATGTCTTCTAACAACACACATTCAGGACAAAAATCACACCAAAACTGGACATATCTGCTATCTAGTTCTGGAGGTCCCAATGATTTCTAAAGTGGATTCCTGATAGAAATTATTGTGGAAGTGATAATTGTTGTGAGTAAAGATAAACTATTTCTGAGCACTCTGAAAGTCCAATTTTGGTGTTGAGGGGGTAGGGCAGAGGCTCTGGGAATCCATATGACCCAAGACAGAAGCTTTGTATACACTGTTAGAAGTCTGAATGGCTAAAGAATTTAAAATGGAATATTTTTTGAGGGATTGCTACCTGTTGACTGCAGAAAGCTGAAAGATTTGACAAAAGCTTTCTGTAATACAAATAAAACTCACTGAAACATGAATATTTGCGGCTTTTAATTCTGAATTCTTACGTTACAGCATCTGCTCTTTAAGGCACAATGTGTCTGGAGCAAATGTTCATGAAGTCCTGTGGTACCTGTACTACCTCTGTTTCCTTCCCTAATTATTTTAATTTTTTTTTTGTCTGTCCTTTGCATGTTACTTTAAACTGTTTGGTGAAATAGTAGCCATTCAGGTTTCATTCTTAACACATCTTATATAGAATTTAAGTACCTTTCTATAACATTCACCATGAGAAACACCAAAGTGTTTGTCTTGGTATTTGTTAATCCCAGTTTAGAAGAACAAAATCAAGCCAACACAACAAAAACCTCACCAAAGCCAGAAACCAACAGCCAAAATCATACCAAATATTTTGTCTTCTACTTACATCATTTTCTTAAAAGGCATATCATATATCAGGAGAGAACATGTAATTTAAGAAATAGTGAAACCAAATTTCTAAATGGTTCTCTAATTTTATGTGATGCTGTTTACATATTTGAAAAAAAATTTATCAACTACTAAAATAATTCATGATTCACTAATATGCTCAGTGTAACTCATTCTGTCCTGTCACTTTGTTCTTCTACAGACAGGAAAAACCGATTTAAACAGGTGATCTTGAACACCAAATGTCTGAAGAGTTAAATGTATTCATTTCCTGTTGTCAAATCACCTGAGGTATAATTGAATTTGAAGTATAAGTTGAGACTTCACTAGGAACGCTTCCTGAAAAGCTATTTATATAGGCAATGTAAAATTAATGATTTTTATGACACAGTCATCTTTTCCCCCCATGTTTCTGTTGTATATTTAGATGTTCCTTGGCTGTGAGCATTGGCAGCTGTCATAGTTTAAACCCAGGTGACCACTCAGTGCCACACAGCAGCTCCTGAAACCCTTGGGGAATGTGGAGGAGAACTGGGAAAACAGGTGAAGTCCTTGGGACAGCTTAATAGCTGAAATAAAACAAAATAAAAAATATAATTGTGATGAAAAGACAGGCAACAAAAAAGAGAGAAAAAAGTAAAGCCTAAGAAAGACAAGTGATGCACAATTGCTCAGCATCCACTGACCAAAGCCTAGCCTGTCCCTGACCAGTTTATAGACTGGACATTTGTGTGCCATGGTGTGGAATATCCCTTTGGCTAGTCTGGGTCAGTTGTCCTGTCCATGATTCCTCCTGTTTCTGGTGCACCTGCTCCCTGCCAGAACAGGGGAACTCAAAAGTCCTTGATTGAGAGCAAGAACTGCTTAGCAGCAACTAAACATAGTGTTTTCAACATTATTCTCATCCTGAATCTATAACACAGCACTGTACGAACTACTAGGAAGAAAATTAATTTTATTCCAATTGAAACCAGGACAACACTAAAAATTACCTCATTTTTCTGGCACGAGATACCAGATATTAGTTGTCTAATACTGTTGTTTGTTGTTTGTGGTGAACCAGTAGAACTGAACTGGTCAGGCTACCCCCTGCTGCATTTAAAAGAAATTTTCCTTCAGAAGTTCAAAAGTATCTGAACTTAATGTATTCTTTTAGGGAGAAATAAGATTTCTGTTTAAAAGGATACAACCACAAAGGATGTGAATCTTTTGCAGAAACTTGAATGAGCAGAAATTAACAATGCAGAGTGGAATTTTTGGGGAAAAAAAAGGGTAAAATGGGTGACTTTTCTGCCCTGACAGGTATTTGAGAGAGGAAAGGGTTTATGTTAGGGTTTATGTTAGGGTTTAGGATTTCCCTCCCCATTGATCTAGACGAACAACAGAAAGACCCCTGATTTTTCATTTTCCCCCATCCTCAGGACATCTCACTTTCCTTAAGTGATCTTTTTGTTGGGTATTGAAATAAATGGGCGAGGAGCTAGCAGCTCCTTTTGAAAGGCTTTTATTGAGAACCAGCTGTGGGCAGGGTGCTCATGGAGTGCACACACACCCCCACTGCTCTCTGATGATGATGCAGAGGAGAAGGCTCAGTGCAGATTTGTCCACACAAGGCAAAGTTGGGTCTTCCATCCTCACAGGAGCCCCTTAAATAAATAATTTGTAGGCTCGTTATCCAGGGTCCCATTCTTAGCTGGACACTTCATTGTCATGGTGAGGATAAAATCTTGGGTATTACGCATATGCAGACAGCTCCAGAAGACAGTTCCCAACCCAAATAGGTCACCTTAACTTGTTAAAACTTCAGTTGGCTCGTTTTATAGGAGATTTATTCATCCATATGGTACCCACGATCCCTTAGCTTTGCATTTGCATATGAGTCTAAGACGTCACCTCTTCTGGTACCATGCTGGGAACAGTAGCGGCCCGATGATACAAAATACCCGATTAATAAAAAGTACACAATCAAGGGATCGAGGGATAGGGAAACCAACATCACAATTAAACTGGGGCAGTTAACAACACCAACAATTAACAGTATTAACACGATTAACAACTTATTAACAAACATTGTAACTTTTAGTAAAACCAGGCTAGCTTGTAAATTTATTTACAACAGATATCTGTATGTTTTCTTTCTCCTTTTCTCATAGGTGTCATTCTCTATTAGATAACAAATTTTGAGTAGCTCCCTTTCTCATTTCTTATTTGATTAGCATAGCTGTCTTCTGTAGTGAAATACTGTGGAACTACCTATATCTGGAAATGTGAAAAAATACCCAACCAACCCAAAAATAATTTGTCAAGATGAATAATACTGCCTTAAAATGTTAACTTTGTTAATTAAATGAAAATATTGAGAAAAGGAAGACATGATAGGAACTGTTCCATTTATTTTTAGTGACTTTCAGACAGGAACTGTTTACTCATATAGTTGCATTAAAATATGTTGAGTATTTCACTTAAAGGTAAACCAATTGTGCAGATGTTTATCATGGCACCAAAAGGCAGCATATGGTTCCACACTGAGATGAAAGTACCAAAAGGCACTGAATACATGTTCAAATCTTCTGAAAACAACTATTTTGTCTCTGAGTGCAGGAATGCTGGAAGGATTTTTGTTACTGAGAATATTAATGACAGCAGAATCAGGACTAAATATGTTCCTTGATATTTTAAGCAGCAGCCATTCTAGGAATAGACACAAAAGGTCTGGTTTTAACATTAAACTTTATCCATCTTATTTGATCATCTTTGTTTTTTTTTATTTTTCCCCTGATACTTTTCAAATTACTCTTCCTTTATCCTCTGATCCCCTCCATGCTTTCATTCTGGCCCCAGTCTTTTATCACTTTGTTACACTTCTATGTCTATGAGTTCTGTTTTACTTCTTGTTCAAAGGACCCTCATTTTGATCCAGAAGGGAGGGAGGAGAATAAAGAGAGGCTTCCTTTCAGTTTTAAAAACTTACTGATAGGAGATCTGAGAGCTTCAAACAAGCCTCTTTTACTGTTCTTTGCAGTTAGTTTTCTTCTGATGTCACATAGCAGCGATCTTTATTTCCCTCCTCCTTTTTTCCTCTCTGTATATCCGTCAAATGGATGAAGAATCTCTTACCCCTTATCTGTTGTTCCTCCATTTTCCAAAAGGTTCCTCATTTATTGTTCTGAGGATGTGGTGTGGTTAAACTGCAACAACCAAGAGCAAGCACTTTGTCTATAACAGCGTTACCCAAGGACTGGAGGAAGAAATAAAAATCATCTCTGTACCCTTTTTACTGTGGAATCCCAGTTTTTCTTCCTCCATCCCGATGATGTATTTAGTACTTCTCTTTCTGAAGAAACTCTTCTTATTCCTCAGAGAATCTTTCAACCTGGGGGAGAGTCTCACACAATACCTGGAAAATTAACAGAGAGATGTGAAATAATGGCAGTGTTGAATTATTTTTTTTTCTTTCTTTTTTTTTTCCCCTTCCTACTCCACAGTCCTGATTGCATTTAGTTCAAGGTAAAGTGGAAGAAAGTTTGAGGATATATGTGTATATATAATATATGTATCTGTGGATATAAGTTTTTGTGTGCACCGAAAGATCTGTCTAATAGATTTGGTGGGCAGAGCAGCAATCCGTAAATTTAGAAAATTTAAATTAGAAAATGTAAATAAAGTTTCATAATATCAGGAATTTATATGACAGAAGTGATAAAATGTTCAATATTTTAAGTCTCAAATTGACAACAAATCACCTGTGATTTAACAAATGGGCCAGCAATGCTTGGGGTTAGTGCAGTATATCTTTGAGAGATAAGAACTGAGGAGGGGAAAAAAATAACCCTTTTCTCCCCTGCACTTGCTGTTTCTTTTCCCTTCAGAAGTCTTTAAAACTAATTCTCAACAAGGATTAGCTTTTTCAGTAGGTTATTCTTACAATGTGTCATTTTGAGCTAAACTGAACAAATGCAATCATCTAAAAGAGAAAACAGAGATTAATCAACTAATAGTGAAAGAAATTTGATTACACAAAAGTGGCAAAGCATAAAATCCCTTGCATTTGCAACCCATAAAATATTAATTAAAATAATTAAGATTAGGGTGTAGTACCTGTAAAGATCTTTGTTTCCTCCTCCACTTTTATTTTAGAAGTCTCCTGATTTGCTTTACTTGAAGAGACGCTTGAACTGTGTCAATCACACACTGAACCAGTCTCAGATAATCTGAGTTCTGTTGTTCTCAGCTCCTGTGACTAATGCCTTGGAAGATACGATCTGGGACCTTCTCTTATTTTTGATTGTACAGGGATTTTAGTGTTAATACTGTGAGGAGATGAGAACAGCACTGGGTGAGAAAAGAGATTTCCTGTGGATGAGGGCAGCAAGACAATGAAATCCAATTATCTTTTTAAAAGAACTCTTCAAAAAGCCCCCACAAACAAACCAAAACCGACCAAAACCCCCATCTAT
>VXBI01002996.1:256333-284224 GCA_013397375.1 Toxostoma redivivum | reverse complement strand
CCCCCCCAAACCCTACATCCCTCCTACTTTGTTGCTCTCATTTCCCATGTCATGGAAGAAACAAAAGGCAGATTTCCTGTAGAACAGAAAGAGAACCAAATCTTATCCTGCTGAGGGAAGAAATACTTAAAAAATGACACTTGAGAAGCAGAAGGTAGAGAGAAGAGAAAGCCATGGGTAAAGAAGGGAACAGAATCAGGTGGAACAGAGCAGGTCTTTGGAAGGTTCCTAGTCTGCAGTCTGAGTTTTGGTGTTTTGGTGCCTGGGAGTGGAGAGCAAGCCCCAACTCAGGCAGGTGCCATCAGCTCAGGAGCTCTGGGCAGCAGAGCAGGACAAATGAGAGCAGAATATACCCATGGCATGGTCAGAGTGGTAAAAAGCAGATTTGAATTCTTTCTTTACACAGAAGTTTTCTGAAATAATATCTTTTCTCTCCGGAAGATTTCTCCTCAGGAGTTTTAAGGATCATTATGGAGATTAACACATTAACACAGATTTCATCTATGTTCACAGCAGCAGAAAATAAAATGCTATACTCAACTTAAGAAACAAACAATGTTTTATTCATTATTCTCTAATACCTTCCTATAAGTGCATATTTTCTTTCCTGGTAATTATCTAATTTAGCTTTTGCGATTTCAGAGGGAGACAACAAACTATATAATATCCTACAAGTTCTGGAGGAACAAAAACTGGAGGAAAGGACAGTAAATATTCTACAGATATAGAACAGAGGGGAAGGAAGAGATGAGAAGGCAACTGTATGTTGTGTGATAGCTGTGCAGGAGTGGTGACACAGAAGTTCCCAGTAGATAACACAAATTGATGGAGACATTTTCTTTGGATATTTTTTGTCCTTTGCTTCTTCTAGTCCAATTTATGCAAAAATCTCTTGAAGGCAAATGTTTTATATCTATAAATTATGATTAGTTCTCTGTAGCTAAAAAAAAAACAACAACAAAAAAGAAAACCAAGACAAAAATGTATCCAGATCCCTATTCTTCTATATTTATTACCAAGACAATTCTAAAATATGGGAGAGTCTCTCCATTCAACTCCATTGGTGCTTATTGAGACCCTCTCAATCAATTTTCATCACTTAACTGTTCATGTTGAAGAGCAAAAAATGATTAATTATAAAGTTATTGATATGTCATTTAATCTTTTTAATTTATGGAGACAAATATTATACTGTTTCAGTATGAAGATATTTATTTGTTAGAAACATTGGTGTGTTGATGAACTTTGCAATGAATTTGTTCTCATACTCCAGCTAGCCATTACACTTGAAGGCTGATTAAGAGCTGGTACATTCTTAAATAGCAGCAGGTTTTCACAGACAGAAAATTAACTCTTAGGGGAGCAGAGCTCTGCTGCATATTTAAGTAACACTTAGACGTGTGCAATTCATTACAAAACAACAGCAAGAACAACAAGACACCAAATGTTTAATTTTCCCGGAAAGCAAACACAGAGATAATTGGAACTTGATATATTGTTGGTGTAAGTAGAGGAGCTTGACTTAAAGACATAAAACTTTCTTCTTCTCATACTCAAAGAAACCTATTTTTTGATCTTACTTGCCTTATAGTTTTGTACTTCACTGATACAGCATAATGTCCAGTAGATGTACTGAACTAGAAAAACAAGAGAGCTGGTAGACTTTTTTGTGATGAAACAGCCTTCATTGAATCTGCAATTTTTATTAAATAAATTTTTAAATTTAGATTACCATGTCCATAATTTTGGTCCCCTTTCCCTTCTAACATTATTATTGATGTTTAATGGAAATTTATGGTAGCCCCAAACATTTTAGGTCCAGCTACACAAGCAAGCACATGGTAAGATTCTTGGGGGTGTTCTGTGCAGTGTTGATGGTCCTTGTAGTCCCTTTCCAGCTCAGGATATTTTATGAGTCAATCTTATGAAAAAGAATCATTGCAGGGATAAGCAGGTTTGGCTTTTGATTCTTCTTGTACCTATTTTCTTAAATATTGATACATTTTCTTATTTCTCAATTTATTAGGCAGTTTATACTCTTATTTTTAACAGTATATTATTGCTTAAGAGGTAACTTGTATACTGGAGATGAACATCTGATTCTGATATTCCCTGCATAGAATCAGTGTAAACCAGCTTGGAATTCTACTGTAGGGGAAGATCACTCGATCCTGTGGATTTAACCAGCTGCATTTTAGCTAATTAGTGTGCATCCCTAAATGGGTTTAGGAACAAATTACTGTCTGTCCCAGATGAGAAGCTATCATGCTGTCTTGCTTGGTATCACACACATTTTTTTTTATAGAAATCTGTTCTATTTAGATGAAACATGCATTGTATTTATCAGAAAATTTAAGAGCAAACCCATGTATCTGATCTGAAAAGTGATTCTTTTAACTTAGGATTTTTTAATATCAATCATTGAGCAAAGTGAAAGTTTTTTCACCTCTTTTCTGGCTTTTCTCCTGTACACAGAGTGGCTCTGGCATGAATCAGTGGTCCCCAGTCAGTGATGCCCAACCCATCCTATTAACCCCATGACTGCTGGAGTGCCTTCCCAGACAGGCCTGTGCCCAGGGAAACAAAACCTCACAGGTTTTTCATGCAGGAAAGGATTAGAGTTCTGTTCATGGAGGCTTTACTTTCTGAAGTCTGGTTGTTTAGGCCAGGAATTAGTTAGAAATGAGATTTAATTGGTTTTGAAGAGAATTATGGTCATGATAACCACACTTAAGGAAACACTTCAGGTTAGCAGATGCAGGTGGGTGAAAGTGCTTTCATCAGTGACTAGCCAGGTAGCAAGAGAAAAGCTATTTGTTTTCCCATTTTGGAGGGTGCTGTAGAGAGGATAAGCTGAGATTTGACTGTGCAATTCATGCTATGAGGACAAAAAAGATATTGTACATCTGTAGACTATGCTAATTTTATACTTTTGTACACAGATTTTCCTCTTCATGGAGACTGGTTGTTCACTTGAAGTGCAATGAGCTAAACAGCTTAGATTATAGTTCTGTTCAAGTCCTCCTAATGGGATGGACAGGTGGAAAGGGCAAAGCCACCAGAGGAAGGAAAAGCAGGAATTCAGAAATAACCCTTAATAGATTCTCCATGGATGTTCAAAACCTAAATCTGTTTAAACTCTCATTATCTTGGCCTGCTGAGGTATTTTGGAGCCCTGGCCTGGGTGAATACAGTGCCCATATAGCTGGATGAGCTAACTGATGGTTGATCTATTTCTGGGTCACCCACAGGCCCCTTTCAGCTGAATTTTTATAAATCTCTTCTGCTGTCAGTCATGCATGCCCTCGGAGAACAGGATTTTTTAACTTTCTCCCTGATTTCTTCCTACTGATTCTCCCTGCACAAGTTGTCAAAGGGATAAATCAAGAAGTTAAAAATCTACAGAATTTCTATAGGAATTTCAATTTTTTATTATTGACAAATACCTTAAAACAAGCTTACTTAAGGTGCTAAAAAAGACAACCAGCATTTTATTGATTACGAAATGAGAAAAAACAAAACAAAACAAACAAGCCACTTTTGGCAATGCTAAACAGGAACTTTTCACTAAAGGTTAAAAAACTAATTTGCTGTAGTGCAATGCAATCTCCAAATCCCTATCCTCCTCTGGTGATTGATCATTCTTCATCCGTGGCTGGCTGAACAATTACTGATCTTTTTTATTTGGTCAGCAGGATGCTTTCCTTGCTGTATTTGGGGTTGTAGGACTTTGTAGCAGAACACATTACCATGCCTCTGTAAAGCAAAAAATATGTTACCTAGCTCCCTGAACACAAGAGACCCAGGTTTATAAGTGCCATTACAGAAAAAAGATAATCCATGACAACAAAAATGGGGAGTGCATATGTAATTTACCTGTCACCATTCACCCTCCGATGCACTCCAGTAACAGATATTTGGCACAACCTTTAAATGAAAAGAGATTTTAAAGTTGTGCCCAAAACTGTAGCATTTTCCATTTTCAGAAATATTTGATGTTTAATTTGCTTTTATCTCTCTCCCTGTCTATCTATGTCACTGAAAAGTAAAGAATGGCCAAGGCAGCGACCTGAGAGCCTCACAAAGAACGATGTCAGATGCAGAAATATGATGTTTATTGTACTCTTACATTGTGGTGCATGGGATTTTGCTTTAATGCTTCTTACACTGTGCACTCACTCTGCAGCAGCTCTAAAGGAATCTTGGCAGTTCTGCAAATTCCAAAGTTTTAAAAGTTTCCTATTTGCTACAAGCTTGTGAATGTAGGGATTTCTAATTTCAGTGGGTGACTAAGATCACTCTGAGCACTTGTTCCAAGTTTTGATCTGTTTCCAGGTAAGCTGCCTTTGGCTTGGAGGTGCTGCTCCCTGGGTCATGCCTATTTTTCCCCTCTGCCCTCACAATCTGTCAGTTCTGTGCTGATATTTCTATTTCTCTATTTAGACCCTCTCTGGTTTTCTTTTTTGAACTTAATTCAGTTTCTCCTTTCCCTGTTCCATCTCACTTTAGGCCAACTATTATTTTGTTTACTGCAGGGCCTAACAGCTTGACATGATAGAATATATACAGTGGTATTTTTTCTGTATCTTACCCAGCTTGGGTTATGCTAATAACAATATTTATACAATTTGAAATAATTACACAGAGATTAACTAATTATTCAGCACAGGGGGCAAATTAAGGAAGAATTATCATTTGTTTCTTAAATAAAATGAAAGATTAAGTGACTTGCTCAAGTTCTACAATGAGTTGGTGTAACATTAGGTAGAGGTCTTGCAAAGTTTTTTATTTTTTGAGAAATCAGCTTACAATGCTTTTTGAGACTCAGTGTATTTTAGCAGTTTACTATATCAAGGTAGCCTTGATAAATATGTTTCTCGTTACAATATCAGCGCTGTTTTAACTGAGCCCCTATGAAGCATAAATGTTTTCTGTAATTAAACTGAACACCTAATGCAGAAATTAATTACTGGATAGACTGGATTCACTTTGATATGAAGGAAGTTTAGGCTATGCCAACACGGTCTGATTGTATAAATAATAACATATTAATCGACTGATTCTAGCTTTTGCTTTGGCTCTGTTGAAAACTATCATCTTTATCATTCAGTATGACACAACTACTACTTAAAAAAAAATACAGTTCAGAAAAATCTAACTAAATTTCAGTCTAGGATATTGCTGAAAGAAATAATGAAAGAAAAGAAACTTATTACAAAGGGTTTTAAATAAAGCAAGTTGTTCTCTGTTTCCTGTGCTACTATTTCAGGAGAGTAAAACGTTTAATTAACTTTAAACAAAATTGGTTAATTTTAGATGAATATGTAAGAAAGAGTACAAGGTTTTAAGCAGACTTCTGCCTGAAGGCATAAAGCAGTACCTGGGCTCCCCAGAGCAGCCCTGCATTCTTCAAAGGTTCTGGAAAATTATTCTACACTACTATTTTGCTGCACAAAAATGTTTTTGTTTTTTTTTTTTAATCCGCTTTGGATTCTATCCACTTAATCCATTATATGTAGTCTCTTGGTTTGTGAGTGAACATTGCATTTGCTCCAGCTTACCACTGAAGTGCTAATTGAAAGTATGTGTAGAAGTGGGTCCAGGACTGATTCATCTAGAACTCTGACTAAAATGTTTTCCTGGTTGACAACAAACTGTTGGTTACTGCACATGTATGAAGTTTTTGTGCCCATCTTTTGTCTTCATCAACCCCAAATTTCCCAGTTTACTCATGAGAATGTCCCAAGGGATGGCATCAAGTGCAGTGCTAAAATCAAGACAGATTGTCTCTAACACCTCCCCCTTATCTGCCAGACCCATTAGCCTGTCATGAAAGGAAATTGGATCGTTTTGATGAGATTTGCTCTTGACAGATCCATGTTAGCTGCTTTTTATCATGTTTACTATCCTGTAGGTGCTTTTAAATTGACAAGTTATTTGTTCTAGTATCTTTCTGAACATTGAAGTTATACTGGCTGATCTATAATTTTCTAGGCTCTTTCCCTCATTTTGGAAATACCCATGAAGTTTGCCCTTCACCTGTCCTTTAGAAACTTCCCTTTATATCTACAACAAATTCTTGAAAATAAGCTTTAATGACTCACAGATTGCATCCGCTGGTTGTGTACCCCAGGTGAACTGAATCTGGTCCTGTCAACTTGGATGCATTTAATTTATCCAAATATTTTTCACAGCTTCCTTTTCTTGTGTTTTTTTTTTTTTTTCTTTTTTAGCACTGTGGCCTATTCATCAATTCTGCTCTAATGCACAGAATTTTTTAAACTAATGACTGGTATACTCTTTTAGAGGTTTGCATGCATGTATTATAAGCATCCTATTGTACATGTATATTAGGATTATTCATTTTATTAATGTTCATCCCATTTAAAACCTCAAGATGAACTTTACAAGGTATTTGAATTACTTTCAAATCATACAGCTACATGCAGAAACAAGGAAATTGCATTACTGGGGAAAATCAACGTTACTAAAATCTGTCTGTGATCTAATAGCAGATGACAAGGTATTTTAAGCAGGGATGCAAGTGAAGAGAGGTCAAACCCTCCATCCCCAAAACCTTTCCAGGAGTAACTGAAAAGTAAGTTAAATACTGAGCATGTGTTTTTTCTAATCAAAACATGATTTATTTTCAGTGTCTGATTCTGCCAATTTTAAAAATGGATTGTTCTTGAAGTTAAGTAAAATGTTGACTGTTTGAATTTAAACTTTATCTGTATCTTTATTGTGTCTATTTTTGAAAAAAATATCCAAGCAATATGTAGAGTGTTTTTAAAATTTTTCTTCCGAAGAGCAAATACGGGGAAAAAACTTTGCAATGTGCCGTCTTGTGGGATTTTTTTTTTCTTTGTCTTCTATATGCAAAAGGGATTTTTATCTCTGTGTGGGTCTCCAATTCAGATGCATTCTCTAGTGCTCAATTTAGACAAAACATTTGCTACTATGGATTTTCAAAATTGCTCAATTTTCCAGGCTTGTGCAAGAATCCCCCCCCTCCAACCCAAGCCAGTTTTTCATCATTTCTCATCCAGTATGCAATGCACCATTTCTCTTAATGGTAGCAAGGAGAGTGTGCAGCGTTCCCAAGAGTCCCAGAGATACTTTACAGAACAATCAAAATCCTCAAGCACAATTTGTGTGCAGCCAATACTGACTCAGCAAAGTTCAAGGCATCTTTTAAAACTGCATGTAATCATTGTTTATTTTGAGCACAATGGCTTTCAAAGGCAACATAATTTGGGGAGATCGTCTATGGCTTTGTGGTGTTCTCTAAAATTTTCAGCATGGGTGCGTAGTCTGGAAAGCAGAATTCATGTGTGAATTTAAATCTCATTACTTTGGGAATATATCTAAAAGTAATGCTTGTGTGTTCATAGGTGAAAAGTTCTTGCTCTGAATTTACTCTGGAGTACCTGTGCATGTAATTTTTGAAAAATATCTGTTTATTGTAGACCAGAAAAGCCCCCACAAAGAGAAAGAGGTGGAAACATCTCTTCCCTCACTGCATTTTGTCTTTCACTGGTAACCCAACAGCAGCACATTGATTAAGATGCATTAAGAAGAATATGATTAAGATGAATAATGGATATTATTGCCAGGTTTAGCAGTAACATTTTAGAAGGAAAATTCTCCCAAGTGTTTTGAAGGACTCTTTAGTGATTAGCAACTATTTAGATTAAAATAGAGATCAGCCATCACAATTCAGTATCTTTAACACATTTCTGTATTAAAGTTCTGTATATTTTTCTGTAATCATACCTGACCATGAATACTCATCTTGCCTCTTTCCCCACATGCTCTGTGTGCTGTAAACTGACCCAGCAAAGGCCTTTGCTTAGCCTGAGCTCTCTGTGCCAGGAAACAAAAATGTTCATCTGGTACATCTATTCAGCTTTTGCATTTCTAGCTAATCGTGTCAGGATGGGGTCTTCCTGAGAAAGCTGGGTTTGTTTGCTTTGCACCATATTCTGGAACTCTGTAGTTTTGTTTTTACTAGATAAAGCTGGAAAAAACTGAACGTTTTGGTCTGCAGGTGGTGACTGGCTGGAGAAAACTGTGGCTCCTGACTGCTTGTAGATGTCTTGACTCAGAAAGATCTGGAGTATGATATTCTGGCTGAGATACAGCCGGGTATTTAATCCACGTGATTCTAAATCATTCTAAGTAAGGAACCTGAGCTTGGCTTTCACCCAGTCTCGGATAAGTTTTACCTTTTATAGTGTCTTTCACACATTTTTTCCTGTCAATCAATATGTGCTGTTGAAACAGAAATATTGCAGCTCTGGTGAAATATCCCCATGGCAGAAATGGTTCTGTCAGTATTTTCTACTCATTTGTCAGCAGTCCTTCATTCTGTTGGAGATTCCAGCTGTAGAAGCACTGAACAACTGATGAGATACTGCAGCCTGTGTCAGGCTGTGACTGCAGCCTGTTTTACAAATTCACAAGTCTCACAGACAGTTTTGAATGCTTAGGGAGTGAGATAGAGACCTGTAAAATATTGAGAATCCCAAAAGTTTACAGATCTGTTTGCGAAAAGAGGGAGAGAGTGAATATCTGAATTCTTGTTGAAATAATAGTATGGTAGACTAAAACATTTTTCATGTAAATTCTGATATTTAAATTTTTTATTTCATCTTCTACTTGAAAGGTAAGCTGTACTTGCAAGCTGGTAAATGGCACAGTTGTCTTAAGTGACATATCACTAAGGGCATTTTAAATTTCATATGTAGTGTTTTCCTTCCCTTTTCTAGTTGGGGAAAGTGGCTGTCCATAGAAACATATTCTCCTATTCCTTTTAATGTCTGTGTACTTCTAAAGATCAATTCACTTATGTTCTGCATAGTGGGAATGCAGATCTAACCTACAGCATGGCAAATCTAAATACGGGATATTTTCACCTTGCTTTTGGTTCAATGTGCTTCTGAAAATTGTAGCCCTGGCTCTCAGTGTGTCATTATCTGCTTGCAGTTTGTTGAACTCAGTCTTCCTGGAGGTAGAGCCCTTCACATTCACCCACTTACTCTCTGAAAAATGAGCAGAAAGTTTTTTGAATAACCACTTATCACTCTGTGTTCCCCACATTTGCCGTGCTGTTCATTTCCAGTGTAAGAGTAGTAAAAATTACAGGTTTACCTTGCCTTTTATATGCAAAATAGAAGTTGTGTATCAAATCCATGTGAAATAGTCATGGATGTCATGAGTGTTAAGAGGAGTATTCAGGAGCCAGAAAATGTGAGGGGATTTGTTAATCAGGATGTAAAGCATACAAGTCTTAGAATGAAGATAGAAATAGAATTGCCTAAAACTCATATTTTTTGATGGTTCTCCTTTGCTTTTATGATTTTATATTTATCCTTGAAACTTGGAGGAGCCATTTTGCGTTCTCATTGATTCATGTGCAATGCTGAGACTTTTGTTTAACATTGCACACTTAGAAAAAACAATTAGAATAAATTCTTGTTGACATAATCTCCTTGACAGTTCTACTTTCACCTTTATCTTCTGTAAAACAGATGGAGTGAAAATAAATATTAATACATGAGACCAATGGCAGGTACTTGGTGTTTGTACATACAACAAACCCGTCCATCACATTTAGGAATGTTTTCCCTGAAAAACATAATGGGTGGCTGCTATGAATGTGAGTTTACGAACACACAGGAAGAGAAAAGAGAGCCTTTCTCATAAGTCCATCCACCAAGATTGACCCTTTCCTTTTTTTTTTTTTTTTAATGTTAGTTTCTTATTTTAAGACTGGACACCAGCTTTTACTGCAATATGAGAATTTGTGCTATTAGATCAAATAATATATTTCTCTATCTTTCCCTTACTGTTGTCTTTTATAAAATTGGATTACTTTGTTAAAAAAAAAATCAATGGAAGAGAAAAAATAAATTCCAGTTTGTGAAAATTTTGTTTTACACCAAGACAAAGAGAATGTTCACCCTTCTCCACTAATTAAAAGTTTGTTCTTGAATATGGAACATGAGTAACTGTAAGTGTTGGACTTATTCTGCCACACTGATTATGTGGAATATTGTTGGATAAGATGTCAGGAGATAGGGCTGCTGTGTCTTTTTGTAAGGGATAATGGAGAGTAAAAAACTATAATACGATAGCTTTATTCAGAATATAATTTCAAGTTTAGATATTATGGATATGTTATATTTAATTTTTTAAAATTATTTTTTATTTTACAAATAATTTTTTTTAAATTGAAATGCCTATATTTAACACTCCTTTTTATTCACAAAGTATCCAAAAAGGATTTGAGTGTGATCACCTGGAGGAGCTCTCTTTTTGAATACCTCACTGCATTGCACAACTGTGCTGTGGGGACAGAGAGGTCTTGGAACGATCCAGGGGTGTCACAAAAGGGTGGAAATGGCTTTGGATTTAATTTATATACAATTGTGATCGATTAGAGCCGAGGGGGGTGAAAGTGTTTTCTTATCCATAAGCAAAACCCACAAAATTTAATATTTTTAATATATCTAATTTATCAATTATATGCCACGTAATGCATATTTAACAGTTTTAAATTTCCCTTAGAACAAAGTTTCAAGGACATGTAACTCTGGAAAGCTCCTAGCCCTTCCTGAAAATTAGAAAATTATTTTCATCTGGGCAGAAAGCAAAGGGGAGCAGCTTTTGAAGATCCATGGCATTTCTAGCACATCTCTCTTATATAAACATCTTGGAAAAGTCATATATATGAAAAATAAGACTAAGACTTATTGCCCACTCTGAAACTCCACTGTGAAAGTTCAAGCATTATCAAAGTGATCCAACAGTGTCATTTTGAGTGAGGGAGAAGCTCATGTACATGAAATTGTGTTTCAAATGAAGTGTGTTCCTCAGTTGTTCCCGTCCCCTCCATCCATTTACTTGAGTGCTTTTAGAAGGATCCTTAACCAAGAAGTTTTCTGTTTGCCAAGCAACAAATTAATAAATAATAATTAAATAGCATTAACCTCTTTGTCTTTAACTCCAACTCTATATCCATCAACAGCTTCAAGCTCTTTAAGAAGCAATTTGTATTCTTTTCAATACTGTCACATTTTCAAAAGTGACTGAGGAGCCCCAGGGCAAGATTTTCCCTGTTTTGATTTCAAAGAGAGACAAGTCTCTGAGCTTTTTGAAATTCTTGCTATATCTTCAGGTGAAAAAGAACTTGGGAAAAATTAATTTAAATCTCTTTTTAAAAGTTAATGCAGAGATCTGAAATCACTTGTTACTTTTCTAAAATGAAGCACAACTATATTCTAATTAGCTCATTTTGCTTATTAAGTATTTTCTCTTTTTGTATAGAAAATATTTCAGCAGAGTGGTAATTGAAATTCTTTAAAAAATATAATTTAAATTATGAATGATACTGTTAAGAAAGACAGCTATTTAAAATAGGAGGCAGTTACTGAAATGTTGTTGAAAGTACACTACAAACTGTGGAGGGCTTTACAGAAATAGTAATAGGACAAGTTTGTGTCAGGTAACAGAAGCCCAGAGGCAGAAACTGATATATTATAAAAGATAGAATTTATGGCTCATTAGATAAAGTCACAATTCAGCTTGGTGTTCAAACACATGATGCTGGTGGGGGAAAAGGCATGTAATTAATCAGGCAGACAATTAAGAGAGAAGCCAGATCTAAAGTTGACTGTGTAAAAGTTTGTCACTGTAGAAGTGGCTCCTTCCTATTCCAGTTGGAGAGGAGTGGGGTGTGTGAAAACCAGGGGATGCACCAGCCACTGATTTCAGAACAGCTCCACACAGCAGGGGCACAGAAACATCTCACAGAGGGTTGGTTGATGTTTCCGCATTTTTTCCAGAGCTTTCTGCCTTGAGTCCCATAGGCCCTGTTGGGCTGGGTACTTTTTACTATTGCACGTTTGTAAGATACCTACAAAAGAACTTCTTGAATAAACAGACAGAGGCGTGGAAGGGGCACAAGGGGATGCACAGAGCAAGGACAGAGCTGTACGCAGGAGGCTGCAGAGCATCTCCTGTCATTGTGTCTCCAAGGGGGATGCCCTGCCTGCCTTGTCTGCCTTGTTCCACCCTCCAGCTCCCAGTGCCCTGGCTGCCCACCCAAAATTGATGCCTCCTTTGAACTTTGAGCCTTTGCTTGGGATGTTTAGTGTCTGCTCAGGAAAAGTGAGGAAAAATGCATTGTTGCATAGAGGAAATCCTGGGAAACAAGCTACTTCCAGGCTGTTGCACTTGATATTAAGTATTCCTTAACACTGCAGTCTTACTCTTTGTCAGGCCTGTCATGTTTGTGCTTATTGATGAGGTTATTTTTGAACATTAATTGGCAGTTTAAGTAACCTTGTCCAATGCTCTTTTGCTGCTTCTTTTCCCTCAGTTGCTTTTCTCTTCTCATTCTTGACACTTCTAATAAATATTTCAAATTCAGTTGTTGCTTTTTATTGCACTTTGGTCACAGAAGACCAAGAGTTGGCTTAATCTGCACTCTGGAATGTAGATAAGCCAAAAAAAAAGAGGGAGCAGAGAATTTTCCTGGGTCAATGATTTTTGGAATAATAACATAAATACAATACTGCAAACGGTCTTCTATAACTAACTTCAATCAGTCTGCAATGGTGCATCTTGATTTCTTTGGCAATGTATTATTTTTTAAAAAGGCAATGGAATTATCAGAGGAGGAGGGAATTGTGATGCACTGGAAAAGGAGCAAAATGAGGATTACTTCCCTTTTTGACAAACTGTTTAAGATTTGTTTAATATCTTTAAGTACTCTTTGGCCTTTTAGTAATTGTTATATTGTGAGAAAATTAAGCAGTAAAACTCGAAAATGTATTTGGTACTTTACAAAAGGACAAGAATGTATGCATGGGGGGATGAGCAAATTTGGTGTGTATTGCTGCAGGATTCAGAGCAGGGATACAATGCTGACTGCAAAGTGATGCTGTTGCAGCAGAGCTGCTGGGCTGCCAGCAGTGCTGAGCAACACGGAAATACCCTTATCCCACATCCTCATTAACTTCCTTTTCATCTTACTGAATAAATATCTCTACATTCTCCAACACAACCACTCTTTTCAGTACAATTACAATAATACAATTTAATAGCTTTTTCCTTTACCCCTCAACTCACAATTCAGTTTCGTCAGATACATTTTTACCTGAGAACATCAAACAAACTATTACATCCTCACACTCTATACATCAATGGTCAATCCTGATTTTCATTTGTTATTGGCTTCTGATTTGTCAGATTTTTATTTTTTACATGTTTTTGGATTAGTGAATGTATTTGCAATTTAATATCTGCTTAAATTAAGTGATTTTTAAATTGCAATCTTTATGGCTGATAGCTTTTAGAAAGGCAAAAAGGAGTTGGATGTAATTCCTGTAACTGCCAAATTATGTGTTATTTGGAAAGCACAAGACAGTGAGAAGAAGAGTAATACAGTAAATCACCAAACAGTAATTATGGATGTATTTAGTGAGATAATATTCTGATTATCATCTCATTTGTTGCATCTCAATGCAAAACATACACCAAAGATTCCTGTCCCAGGCAGAAACTGTGACTGGAGCTGGTTCTTGTGTAAGGCAAGGACAGTTCACTGTGTTTGAAAAATTCTGGAATATGTTAGCAAGCTAATTCATTAAGTAGTCANTTTTTTAACTTTTTTTTGTCTTTTTCACTCTGCTACTGGCATTTTAAGGCTTCAAAGGACCAGGTAATTTTAAAATGCCATTGAGACTTAGTCACTCCTGATGCTATTGTCATGTGGTGTTCGCTTCCATGGATAATTGGACTGTGTTTGCTTTAATCAGATTTCTGGTGCTGAGGTTAGTGGGGAGGTTAGTGATCTTTCATGATACAATCATTCCAGCTCCCTTAAATTTACAAAATTAAAAAAATTCTCTTTGTCCCTGAATCCACACAGTCTAGAGGAAGTAGATGTAGTGGGAGAGATCAACCCTGAGAAGATCAATAAACCAGTTGAGTTGAACTCATATTTTTACATGTTTTCTATCCTACAGTGTGCCATGCTACAATGACCTTGATCTGCAAACTCAGGAGCTGGGATTCTCCTCTTGCCTGTTCCAATTCAAAACCTTTGCTGCCTGCATTTTCTACATAACCAGCACAACCCCCTACAGCCACATAGTACCTGATCTCCTCTGATGTGGAAGTGCTGCTCAATTCAGGCTTCCAGTTTTCCCACAAGTAGTTTTGTGAGTCAGTTCTCATCACACTGTTAGGTGAATTGAGTGAATAGAGCAAAAAGAGAAAAGAGACCCTCAGTGAAGTCCGTGGTCTGGCTGTGGATGTAGGACTCTGATATCCTTGTGTTATAATGCAGGTCATTTCCTGGGAATTGTCTGATATTTGTCATATTCACATTCCAGCAGGATCACTTATGAGTCAGCTGCAAGCACCTCAGGGGTGACAGGTTGTATAGACAGAATTTTCTGTCATGCTTTTATGAGAAGAGGAATCAAGACACTACTTATGTGTGAGGCAGAAACCTTGATATTGCCCTGAATGGTCACAGTAAGCTACCAAAAGGAAGTTTGTGCTATGAAATAGAGGATAAACTTTCTGGATATCATCATTATCAACTGCTGTGATTGTGTTGAGATCAGTGCTGTAGGATAATGGAAAGCTTGACATGGTAGAATTATGAGTAAATAAACTCAATATGCTGTGACATGAGCGATTGCTTTGTGTCAGAGCTGTAACAGGGAAAATGATGAGGCTGCTTTGCCATTGTGAGCAAAAACTGGCAAAGGCTATCAAAATGAAGGCAAAAGCTCCAAAAGTGTGAAAATAAAAATAGTTTAAGCATAAGAGAAAAAAATAGCAAGATAGAGGGAAAAACAATTTTACTGCACAGGAGACATTTCAAAAATAATTGCTGAACTTCAGCATGATTAATGAAACCCCAGCATTCTGCAGAATAAGTGATGCTGGAATAATAGGAGCTTATTTGACATATCATCATCTGAGACATGAAACAATTCCATGAGTCTAGTTGCATTAATTATAGGACTGTATAGCTCCTATATTGGTATTTCCTACCTAAATCCTTTAACGTAGCTTGAAAGAAATTTTTACTTAAAGAGCATTTATTAAATTCTCCAAGAGAAAAAAGCATAATTGTTTTAAGAGAAGGCCTTTTGTATTCTCTAGGATACAAAATTCGTGAGTTATTTTTTGATTCGTTGTTGTTTTTGCTTGGTTTTTGTGGGTGGTGTTCTGTTTTATTTAGGGGAGGTTGCTTGTTTTATTTTGTTTGGTGTGTTTTTTTGTTTTGGAGGAGGAAGATTTCTTTTGCTTAAATGCTAATTGGAAAAGTTTTATAAAATGGGTTTATATTTTTCTATGCCTTCTGTTTGATAATATATCAACACTGAAAGGAATTAAGATGAACATCTGTAGAGGTGTAACCAAACCTGTAAAAAGTTTGGAATGAAATATGATGTACTTGGGAATTCGTTAGGATGCGTTTGTGATCAGCCTCACACACAGAAGGATGGTTCTAGACCTTCTATCTGTACTGTGTGCTTCTGATCTTTGTTTAATTGTCATTAAATTCCAATTTTCTGGTAAATAACTTATTCAGACTTGAAATTCTCCTTTGCTACCTAAACAACACAACATGCTTTTATACAGAATACTTTATTTTGCTTAGGATTTATTCCAGTTCAGCTTTGTGAGAAGGAAGTTCATTAATCCATACCCTCTGAATGTAAAGGATGTGGAAGTTCATTAATCCAAACCCTCTGAATGTAAAGGATGTGCTTTGTTCTACAGAGTCTACACCTGAGTGTGCAGCTGTGTTGCCAGATCATGTTAATATGGTTGGAGAGCATGAAGACTTTGTCAAACACTGGACAAATTATTTCTGTTTGCTTGCAATTGCTGCTCTGCCATATCTTCCTCTTCATTTTCCTTCTGATCTTAGTGAATTCTCGGGTTTAATATGTCGCTGTCACCTGCAGTAGCAAGATTTCCTAGGCAGAGGTGCAAAATATGGTAGAAATACTGCTGCAAACTGTCTTTCGAAAACATTGTGTGCAGGACATTTAAACAATTTTTATTTCACAGTTTCTTGCTGACAGCTGCAATAATTTGATAACATAATTGAGGAAGAAAGAGTCAGACAGCTTGAAATAATGTTAAACTTTCTTAGATCCTGCTGAAAGAGAAAAGAACAGTGGTATGCTATGAAAAACAAAAAATCCATAAGCAGCATTATGTCTCCCAGAGGGAAAAATTCACCGAGGTGCAGAAGTTTGAAGGCAATCTGCTGGTCTCTTGTGCTGAATTCCTGAAGTGAGAGGCCAAGAAGAGCAGAACTGTTCATCCATGTCTGGAAAAGATCCTCTCTAATCTGTGCTCTTTAACTAAAGAGTTTTTGACTACTTGAACAGGTACTTGCAGAAAGCTGGTTTCACATCACTCTCACACTCTGAGCTTCAGAGCATCACTTTTGTAGGCATATCCTTTAAAAATGGGTTCAGGTGTAATTTCTTGTTCCTTGTCTACTTGTACAGATTGTAAGCTCTTTCTGCTAATATTCAGTCATTCCACATTTGCCTGTGGAATGTTGCTTCTAGAGTAGAAATTCTCCCAATGGCAGATGTGGCCCACTAGGACAGCATGTCCTACAGGTATAAGTCAATGCTGACAATGATTTGAAATAGTTTATTCAAACTAAGCAACCCAAGTTACTTTACAAGGCTGCTCTAATGTAAATGTTTTCACAGATAGTTTGATTTTTTGTTTTCTTACTTGATATGGTCAGACATACTGTGAAGATAACAGTTTTCTGACAGCCTTCATTTCTCAAGCAGTGGGAAAATCTTTCTATAGAAAGCTGTAACAGACTGTTAAATATCATATTTTAGCTGATGTTTATTCAGTGCTAGAAATGTCTATTATAGGCAACAATGTTTTTTTCTGTAGAACTGCCATAAATCCTGTCTCGTATTTCTCTCTATTGTGTGGTTCTCTGATCTCTTAAGAAGACAGTGGTGGTGAATATCCTAAATTCTCAAGTACATATTATCTCCTTACTTCATTTCTTGATCCAAGCATTAATTGGAAGGGTGCTTAAAATACTTAACTGAGTGAATAAAACCAGTAGTTAATACAATTTTACAGTTATTATGCTCTAATAATTTCTTTCTTAAGCTACAAGGCATGAATTATAAAATAGTAATTTATAGCTAACATGGTTTAAGCATGGGGCCAAAAGCCAAGTGTCATTTTCAGTGCCATGGATGAATTATTACATCGTCATTCAAACTCTGAAGCTGCTTGTGTGATCATACTCTGATTATTAAAAGGAATGAAAAGCATATTCATCAATGTACTTAGTTTCTTTTTAAAGCATAATGCTCATGGAAATATGCATTCCATTACACCATCTTGCAATATGGAAATAAAGGTAATTTTTATTCTGAAGATTAAATTACACAGTGCTTGAGGAATTTCTGTATTTCTGGAAATCATCATCTCATATGGTTATTTTCCATTTAGCCAAGGTTTGTCCAGCTATTTCTAATAGAATGTATGAGCTAGAGAAAGATTCAGAATTTGAACAAAAATTAGAGTATGTGAGATATAACTTTTAAATTTTAGTAGAGTTTCATTAGCAGGAATAAGTAGATAGGCCCAAGGACAATAAAACAAGGTGCTCCTTCTTGCTTCTTTCTGCCTCTCGGTCTTGATACTTTTGCCCGAGAGATGAATGAAAATTCAATCATCTTCCCTCTGGTTTAAGTAGTAGTGTGTCTACTGTGCATTTGTTTTGTTGAAAGGTTCAAAATATTTTCAAATTGATTCCAAGGAAGCTAAGAATCGTCCTGTTCGGAATAGGTGTTATCAATCCTACATCAGGAAGAGCCCGGAAAATAAGTGTGGCAAATATCCATAACTTCTTTTTTTCTACTTGCTAGGCACAAGTAGTTGGCACAACTGTCAGGTGTCAACTTCCAGCTGATCTGTGTTAAAATGAGGGTGTGTCCAGGAGAGATATTGAAAGCAACTAAAGGCAGATCAACTACAGGGCCTGGAAAATGTCAAGGAAAAAAGGTTTCTAGCAAATTCATGGCCTTAGAGCATTTGATGATGGTCATTGGTGTATAGGATTTTGCACTTTAAGAGAGGAATAAAGATCTAAAGTTTTAAGAAAACTCTTAAGAGTTTTCTTCTTATATTTGAGTAATAACTGTAGTGGTGACAGAGCAGACACATGGGTATAAATAACAAGTAATTTTTCTGCAGCCAGTGAAATGATGTAGTTTTATATTTGGATTGTAATTAGAAGAGGACTCCTTGACAAAAGTAGACAGAACTAAGAGAGATTTCTCTCTTAGAGAGAGAGCTGCAGTTACATATATTGTCTTGCAGGGAAAGCTCTACTCCAGTGTTTTTGATACAGGTATTCTGACTCCAGGGGCTATGGTTTATGTGCAGCGTTTGTTGTCAAACTTTGAAAAATCAGAAGAAAGTACCTGTCACAGTGGTTTCACTGAAACTGATATCACTTTAAAGAAATTAGTTGCCAATAAAGGTGAAACAAGTAGTTAGTATTCTAATTTTGGTGTTCAAGGAGAGGGGAGAGAAGGAAGGCATTAAGGATTTCTTATTAATGCTTAAAAACTGCATATTTAGAAAGGGGTGAGGATCTTTATTCAATTAAGGAACCTTTGAGATAAAAAGAACTATGGTGAGAGGGTAGATTAAAGTTCTTGAAGTAGATCTCCATTTTAGTCAAGACTACCCATGAAACTTGGTGTATCACTGATGAAGTTTTCCTTTTGTGACATGCTTGCTCCTTATACAGATTTCTCTCCCTTTATTTGAGTGCTTCAAGATAAATATCACAATTTTAGATTATTAATTTTAAGTTAAAGTAAGAATAGAATAGGAAGAAAAAACCTAATCTTTTTGACTTATCTGAATCTTCTTGGGATTAAAAAGACATGTAAACTGACTATGTGCACTCTAAATTTAATCTATGAAAATTGTATAACCATAATAAACAATCTCCATCTTTCATTTAATCAATGTATTGCATAAAATACCTCTTTTTGATGTGGTGGGGTTTTTTCACAATGAAGTGGTGAAACAGCCTCTCCATATAAGAAATATAAAAGTGTTAAAAGTTAAAAATATGTACATTTCACATTTTTCCAAAGGCTTGGTTCAGGCTCATATTTCTTCCTGTCTTGCTTGCAGTACCATCCTGATCTTTCTTAATAATAATAATGTAATCCCTATTGAATTGCATATCTTAGGCTTGCTCTCATGACTATAGAGTATGTGAGGAAGAAAAATCTCAGGTTCAGTTCTACTTATGCTGGCATCAGACGGATCCTCTACAGACCAGGTGCTTGCTGAGCAGTTTGTAGGGCACAGAGGTTTCTGAATGTGCACACAAAATGCATTTAGCACTGGAAGAAGTTTGTGGAATATGAGAATTAATAGAATGGGGTTTAGTCAGATGCCACAATAGCTACTGACTGTTGATGTGCTCACAGAGAAGGCATAAGAGGCCAAGCCATAAAGGTTCACAGGAGGCAGAGCAGATATCCTCTAACAGGATGGAGCCTTCCCATTATGCAAATTAATAAAAACACCTGGTTTTAAGAACAAAAGGTCATGTCAGAATGAGGTAGACCTAAGATGAAGCTGCCAGCTGATGTGAAAAAAAATTAATATTGCTTTATGGATTTTTTTTCCTTTGTACCTCTATGGATTTGGCTTTTGGAGATTCATGTCTTAGCTGCCCATGTCTTTACATATATACTTGTTTTAAAAAACCACAGAACTGAAGTAAAATTATATTTTTCTTCAGGGGTAAAACAGTCATAAAGGTTGAGAGGATTAGAACTGCAGGGGTTAATCTGGACCCTTGCACTGGTCCCTTTCCCCTGCTCCCCACCACCTGCCCAGCATTTGCACATGCTAAATTCCACATGGATTACAAAGGACCTGTATTAGTCCAAAGTTGTTCAGAATGCATTGGAAGTAGTGATAACTTGAGACAAAACCCCTCCAAACAAACAAACAAGCCCACAAAATCAAAAACAAAAGGCACAAAAAAAGAAAGAAGAAATTGGAACTAAAAGACATGATGTAAAGTAAATAAAACCCACTAAGAGCAGTGTTTCAGATACTGCTGTCTAATTAGACTATCTTTTTATTCTTTCCCTTATTTTTGACACTGCAGGTGTCAGTAGCTGGAGGTACAGCTAAATATCCAATACTTTATTTTCTGCTTTGTTTTATGTGTGGCATTTGGACAGACAGTCCCAAAGGGATTTTTATTATGGATTATTCCCAGTGAACACCCTAGCTGTAAGCACTTTGTGACAGCAAGGTTATTGTAAAATGGCTTTTTTTCCTGTTTGAAGTAGAACTGTAATACCAAGAATAACTTTTATGAGGCCTTGTGGGAATCATATTCTTTATGAAACTCAGTGATTATGTTCAGAGGCTGGAATAAATGTTCCTGTGAACTTTTCAAAAATAAAAGGAAGAGGGAAAAGGGAGGAGAGCATTTTCAGCTCTAAGGGTCACGTACCCTATAAGACGTGGTTTATCGGACTCCCTGGCCCAATTCTCATCCTAAAGCAGGGTTAGACAGGCCCAGGGATTGCTCTGAAGAGCAGAGAATCTGGAGAGCAGGCAGTATTTTCATCAGTCCCCCCAGGCAAAGTGAAGGGCTTTGAAAGGGCCTGTCCAGCTGGTGAATCAGCAAATGTTTACAGAACTGGTGCCACAGCCAGGGGTTCGGTCACTTGGACCATGGGACCAGGCTTTTATGCTTGTAAAGGCATAGAAACAAATCCTAAGGAGTTCTGCTACTTCTGAATCTGGGATGAAGTAGCTTCAGGAAGGTCTGTGGTCCCAAGTGTTTTGAATGCGTGAGGATATCCAAACCCTCAGTTGGGCCCTGGCAGCAGTCATGAACTGGAGTTAAACATGGTCCTTCCATGTATTATCCAACCTGTCCCTCCAATCCATCCAGTTCCTCCCAGCACCGAATACCCATTCACAGTGACATGCACTGAAGTTCTGTTTCCCACTTGTCTTACACACCTGAGATTTGAACAAAGCCTTTTTGACAATAATGGAGAATTGTCTCCTGTGGTAGGTGAAACTAATCTGAATCTGAGTCCTTACTGCCCTCCCATCCCTGTGGTTCACCACATGTAGAATCCAAGTCAAATATTTCAGAAAAGAAAGACGTGTTATGTAAGAGAAATGTAAGAAAAGCCTTTGAGAGGTTTCAGGGAGGGTACAGCAATTTCATTGTCATGCAGCTCATCAGCATCTGCCTGAATGAAATTTTATCCTTGTAGCCCCACTCCATTCTATGGGAATGTATGAAAGCTCGCAGGAAGTGAAGGACAGGGATGAAAATAAATCAAACATCTCAAACCCAAGTTTGATTTTCCCTAGTGTTCACAAAGACTAAGTGTTCCAGAAAAACCAATGTGAGACCCTGAAAAGTACCTTCAGAAAAATTAATTTCAGAAATGTTTATTTACAGGAGAAAAGACTTTGTCTCCTGATTATATAGCACATGTAAAAGAATACAAGAAAAGAGGTGGGAGATAAAAGGCCACTTTTACTGGAATTTTTAAAATTTATTGTTGTTTTCTGGCACTGGAGAAAAATAAAATATTTTCTGAACTGAAGAACATCACTGAGTTCAATGCTGAAAGAATATGCTGACGAGTCACACAGTTTCAGGGCTGCAAAGGCAGGATGGTTAAACACCCAGTGGAGCATATTTTCAGAATACAGTCGTACATAGATTTGCATTTTCATGGGAGATCTTAAAGAGGAGGGAAGGCAGACAGAGGAGATAATGTTAACACTATCAACCAGAAAAATTAATTTTTATTTTTTGTTTAGTTTTGAAGTGAAGCATTCATTAGTTTATTTTACAATACAACACAAATGACAGAGTAATATCTATCTGTGAATGGCATTGACAGTAGGTAGAGTTGGGCCAGGCCACCAGGAACTCATTTACCTGCTGAAAATAAGTAATGAAGCCTCTCAAACCTGTATTTCTCCACACAGAAATTCTGATTTACAATTTTTTTCATGAGCAAAGTAGCTTTTCCCTCATCTAACTCTAACAAGTCAGATAGCAAAGGAGTCACCAGCTTGAGAGTGCAGATAGAAATGCAGTTTGTGTTGTGCCCACACTGGCGGATGCTGTTGCACTCATCTCCTCCAGGACTGTTTCTCCTTGCTCACTCAGAGCACTTTTCCTGGCTGCAGCCTCGGTTATGTCCCATTGAAGTCGATGTGTTTTAGTGCAACACTGAAATTTAAGCATCTGCTTAAAAGTCTGAGAATCAATGTGTTTCAAGCCATCAATTCAGAGAGAGTGAAGCCCTTAAATCAAAGAAAATTTCTTTGTCAGCTTGTTCACTGGATGTAAGACTAAGAATATGGATTTCATGAGTTATTTGCAGCCTGTACTGCTAAACAGCTGGTGTTTGTGCCACGCATTAGCTGTGTAAGAGCAGTGCTCATCTGGAAGTTGCTGTAAGATGAGCTTTTGGAAGGAAAAAATGTGCTTTACACTGTATTCATTAACACATCAGAGAGAGAACTTTGGCTATGAAGCTTTGCAAGTGAGACACACACAAGTCTAATCCCGTAGATTTTGTTACTGCTGGAATAAAGCAAATCTGTTCTCCACATCAGCTGCTAATAAATGCTGCTGCAGTCCTTGGGTGATGCATCCTTGGTCACCCTCTGCATCCTCATATTTATGGGCTGATGGGACCCTAATTCATTGAGTCCTCAAGAGAGGGAGCCAGTGGTGCAGAAAGTGACTAAATTCTGCTGCTTTCTGACAGCACCAATCTCATTAGTCTCTTCTGTTGTTGGAGGAAGCGAAAAGAAGCAGAGAAATGGTGATGGAAGATCATAAACTATGAATTATTCTTATGCTAGAAATAAAATGTTGGGTGTTCTAAAATATGTGGCATGTTTTTTGCACTTTTTCTAACAAATGTGGAAGTTTGCAGTGATGTATCTGCTTTCCTAATAGGATTTGCACTTTGCAAGAATGAATCAGTCATGTGCATGTATTTCCTCAACAGCTAAGTCAGTGTATGAGACAGATTTTAGGTTCATGCTGTTTTAAAGGTAACTCATGAGACAGGTGAGTTTCTGTGGATTTCAGTAGAGCCTCTGAAGAGAATCTTCCAATATTTTTGTTCATTGCTCATATTTTTTTCTCTATTATGCCTGTTTCTTTGTACATTTTTATATAGTTTTTTTTAATGTAAATGCTCTTGATATTTTTTGTTATAGGGAAGTAGTCATATAGAATTCTACACAATGATGTATTTTTGCCATATATATCTTCCGGTATATTTGGAAATACAAGTGAGCTTGGTCTCCATAATAACAACCATGTTGTTCTGTTCTACAATGCATAAACCTTTCCTGAAAACTCTGTTTCTATTCTCTTTGTTTCTTTCGACCTCTTTAAGGCAACTAATATTTGTAAGAATTACCCTTCCAATGAAGCTAATATATAGTGAAATTACTCCCCCTGCTTGGAGTGGATATGAGATGTGCAGCTGTAGGTTATATTGAAATCATATGAAGATAAATTTTTGGTACTAGTGGGAATGTTGTTGGCCTTTAACCTCAATTTCAGGTTTGGAAATCACTTCCCTGTGAAGCATTGCAATTATTGCTGTATTTTGGGATTTCATTGAAACGCTTTTAAGAGCAATAATATTATCAGAAGGCAAAAATGTGTGCTTCATTAGAAATTCCATCCAGAGATCATGGCAGTTTGTGTTAAAAATATGTTTTAATAATAACTTCTCCACAACAAGGAATCTCTTTCATATGCTGTCACTAGTTAAAACAGCCTTTTTTCGACTCAGCTTTTAGCTGCTGTGTGATATGAATTTGTTGCTCATTTCCATTAGGAGCAAATATTTTGGCAAACCATTCTTACAATTGAAACAATTTTTTTTAATCAGTTGACACATTTGATTTGCCAAAGGTTGTGTGCTTAGAATGACTTTACATTTTAATTAGAGCTGCAGCAATCTGTTAGCTAACTCTGAACTCTGAATGAACACAAGTCTCTAGGCATGTTTGGGAAAGCTCATGAATTCGCCTAATGAGCTGTCGGAAAGGTTCCATCAATAGTGTCAAAAAACTTGTTTAAGGACCCTCCAGATGTATTCAAGAAGATTGAATGAGCAAGGGCTAATACGAAATGTGTGCCATTGGGCTAAATATTCGTGGAAAGGTCTTTTGCTCCTGATATAGGGAGAATTAAAGGTCATGCTTGAACCTTTCCTTTGGAGGGGGTGTTTTTGGAATACGGCTTGTCAAACATAGCTGTTAATAGCTTCACTGTTGTCTCTGGGAAGGACAATGTGATTATCTCCTTCTTTGCCAGAATACAAGGGTAGAAGGGCTTTTTCTATTCTCCAGTAAGCACAGCACAGGGATTTGAAATACCCAAGCTTCTTTGGGGGGTTCTTTGAAATAGAAAAAGCACTGCAAGAAATAGAATTGTGATAGATGATAATTTTTTAATGGATCAGCAAGTCAATGGAAACCTAATGCCCTCAGCATTTCCTCAGTGTCACATGTAGCATTCTGTAAGAGGAAGAGTCTTTTTGGCAGTTTCTGCTCTAAAGGAACTGAAAGGCACAGGGTGATGATCTCCTCACAGGTCACTGGCCTACAATTCACCTGGGAATTCACAGAGAGCCAATAAATCCTCTGCATTATTCACAGCACTAGGGTTATGGCACAGCATCCTTTTGGAGCTTACAAGGTAGTGGATGACACTGTACAGGGTATTCTTAGGAAGATGTGGTAATCTGCTGATGGTAACAGCCCTGTAAATCATTTATAACTAAAACCATTTGACCAGATAATACCTTGAGTGAAAAAGAGTAAGCTTCTCTTCTCTAACCATATTTCAGTAGTCTCCCTGCTGTCACTGATAGAACTATTCCAAGTTTGTAAGAAGAAACATATGTATAAATATTTAAAAGTGAAAGAGCAAGCACAGGAATATTTACTTCTGATGAGGCAGTGAATAAAATATCAGCTCCTTACAAGGCAAGGTACAGTGCCCAATGAGATTCTAGGAAACCCCAAGTCACATTAAAACAATCAGATTCTAGGAAAATTTTAAATTTTTTTCTGTTTTATAATTGATGGCTAAATCTTGGTCTGACAGAGAATGAACAGTTAATTAGCTATTTTTAATTGGAAGAATAAAAGATGTTTTGTATAACTACCTCATTTAGTTCTTGCCTTACTAGCTTGAGATGCAAATTTTCCAAGGCAAAAACTTTGTTTTACTTCTCAGATGCAATGTAGGACACTGTCAAAATTTATTTAAAAATAGCCTGCCAGTGTTATAGGCAGTTCTGAAACCAATACATTGTATTAATGCTGAAAGGTAACACTGGAAAATCTTTTGTATTGTGTGCATTGCCAGTGTAGTTTCCTTAAATCACAAACATACTTTTTTTTCTAGCTAATTTGCAATTTATAAAAACCCCAAAAAACTGAGAGGGCAACAGCTGGATGTCTTGAGCTTTCAGAAAATGAACTGAAACTTCTTGTTGGGAATTACTGGGCTAAGTTCCCCTTTCCTTACAGAACTGATATAGAGAGGGTGGTAGCAAGGGTAATCTTCAGATTTTTGGTAAATCTCAGGTAATCTGCTTCCAAACTGTAATAAGTAACTGAGTAAGTGATGAAGCTACTATGAGTTACATGTATAAAAATATCTATTTATTTTCCAAATGTAAAGAGCTTAATAACTCTTAATGAGTATTGTTTCACAGTATAAATGAGCTTTCTTTCTTCACTCTTCTTAAATACAAAGGACAAGTTTTTGTCTTAGATTTACCAGGCACAATTTTCTCATGTTGGTAGCATTGTTTCAATTAGGCAGAAGGAATTAATGTTTCATCAAATGTCATCTACATATAAAATTACCTTCCTCAATCTGTAATGAATAATTGTCTTCCTTTTGAAAATGGGGAGATTTCAGTGGGCTATAGAATGGGATTTGATGAAAATCTGTTGTCATATGGTGATTATGCCTCTCTATCTGTGTCATAACTGCATCCATACAGCACTGAGATACTTCATTCCTGTCACAGTAATCAATTGTCTGTTCTGTGGACTAACAGTATGGATGTTCAGACATCCAGGCTGGCCAAGGAAGTCTCTAAAGATATTTTGTATGCAAGTGTGTACCAAAAAGAAGACATTTGTTAACCAATTTTTTTTATCACTAAAAAAAATAAAATTCACCATAAAGAAATGCACGGGGCATTGATGGAACTCGTATGTCTTACATCAAAATGTTTCGTGTCACTCTCTGTGTCTGCTGTGTGAGAAGGTTCCTAAAAGACAGGTTTCAGAAGAGTCAAGAACATAATCCAAATATAGAGGTTAAACAGTATTTATTGGCTCTTATCAGACTGGTTCCATGACCTGCCTGTCCTTTTTGAAGAGGTGATTTGCACTCCTCCCTGGGAGTATATTGTTTAAATTGTTTTTTCACTTTTTCAGGTACATGAATGCTAACATTCTTTGCTCTAAAAAGTATGATGACATCTCTGGCCTATAATTGCAGTTTGTGCATGAGCAGGCCAGAAAAGTTTCCTCTTTAATACAAATAGGAATGTGGACTAGCCAGTCAGGTATATTAGTCTCCCACAAATCAAATTGATCAATGCTTTATATATAGAAGTGGTTTCTGTTTTGTTTTGTTGCTATTTCCAGGAAGATGTAAGGATTTCTTTTTTCTTTGATTCATCACTGTCATTTAGATCAATGTGATGAATTACTTTAATTTCAATAAGTGTGTGTATTTGGTCCTGTTGCAGAACACCAGAATACATAACTGTATTATTTTTGAAAATATCATCTCTATCACTGGAAAATTTTGCTACCCTGCCTTCTCCATTAGGGAAACCAATCTCAGAGCTCTCTTTGATTCTCTGTTTATAATACCCATACGTGCCTGTATACAAAATGGTAGGATGGAAATATTGAATTCCAATATAGAGTTGGAGATTTTGAGTACAATTCTTTACTAGTAAGTGCAAAATACTGCATGCAGGACAATTGAGTGACAGTCCCTCAGCTCTTGGTATCCTTTGGATACTCTGCTATGCTCCATTTAGAATATATAATGTTTCTAAAGTGTTTGCAGATTTTATTAATGAAGGTTTGTCAGCACTTGTGACATGGCACTGATTAATAATCATCTACTTTCATATTTTACACAGGGAAAAAGTATCATCCACTGACTTTAACAGCCTGACCCCCTTCCCCCTCTGTCAGATATGAAACTCAAATTAAAGTACCTTGCATGGGTTACCTGGTACAGCTTCAGTGTCCATAGCAGAAATGCTACTCTCAGAGATATCCCTAAGCACTGGGATATCGAAAGCAGGATTTCAAAGAAGATTTAAAGACAAAGGAGCAAGAAAGAGGGAACATAATGCTAATAGTAAAAGAAACGAAAGGGTTACTTGTCAATGTTTCAGCTCTGATGTGGTTTTAAGGAAAATAAATCCTGTATGCCTCTCTTCTCTTTTTCTTTATCCTAAGTGGTGAAATTTTCTCCATGCAAAGTGTCTTGGTTTGAAAGACAGGTGTCTGCTAAGAAAGGCAGGAGGCTGTCTTGAAATGGAAAATGTAAACCCCTTCCCTCCAAATTATTATAATTTTGAAATTAAAGAGCTCTCAGGCAAAGATATGGGAATAGAAATAATAGTTCTTTACTTGGAAAAACTAAAATAGAAATACAGTATTACAAAAAACAAACCCAAAAAC
>VXBI01002996.1:72633-256299 GCA_013397375.1 Toxostoma redivivum | reverse complement strand
GGGGGGGGTTGGTGGTTTTTTGCTTGTTAACGTAAAGACTGTGCAATAAGATAATATAAAACTAAAAACTGACTGTGCAGTATGAGAGCACTTGTGCTGCATCACACCAGAGGTCAGTCTAATTTAGTGTCCTATCTCTGAGACGGGAGCTAATAGAAGGAATGTCAAGTAAAGAAATGAAAATACTAACCCAAAATTATTTAGGTACCAGCTCTACATGCCCTAAATGCTGGCATATCTGCCTATGAGTTTAACAGACTAAGGATTAGGGTTTAAGAAGGCAATGTTTAGTTTTCATTGACTGTTTCAAGTGTTCATCTGAGAGGGAGGGTGTTCTGATAACCTTCATGGACTGATGAACACATCTGGTAGCTATTCTTAAGGATCCTAATGGTTTAAATGAGTGGGAAATGATAAAACAATCTGTACTTCAAACAGCTTTCTCTAAAATTCCTGACATTCAGCTGTAACAATTGTTTACCCATTTTAGGAAATTAGAGGGTATAATCTATGCTTCATTATGTTCTTGCTGCAGTTACAATTTTAAAAGCAGATTAAATTAAGGTAATGAAGATCTTGTCTCACTAACTGAACTCCACTGAAAGCTTCTTTGAGAAAGAAAACTTTCTTGACAGAGTTGATCATCTTGAAAGCAGATACAGAGTTTGACTATGCCTCTCAGTTACGACTTCAATACATTTTAATGTTTTGTAGACATATGTTATATCACATCATCTTCTGGTGTTCCTGTGTCCATTTGTTTAACTTAAATTTGTTAGCACTGTATTCCCATTAAGTTGGTAGCTATTGTATTATTTTGCATAACTTTTTCCACTTACTTTCCCAGGTATCATTAAATTCTCTGGCTTTCCTCAGGCTAATGAGAGTCTCAGCCAGAACTGTCACATTTCAGTTTAATAAGCACAAGGAGATGTTTTTCTTCTGTGAGTTTGTCTAGCCACTTTTTGAATTTACATAGAGTATTGCTATCTGCACCAATCTTGAGGCAATTAATAATAACATTTAACTACAGTAGGTGTGATTAAGTTCTGTCATTACTTTAAATCTTCCATCTAAGATTAGCTATTTCACATTATAATTTATGAAGACATCACACCTCTGTAGTAATTTCTTTTAGATGCTAGAAAGTCCTAATCTGTTTTCCCTTTCCAGCACTTTGATTGCAGGCAGATTGCTGGTCCATACATAACAATAACAAGGATTTTTTTTGTTTGTTTTTTAAAATCCTTTCCTTATACTGGGGCTTTGAGCACTACTGGGTAATTTTGGACTTTCAGCTATTTCCTCTTTCATGAGTCTTTCACTACCTTTGTGCATTTCAGTGTATTGCTTTTTCCGCTTTTAGTATTTGTCACCTGCTGTTTTGTTACCTGATTGCTCAGTATTTTGAGGTTCTCTTGCAGTGTTTTTTCAGTCAGGCCTCGTTTTTTAGCACTTGGAAATACTTCAGTATCATCAGCGAAAACTCCTACACCTTAATTTACCTGTCTTTCTGCATTCTTTGATGCTTTCTCCTCATCGAATACATCTTTGTTTAAACAGTAGTCATTTTTAAACCTTAGAAAACAAACATCAGCAGTCAAGTTTCTTCAACAAAACCAGTCCTGTCGAGGCCAAACCCCTCTCTTGTTCAAGTATATACATTGTGGTTATATAATGTTGAACAGCCTTTTCTGAGGATTCCAGCAAGTGTTTAGCCTCATGTTTTAAAGACTCTCAGCTCTCACTCAGTTCAGTAACTACACAATGAAAAAATGTCAAGATTTATAAATGTAGTGCTAGTTGTTGCCAATTTTTAACTGCTGCTGGGCTTGGAGGATAATTACTGATGGGTGAGAATGGGAACACTGCAGCCTGAGTGCTGGAAGAGGCTGAGCTGTTTGTCTCCAATAAGGTTTGCTGATTACTCCTCCTAGATGTTCTTTGTGTCTGTTACTGTGAAGTTAACGAATAATTTCAAAGTTTCTTGATTTCTGCTTGATAGTACAAGTAAATGTGATTAAATAGCTCCCAGAAAAGTGGTGCTTACTACCTAAATGGAACATTTGAGCTGCCATCACTGAGGAATTTTATTTCATTGTTCACTGACAAGTCCAGCAAATTTTATTTGGCACTTTTTACAGTACGTAATATGTGAACAATGTGTGCTGTGCTTATAAGAGATGCACCACATGATATGAAGTATTACCCACCGTTAGAACCTCCATCGGTCAATCTGACATGGCATAAATCAAACAGAACAAATTCCCATTTTTAGAAAAAGAATTGTTTTGGCAAGTGAACCATCACACAAACATTGTGTTGGAAAATAATTAGAGCAAGTATCTGAAATGACACACATAAAACTGCAAATAAAACTGACAATAAATGTTAGTGTAACAGTGTGCAGCCTATGTTCCTGCAGAAACCCTGATGTGACTTACAGTGAACAAAATACGACTTAATAAATAACTGTAGTAGAGTACAAATAAACCCACCAAAATTTAGAGTCAATTTGGCAGATAGCTCTAAGTTAATGTTTCTTATGTATTAAAGTGTGGTGCACAAATATGAATCTTCTGGTAGTGTGGGGATTCTCATGAATAAGTTAAACAACTTTCTGTTTTCTAGACTTATCAGATGGCACCCTGTAGGATTTAGCTGCACTTCACCTATCAGATTGTGATATTCTTCGATACTACTTTTTTAGTAGCATCTCCAGCTAAGAAAGGATAACTATTGTTTATGCAATTCAGAGTAAAATGTATTCTCAGAGAACTATAAATGTTGAATCTTGTAGACCATGTTATTTGACCAAAAAAATCTTTTCAGTATCTACAAGATAAAAATGTCCACATAACTACAAAATTTAGCTACCTAGCTGACTTTCTTTTGCCTTTCATGAATAAAAAGTAATGGCCTTTTTTTCAGATAGAAGAAAACTTTACCTTTCTTTTGCCAGTGCAGGTAGATGTTCTTTATCTACAGACAAGAAGTCAAAATATTTCAGAATGAAGTTGTAAATTTTCCTCACCTCTATTTTGTATGGAGCTAGTTGATACTTTATATGCTCATAAATCTTCCTCCATCACAACCATCTGGATCATGTGAATGCACTTCCATGTGAATTACTGGCATTCCTGTATTTTTCCAAAGGCAGAGTCTCACTGTAATATTTGATCAAGGAATGAATTATACCATTGTTGAACAGTTTTCAGCTATTTGAGGACTGAAAACTGAAGTTCAGTCAACTACAGATGGAAAACACAAAACTTCGTGAACCAGCTTAGTTTTGGTAAGAGTGGCTTTGTACAAAAGGGTTTTGGAGAAGGATTTTTAACAAATGTAAATGAGTACAGCCACCACTGTAATCAGCCTATATAAAGAGTTCTCCTATACAGATGAATAATTTTTGAGTATAAGATTAGGCTTCAAATGAGATTAGTATGTTTACTGCAAATTTAAATAATATGGAAGCCATTTACATAGTTACTGGGCTATTCATTAAAAAGTTGAAAGTGTGGAAGCACTGACAGCTGGCTTTTATTATTGCAATACATTTATGCATATGGAAGTCAAAATCAAGAGAAAATTTTTGTAATGGAAATGAGATTTAATGCCATGCAAACACATTTGTAGGTATAATTTAAAAAGAGGAAAATATGAACTGAAAATGTGCCTTGATGATAGCATTAAAATAAATGAAAAACATTTAAAAATCAGTTTTATTTTTATTACACTGAAGTATCTTTATTGCCAATAGCAAACGTCAACTATTTGATATCAAAATAGTAGTGGTAGCTAGTACACACTCATTCATGAAAGAGTGGAAATTCCAATACATCAAAACGCAACAGATGCTTAATTACAATGTTTTATAGTATCTGCTATGTAGAAAATAAATTATTAGTGCATATAGAAGCACCTTAACATGTAGGCTTAGGATATAAATTGGGTGCAACTAAGTCTTTGGAAAGGCCTATATTGGTGTGAGAATTTGATTCTGGATTTTGAAAAGACTACTCACTAACAGAAAACATGGAAATCTTGAATGTTTCTAGAAAAGAAAAAAGCAGTTTAATTTTTGGTTTTGGATTTTTTAATGCTTTTTGAATTCCTGTATTTTTAAATGCAAGTAGTGAAATAAATAAGCAGGTCCACAATAACAATATTTGAGCTAGATCTCTTCTTGGCTTATATGTTGACTTTTGGAGCAAAATTTTTCCAGCATTCTTCTGAAGTTGATGCTGTCCCAAGGTTAATAACTGAAAGCCATTAACAATAATAGCAGTAGGAGTGAAAGAAAAAATAATTTGTGATCACAGCATGCTCCTATATAGGTTGACAGTCCAAAGAGGAAAAGAGATATTCAGATGCAAAAGAAACATGTAGTACCTTGGGTCTGTTACAAAATCAATTTAGTAATCAGATAATTGAGCCAAAAGAAAGGTACAAGGAAGCAATAAACTTTTTAAAATCTTGGCTTTCCTGTCTAAGTAGTGAAAGGACTTTGGGATATGCCCTTTCTGGGAGATAAATTTAGTTTGGCTGAAGGTAGATCTGTGGCTTCCTAAAATTATATCGTTCTCTTCCAGCAACTTGCACAAGAGCTCTCTCTATTTTTGTTTTAGAGAAAAGCAGGAGACTAGTTAGAATCAGACAAATGCTTTAAAATGGACTCCAGTGTCTTGCCTTACATAAAAAGAGTCATAGGTGCACAATATAGAGCACCTTTCAGAGAAAAGTTGCTGGGCAGTTTAAAGTAGCTGCATCATTAAAACGTCAGGTTTTTCTATGCTGTGAGTCAGAATTTGAAAGTGATATCAAAGCTAGCAGGATAAATTGCTGGTCCCACAGGTTCTCTCATGCAATTACTAGAAGGACAAGATGCAAAAGTGGAGGAAGATGTGAAGGAATAAATATAGATCACATTGCAGAAGGCAATAGCAGCTGAAACTGGGGGCAGAACCAGAGAGTAATGATATACAATTTTTTGAAGAAGTGTTTGTTTGCTACAGGTATGTACTTTAGGTGATTAACCAAACAAATTTTTAGCAAGCATTATAACAAACTGAGCTACAGCAATAGTCACAATTCTTTGTATAAGCTGTGATATGTTTCTTGTAGTGCTCTGTAAGTATTAAATTACCCATGTGTTACCCTCTGAAAAAGCAACACAAGAAGCAACTCTCAGATATTTCTTGCTGTCCTCAGATGAACTGCAGAGCCTGCAGGGAGCCTAAGCCTAGGAAGTTCAGGTGAGCCACATAAAAGGAGATTGCTATCACTTGCAAAATCTGCAGGAGGAAACCTCTTAAATTCAGAAAGCTGCAAGAAAGTGGGACCTGGATGTACCTGTTATTTCCTTTCATAGATCCTCCCATGTCCCCTCTCCTGCCACTGCTCTGGATACCTCAGAGGTCTAATAAGAGCTCTACTAGGAAAAGCTGTCTGGCCCACAAAGATCTCTGTAGTGCATGCTGTTGACATAACTTATGATTTCAGTGGTAAAGTCACTGAGTTTCCTCTGCAAACCCAGGCTCTTGCTCTGTCAGATACAGGAATAAGTGCACTCCTGTTTCAGCTCCTGGCAATGGAGTATGGACTATCTCTGTGAGGCCTCAAAATAAACTTTATACCACCAGAGTGAGATTTGGTGATGTTTATAAAGAAATAGTTATCCAAATTATCTTTTTATAATCCTCATTGAAGGCTTCTCTAATAAAGAGAAGAAAAATAGTTTCTTTGGTTGAAAAACAGGGTTGAAAAGTTCCTATCTGATAAATATTTCATGAAACCACCCAGAATCATATCCATGTATCCATGTATCCATGAGATAAAGAACAAGCATCAATAGCATGTTGAGCACATCTGTGCCCTGTTGAACCTCTAAACCCTGTTGAATACTCTAAAGCTAAAGTTCCACAGAAAATTTTACAGAGGGAAGGATTTGGCTGAAAGCCTGAATCTAGATTGTGCCACAAGTTCCATTCAATATAATGAGCATTTTAATTTATTGAGTCCACCTGCAATAAAGTAAAATTTACAATAAAGTAAAAGCACTATGTAATAAATTGAATCTAAATTCCCCTTTCACAGGGTTTAAATCCAACATGACAACACATTTTCTACAGTTTCCTCTATGGTCAAAAGGAAAAAACAAAGATTCAGTTATTTAAAAGAGACAACATAAGAAATTCCTCCTATTTTTCTGTTGGTAGATTTTGGTTCCTTTTTTTTTTTTAAATCTGGTAATTAATTTAGAGGAATGATTACTTCAAGTGTAGCAGGTAGACAAATACTTGACTCCATAATAAAATCCTTGTTAAAATATTCCATGCATGTGCAATATCAATGGCAGTTAAAAAAAAAAGACTAATTTTAATCAATTGAAAGATATTCCCATAAAATATGAAGAAGTTTGTGATTTTTTTCCCCCCACCTGTTGATCTTACTTTTGTTTTCACATCTACCATCAGTTGATGAATATCTTGGGGATTTAGTGGGATTTGGCTTCATAGCTGAGTTAAGATTGTGTTAAAATTTTAGATTTTCTTCTCTGTGTGAAAAAACTGCCTTAATGGACATTTATGTCTTCAAGCAGCATAGAGAGTAAGAGCTCACTTTCCTTGTAATGGCAGTACAAAAGGTTGCTGAAATGGCTGCTTTTGATCTCAGATATGATCAGAGTAACTGATGTTATGCTGTTACTTCATCTGTAGATTTTTCCAAGCTTTCCAAGCTTTCCAAATGTTTTCCAAAGCATTTACCATAAGCCCAGTATGCCTTGACCCTGTAAAATCCATACACAGAGCAGTCCTTCCCATCTGAATCATGCTTCTGGCCACATCTGGTGCTGTGGTTGTTTTTAAAAACAACCTTATCTACATCTGATAGCATTCCAGTGTGGAACTCAAAAACACCTGGAAACCTCATGATGGATTTGGCTGCTCAGTGATGGGACAAGAAAGTGGATTGTCCACAGGGTTCAGTCACTTGATGGCAGGTTAAAGCAGCAAAGTAGTTCAGAGGAAATGAAAGATATCTGCACACTGCAGAGCTCAGGAAGGCTTTTGACCATGAGATAGAGATGAAAGAGTTAATAGAGAATACACAGCAGATCCATGTAATTCAGCACGGGCAGCCAGAGAGCAGATGTGAGTTGATAAAGTGATAAACGTGATCACAGTGAGAAACGTGATGCTGCAAACAGTGCCAGGAGGCTTCCAGAAGTGTCCCCCGAGCTGGGACACTCCACTCTTGCCTTGCAGCAGGAAGGAAAGGCTACTGCCCAAACCGTGCTGGTTGTAGACCTCAGGTAGCTCTTGCCCACTTGCCAAGCTCATTGCTAGACCTTATCAAAAGTTTCTGCTCAGCTAAAACCAAAGAATGGTGGGATGGCACATTTTCTCTGCTTACAGAGACAGCAAAATGGAAAATGACCAAAAATCATTCTGGATTGTTTCACAGGAAGGTATAATTACAAAGAGAAGGGACTTACTCCTTTTAGCCTAAAACTGTTGTTGATGAAGACTGTACTCACCAATTCTCTCTAAAATGGGACTTGCTGGGCAGATTTTGAATTTTTTGTGTTACTATGGCTGATGCTGACTGGCTGTCCTTTGATTTTAGCAATTCTTGATGTTTTACTTGTCTCTTTGGGAAAGTTTAATTTCCCTAATAGATATTGATCCTCAGCTGAGACACCTTCACACTTCTTTACTCAGTTGTAAGTTTTGGTGTTTTGTTAATTTCCTTTCCTAGGAGGTCAGTCTTGGTTACGTAGCTGGGAAGTTCAGTGTGAGTAAACTTATTATTTCTCTAGGCACTTTCATTTTATTGATTTTTTAGAAGAGAATAAGTAAACATACGATTCTTCCATTCTTCCACTGGTGCTTAACTTTAGGCTGATGAATAATCCTGTTTGTCAATATAGGTAAAATATAGATTAAATGTTGTCCATATAATGTTTTCTTGAAATGGTTGTCAATGTGGCAGGCCAGTGAAAAGTGTGGACTAACAGGTCCACAAATTTATTCCTTGAACATCTAGTCATTCTTTATCTGCAAAATGAAAGGAAATTCTGTATATTTCAATATCTTAATAGGGTATACTGGGAGATGAAAATTGAAATATATAATTTTAATACTGGAAACTGTGATATCTGTATAATTTATCTATATAGGTTTTGAATAATCTTTGGTATTATGAAAATTGCTCTCTGTATATCTGACTCTAACTGTTCATAAAAGACTGTCAGATTAGCTTTTGTCATGTTAGACCCAAGATAATTTGCACCATTAAAATGCATTCATGCCCTTCTCTTGTTTAACCTCAGGACAGTTGATTACTTGACTGAACTGAGAGAAGAGGAGAAGAAAGAATATGCATGGGGGTTTTTTGCCCAAAGAGAGGAAAAATGGAGTAGTCAGGGCGAACAAGATGTGCTTCCTAGAATCACGTACAAAAAATACACAGAAAATATGAAACATTTGAAAAATATGAAAAATGTGATATGAAGTTACATTCTTCATTAAGAGGTACTCCTACCGATTTTGTCTTGTAGGAAAAATTAATTATTTACTCATAAGCCCTGTGTGATGAGTTGATCTGTACCTTCATTTTTTGCTACGTGAGGACAAATCAATGTTCCTTGTAGCACCATATCCATCCTGCCAAAATGTCACTGCTTCAGCAGTCACCAAGAATGTGTCCAAGAGCTGTGGTGAGCTGGGGGACAGTGCTTCTTCTGATCCCTGTTCTCACACTAAAGATGAGACATGCAAGAAATTGTGATAGTCAGCTCTGTCAGTGGCTCTGAGTAAATAGATTATTATTCTGTCAGTTCTTAGCAGCAGCTTTGTTGATCTCCCATTTTCTAGTCTTTTGTGCTCTTGTAAAAGAGAGAGCTGAATGTTCTTTGTTTGGGTCACAACTATGGCAGAGGTTTTTTTCTCCTTCAGAATTTTTTTACTCAATTTAAGTCAAGGGTACAGAACTTCCTGTAAAGCCCTGAAGAGCTCTGATCAGGGAAACAAAGGAGAATGGTGGGTATAGAAAATGTGGACATTGTAGAATATATGATGTAAATTAAGGCAAGTGTTTCATTTTCTTCCTCAGTGTTGTCACATTTTTTGCAAATGTACTGTGAGAATAGAATAGAATAGAATAGAATAGAATAGAATAGAATAGAATAGAATAGAATAGAATAGAATAGAATAGAACATTTCAGTTAGATGAGACTTAAAACAATCATCTTATCCAACTCTTTGACCAATCCAGGGCTAACTAAATGAAAATGTATTGTTAATTTGAATTACCCAAATGCTTCTCAAACGGTGACAGGCTTGGGACATTGAACACCTCTCTAGGAACCTGTGCCAGTTTAAAGAAATAAAATTATATTCATATAATATCTGAATTGTTTGAAGAAAAGGAAAATAATGAAAGACAAAAATCTTTGATACTATGAGTGTGACTAATGTGTGCTAGAGAATGGAGCAGTGGGAAGGGATTCAGGTGGCCCAAATAATATTTTGAGATTTTTGCATTTAGTCTACCTTGTAAACTAAAAAAATTCTCTTCTTTGTCTGTCTCCATTACTCTCCCAGCCATTTATCTTCTCTAGTTAAAGACATCTTTGTCAAAGGGAGTGGTTTTATGTTGTGCAGTCAGGAAGAATATTTACATTAATATCTCTAGCTATTTTTATAAACTAAACAACATTTAGTGGAATTTTTTAGCCTTTAAATCCCGATGTAAGAGTCCTTCAAGTAGCTATCAGAAGTCTGGAGTATCTGTATTTTGTGGAGATTTTAGGCAACACTTAAAAAACAGCATAGCTTTTAATTGTAATGTAATTAATAACTTAATTTGGTGCAGGATCCCTTGCTACACAGTGAGTTCTGCTGTGCAGAGCATTCTGTCCATCAAGTTTCTGTATATCCACGTCTTATGGGGCATTCTAAAAAACCAGTGGTAGCATGAAGGTACTTTTTCAGTAGCTTGTTAAAAAAGAAAATAGTCCAACTGATTTGAAATATGGAATGAAAATTATTTTTTTCCCTTTTGCTTATGCTCCTCTGCCAGCTGCCATACTGCAGCGATTCCACTGAAAAGCAGCACTGGGATGTGGTGTTTTACACAGCACAGCAGGGTGCACTCTGCTTCCCATGCCAAATACATCCTGCAGCAGACAAGAGTTTTAAAGGATATACCCATGAGGGACTGTTAAATGAATGCAGCTGAAGAGCCAAGTCCAGGAAGGAGCCTTGTTCTGAAGATGCAGGGTAGGCTTGAACAGCTGCTGACATTAAGACAAGCAAGGCATGGCCTGGTTTTGAACAGAATGCACAATACAATGAAAAGGTGTAAGGGATGGTGTCCATCACCAACAGTGCTCAGCAAATAAGCTATTTCTTCAGCTACAAATATTCTCTGACTCTGAAAAGGTTTACAGAAGACTGGGAATGAAAAAGAAATAAAAATAATCGAAAAGTTCTGTTTGTCTCAAGGGTTTTAAATGAGATCTTTCAGTGTAACATTGCAAAGAGAGGACCACAAAATGGACCTAAGTGTAGTAGTTGGCTGCACAGAGAATCCCAGATGTTTGCTCTGTGTAACACCTTATTTGGTTTTTAAGATTAGCACACACTGCATTTGGTAAATACATGTTCATTGATGCTGTTCTGCCTTTTCTTCTGGATCTGACAAGTAAATTTATGTGAGCATTCTTGTGCCTGACTTTACATTATGTGAGAGGAAGCAAAGTCGTGTGCAGTTATATGAAATTGAATAAAGGAGCTAATAGCTGAGAGGAATATCAGAGGGGAAGAGCTTGGGAAATTTTGGTGAAGATCAATTAGAAGTTTGCAGTTGCTGGAATAAAACCCTCCATGTGGCTATGATGAAGAAAACCACTCTTCATAGGCATGCAAAATAGGCAGTCAATTAGCACTCAATTAAGGCGGTCTAAAAGCACTGCTGTACATGCAGTAAATAAGATGGAGGAGGTTCTTAGGCTTTTGCAGTGTAATATTGCAAAGTGCATTCCTTTCCATAATGCAGTGTTCTCTTCTCACATTAGGGATAAGTATATTCCAAATTTGAAAAGAATCTAGTTACATTTTGATAAGAAATCATCATAGTAGCTTGAGGGCAATTATTTAGAATTTACCTTGCATTTGTCTAAATTATAAGAAGACTAAATTATATTGTCCCTGTTTATTTTATACAAATGAAATATTGCACTTTGTCAAATTTATCACACCAGTTGTCTTACTACAGCACTGTCCTTAATTGCTATCAGAGGTTAACAAAGAATTTTGAGTAATTAAAGAAGTTTAAATGCCTTTCTGAAAGTAAGGCAAGGTGATTGCCTTAATCCATCTCTTTAGCAATGACTCTTACTCCACAGAATAAATATATATATAGATATAAATTTGTAAAATTTATTTGCTTTTTTTTTTTGAATAGCAGAATTAGTTGTGTGCAGTGATTGGATCCAAATAGAGATAGCCATTCTCTAACCCATTCATTAATAGACATCTGTGCTTTCTAGATTTAAATAGTGAGATATTCCAAAACAATATTAACTGCTTACAGACCATATTCTTGTCTATACTAATGATTTAAGCCAATATTTCATACAGAATAGTCAAGAAATAAGGCAGAACTTCAGAATTTCCAGACTATTGAAATCATGCTCTCTGGTAAACTTTTTGAGAATAAATAAAGAGAATTACAGTAGAACTGAATCCTGTGAACTTCATGGCCAAAAAACTTCAAGTAGAACAGCTACTGCCAATTTATGACTCAGTACCTTAGGGTACTAAAGATATAGAAGTGCTGATCTGGGTCCAACTTTGCTGAGAATCAAAGAACAAAAAAATAAATATGGTTCATGGAGAGAGACCAAGAAACCAAATTAATTGCAGCAAACATTTTTGTTAGGTATTTGGGAAAATTTTTTATTCATTTGAGTGTAGAACAGACCATTAAGGTTTTTGTAAAAAATTATGGACATTTCAATTGATAGTGTGCATTTCTTTGCATAATGGACATTTTATTCTGAATAACATAGAATTTCCTCACATTATAATATAGATAACACATTTGCTGTTATTAGTTTCTAGGACCTGAAGTTACCTCTCTAATTCAGTTACTTCTTTGTATCCTATTTCAGCTTATAAACAGAGGATATTATTTCTATATACTAAGATTTCTGACTAGAGAGTAAAGACAGCAGGAATCCTCCCTGTTCTGTTTCTGAAGTAATTACTAAATTATTGTCCTCCTATTCATGTGGTCCTGGCTGCCAGGTTTAGGAATTTCCTCTTCTGTGAAGTATGAGAGAACAAAACATGCAAAACTGCAAGCCAAGGAGAACCTGCCAATTCCTGAAATGGCATTTTTGCATATCAGATTCTCCAGCAGACAGATAACTACCTAATTTAAATATCCATCTCATTTAAGGCCCTGTCGAGCTGGACCGGACCACTGAAGTCGCTGCATCTCCAATGCAGACTGTGATTCCTTTAAAATGCTGGCAGCAGCAATTGTAACTTGATTTATGAAATATTCTGTTGCACTGATAGAGAAGCTGTGTGCAATATACTTGCTGGATTTTGGCCTCTGTAAGGAAAATTCTATAAAAACAGTGGTAATCCTACCACCACCTACTTTCCAGGACAGATTTTCCCTCAACAGAGAAAACACTCATTTGGCCTACTCTTCTTGCATATGGAGGATGGTGACTAAGATGCTAGAAATGAAAAGTATTTAAACTTTTCTTCTAATTTGCCTCATAACCCAGATAAGGATTCAGTTTGCAAGACTTTGAGTCAACTCACAACATTTTCCACTCTTATCAAGAGATGTCTTTGGCAGACTCTCCAGCCATGCAGTCAGTGCCAGCTGAATGTTTTCAGAGTTACCATTACTCCAGCAGAATACTCTGTGTTTCCAAAGCTGCTGAAGCAAATGGGAACATTCACAGAGATTTCAGTGGGAGCTGGATCATGTCCTTGCCCATCATTGTGCCTGATCTTTACTCACTCCTGCTGAAAACTCTTTCGTGAAAAAGAACCCCCACAAGAGTGTGATGTCATTGGGCTCATGAATCATGTGTTTAGCTGTTATCACTCTCCTCAGCGTGAAGAAGGCTGGTAATTATGTAGATGAGTGCATAGCTAAAGATTTTTAAAGCAATATTTAAGTCTAGTCTCTTAAAGCAAATAGGTAATGCCGTGAAATGGGACTGTATGGCTTGAGAGAAAGGTCTTTGCATATCCTTCTAAAGAAATTCAGTTGCTGCTCCTGGCACATCTGCAGCAACTCTGAGTTTTCTAGATGTTTAATTTCAGCTTTGATAATATGTTCTAAAAGGGGAGAGATTTCCTAACGATCATCTAAAATTTATCAAGAATATGTTATAAGAGGCTTTCAGACATTTCCATCTCTGTGAGATTGAGGTGTGTTTATGCAAAGTGCTTATAATGTCAGGCAAAAAGTACTGACACAGAAACAAAACAGTAGAGACACTCCAGAAAGTGACTGAATAAGAAAAATTTAATTGCTTTTCATAAGTAGTTGTTTCTGTCCCCTGACTAAATGAGGACCAAAGGAAGACTATACTTTATTTTAGGCGTTCTAGAAGATGCAAAAAAATTCAGTAGAATTAAAGTGTGTGTAGTTCTTTTGGACTGAAATGGTGAAGCAAGTCATCATGACCTTGTGCCTCAGGTATCACAGGACACCTGCAGAGATTTGCCTGAAAGCCTTAACTGAAGTTCAAGCTTCTTAAAAACTATCTACTATCCTTCTCACCCAGATTTTATTAGGATGGTTTGTTTGCTGCTGCTCTTTTTCATGCATTCCATTGGGATCAGAACTATATGGGAAAGTTCTAAATTCTATTGACTTTATTTTTCCTCACTGGATATTACTTTCAAGTACTGAATGTTGCAAAGCATTGGTTATCCTTCTGTCAGGCCAATCCATGCCTTTTAAAAAGCCTCAAAAAACAAAACAACAAAATCTACTAAAACTAACTGCTTAAAAAAAATAGTGCAACTTGAACTGTAAATAGTAAATTTTAAGACTGTATCCTATTTTTTACATTAAATGTGCTGGTTTTCGCTTTGTGACCTTTGATATTTCAGTTGTTCATGATTCCTATGGTTCACTAGTTTTTACATTTTTTTAAGCATGAGAATTCAAGTGAACAATCAAAAGAAACCACTGTTCTCTTGAGTACTTTATTTTGTATTTTAGTTTTCTTTCTTTTCTGCAATCTGCACTTCCAGAAATTTGTTGGGACAAGGTCTATTTGTGTTGGAAGTGTTATTAAGTTTCATTTTAGGTGCTAAAATTTTCCTGCATTTTAGAGGATCAAATTCATTGCTGGGACTGTAGTGTGGTTCATGAGATCACCCAGACAACCATTAAACAAGACATTATGAAGTTAATGTTTTCCATCTTCGTTTCGATAAGTTAAAATCAATAAGAGTGATGTGTTTACTCTGGTGGAATGGAAATGTTCACATAAATCTCTAAGGCACTGATGTATATCTGTGGAAATGTCAAAGGTTCAGTTCATCTTTCATTGCACAGGGTAAGTTTCTACAGAGCCTGGATAGATTACCTAAATAAAGATATCTGCAGTTAGATTTACTTTTGGTCAAGGCTTCAGGAAACACTGACCTGTGTTACAAGCTGCAAGATCAGGAAACTCCTGCCTCTTTTGAGGAGCTGCAATGTAAACATTATTTTATATCAAGAGAGGGAATAATAAAGGATGGCATTCGCTGTTTTGTATTTCCATAGCATACCATAATTTGCATTTTAAAAAAGCTTTTATTTAAAGCAAATCTTTATATAAAAATGGCTAAATTTTTTTAATATAAAACTTGTCAGTTCTGAGTTAAATATATAGCATATTTACCACAAAGGTTTTCTCTCCATCTTTGATAAACAATTTGTCTCCTAAAATTGTAGAATAGAAATTGAAAAAAACTGATGCCACAAACAAACAAGTAAGCAGAAGCCTGGCAATTTTTGGGCCCCTCACTACAAGACATGGAGTGTATCCAGAGAAGATCTGGAGGACAGATCTGATGAGGAGCAGCTCAGGGAACTCGAATTTTTCAGCCTGGAGAAAAGGAGGCTCAGGGGGATCTTCTTGCTCTCTACAGCTGCCTGAATTGAGGTTGTAGCCAGGGTCAGTCTTTTCTCCCTGGGAAAAGCTATAGGACAAGAGGAAGTGGCTGCAAATAGCGCCAGGGGAGGTTTAGATTTGATATCAGGAAAATTTCTTCACTAGAGGGTGGTCAAGCACTGGAACAGACTGCCCAGGGCAGTGGTGGAGTCACCATCCCCAGAGGTATTTAAAAGACATGTGGATGTGGCCCTTCATTACATGGTTTGGTGGTGGATTTGGCAGTGCTGGGTCAGTGGTTGGACTCGGTCTTAGAGGTCTTTTCCAAACTAATGATTCTATCATTCCATTTGTGAGTGAGAGAAAAAAAATGCACTCTTTTCTCCTTGACCTTTTCCTGATTTTCTTGTACTAATCTATTGGTGCTCTTCCTGAGCTGTAAGTATTGATAACACATCTGTACTGTTTTGATTCTCTGGTGTCCAATAGAGATCAAAGGATGCTGCACCAATTTCCTTATGGGGACATTAAGACGAAGCTCATTGTTATACTGATTTGTTCCAGGGATTTTTTGGGAGGATGAGGGGGGAATTTCCTGGGTTGTAATATATCTGGAACATTTACCTTTTCTAAATTTGATCTAAATTGGTGGATGGAATTGAAAGTCATTATGGGTGTTGCCAGGCAAAAGCAGAGAAGGTGGTGAGCAGAAGCAGTCAGATGCACTGAGTATGGTTGGATAGATATTTCCTTCTTTGAGGAAGACTGTCTGAAAACTAATTTGGAGTTACAGGCAAAATTCAGAAGCAGCAGGACTTATCTCAAATGTCTGTAAAAGAGTCAGTGAAGGAAGCCTACAAATATGTTTGGTTCCTTTTTAATACCATTTTCCTAAAATTAGTGTGTAAGCTAGCCAGTTAGAGAAGGATTTGCCTTCACAGGATTTGGTTACTGTGACCCAAATTCAGTGTTTTCCAAATGAAAGGGAGCGCACATATTCTCAGGCAGTATTTTAAGATCTTTGTTCAGAAAAATGATGTCTTCATTTCCCTTAGAATACTTCTTTTCTTTTGGGATGCCGTGTTGCAGGGCAGATCACTAAAGGCCTACATGTCAGCTGATTTTTATGCACAATATTTAAAACATTCATCACCCTTTAGTTTGAGAAGAGAGGGAAGAAAATTCTTGAGGGAAATTCTATTTTTTTCAGTTTTCTCTTACTGTGTGTTAGAGATACAATGAGCCATTGCATATTACCTTGAAAAAGCTATATCAGTGTAAGCATATTGCTCATCAAAAGCAAATATTGAAGCAAATATACTTTTGTTCCACAGAGTTCAGACCTTCCTTCTATCCTGAAAGTTCTAAATTTGTTTTACAGCCTGTATACTTTGCAATTGTCACCCCAAAAATGTGATACTGGATTCCAGCCTTCATTCATTCATTTAATCAGTATTAAGACTGGTTCTAATCTTTTCCTTACATTTTGGTTGCAGAAAAACACTGAGTTATGTTGGTTCTCAGAACAGGATAACTGTGCTGTAGATGCTGGAGGGCAAGGCTGAGCTTGCTTTAATTAGTAGGCATTTTGCAGTTAGTAAAAAATTGCAGCAAAATCAATCTACATGGTAATCTAAATCATATTTCAGAGCAATATCTCACTAATTCTATTGCACTCTAAAGAACTTTTTATAAAAGCCAAGTAGTGCACCTTTGTTGGCACTCTTTAATTTGTATGAGTTTTTAATAATTTTTCTATGTTATCAAAAATAAAAATATAATAGTAGTGTTACCTCAATTAATTTAAATAATGTATATCTACATTGAAAGGTCAGATAACAAGGCAATTGCAGAATAATATAGGAAATTGGGAGGGAGAGTAGCTTAACTGTGTCTCTTGGTAAAATAATCACAGAGATAAATTGCTTTGTTAGTTGATAGTGAACATCAGGGCCTCTTAGGTCCACAAGTACCAATTTAAGTTTTGCTTAGGGCTTGTGCTATTTTCCATTCCATCTCTATCCATGTGAATATTGACCATGGAGATTGCTGAGTTAAATGTGGCCTCTTGTCACTCCTCACATACAACCCTTGCATGTAGCTGGCTTTAAAACCAGAGAAGGGTTATTATACTTTCCTAGTGAGATACCAAGGTCCATTGAGCTTTTTGTCATTTCCTTATTGATTCCCAACTGTCATATTTCTTAGGTAACATTAAAAATAACCTTTCTCTCCTCTCCCTTCCAGCTTCTAAAACTAGATAAATCATCAGTCATTTTCTCACTTACAACAGAATAAGCTAATTGCTTAATGATCAAGAAATTTTAATTTTAATAAAAACCATAAATCAGAGAAACACAGCAATTTTCAGATTCCCTTTAATTGTCACATTTTTCTGTTAAACCTGTAGATACTTGCAAATAGCACACCATGTTGATGTCTAGTTTCCATGACACTTCATAGCAAATCTAAGTATGAGAAGAAAAATATGTTTAAGGAAGGAATTACCTTTTACTAGCTGATGAGAAACAGATTTTACTGTCTGAATAAACAATTCTTACTTATGTTAAACTGTATAAAACAATAGTTTAAGAACTGTAAGCAGGGTAAGACCTGCCCTTCTACTTGGTGTTGCTAATACAGAAAACTTTGGAACCAACTTAGGGAGCAGTTTTCCTGTCAAGCTATCAAAACATATTTCAGAAGGGAGTGGAAGTAAACTCTACCTGAATAATGGTTGAATCATGATTGATGCAATGGCTAGCAACTAACTTAAGGTCAGACTCAGCTCTCAAGACACCACTTTAAGCTACTGTCAAAATTCTTGCTGTACCTCCGGTTTTGTCATGTTTCTACTCTCTGATTATATGGAAACATCAGGTTTTTTTTAAAGATCCTAGCCCATATACTTGGAAAAAAACCTGAAGGAATTATTCTTTAGAAGGTAAACAAAAGAAATAAAAGTAACCTGCTTGATAGTGTTTGTTAAAAACATGATATCTCATATTTTTTTGACACAGTTATAATATTGGTGTTTACAACATTACACAGTAATCTTATAAATTACTCTTTCACAACGGTGATACACAATTTGTTCATTCCTTTTTTCCCCCTTTTTTTCTTTTTCTTTTTCCCCACCTGAGCAGGAAGAAAATGGGCAAAGAGAAGATAAAATAATTTAAATTTCATTTGAGAATGTTTAGGTTGTTTTAGAGGTAGACAAAGTTGTGGTAATTGCCAAGGAACTGCAATCTACCAATTAATCTGGAAATGATCCATTGCTAGGAAGGAACACTCATCTTTAGCCATAAATGCAGGTCTGCTCACAACAAAGTATGAATTCACTTTACAGCAACATGCTAGAACATATTTGCTTCCAGTTCGAATTGCGGGATAACATACCAGAGTGTCCCTGAAACACCTGTACTCACCTAAACTGCCTTTTACAGAAGGCAACTGTTAAATCTGGATATGTGGAGCACAAAACCACGTTCTTCTTAGTGACAACTGTGTAAATTTGAACAGTTCTGTAGATACCACTGGAGTAACTCTGGATGTAAATTGTTATAGCTGCAAACAAACTTTGTCCAAAAATCTTTTTGAAAGTGTATACTCATAACTTTCACTGGCAATAATAGGCAGTATTGTTTCTGCAAGAGATTTCTTTAAGTGATTTCTGTAAGCGATTCCTTTACTGGATTTAGGAGGAAAGGAGAATGAATGGAGGTTTCCTTGCAGTATTCAGATATCCTTCACTGGTGTGTTTCAGACAGATAGTCTGTATATACTTTTAAATATATATGGATGGAAGTAGAAACACCATGTTTCTCTACTATTTTATGCTTTGGAGACCATATATTGTGAGTTTGCCTCCTGGGTAAATGTCTTGTGGTATTTTTTTCCTGCCTCCTTGAAGTTAGAAGTTCCCTGGAAGAACATACACTTGCATAAATTTTCTTTGTGATGCCATTTCTCTTAAAATGGATTTAGCTGCCAGAGGCTGGGGGTCAGTATAGGAAATGTTGTTATCCAGGTGTCAAGTCAGCACCAGAGCCTGGAGTAACACATGACCTTGACTGCCATTTAGCTTCTGTCCTCTTATTAGCACTTAGGCAATTTGGATAGTAAGATAGTGGAGTTGTGCCTCTTTCACTATATATAAATACCTGTTACAAAGAGGGCTGATTTCAGCTGAGTTCTCCGGGTGTTAATAACATAATTCAGATTTATAACATGTGCAAACCTGAATTTTCTAAAAATGTTCACTGTCTTGCAATAAAGGTTTTGCTTCAGTTTATGACAGATGGTGCATTGATCCCAAAAGTTCCCCAAATGTCATTCATTAAAAATTCCCTTTAAAAATTCCATTAAAAATTTTAATGTCACCCATTAAAAATTGGGCCAAATCTAAAATTTTTCCTTTTCATAAGGCAGTGGTGTAAAGAATCTAATCAGCCCTGATTGACATGCTGCTGCTGACTTAGAATAATTTATATATCCCTTGCAAGAATATTTATTTACACTTTCACTTACTATGAGAATTATGTTCTCCAGAGGTTTTTAATAAAACACAGTGTACTTCCTTTAGAGAGAGATCGATCATATCTGGAATGAAAGTATACAGTTGCACACCTATAAATAAAAAGAGCATCTTCTTGTGTTCCTGATGCACTGAACTTTGAGCTATTCCTTGGTAATGGTGTAGAATGTATTAAAAAAATGTGGAAATACACCTGAAAAGCAAATGTGCTGCCACCAGATGCCCTTATAGACAAATAGTTTTCTTACAGGAAGCAGGAGATACTAATACATACATATATCTATATGTGTATATGTATATACAGACACACACACACTCTTATAGGAGGCTTTTGAAATGCATGTTATTACAAGGAAAAATGCAGGTGTCTACTATGATAATATGATCAAGTCCAGAAACAACTACAGCCTTTTTCACTTTTTATTTTGCTGTTAACATAAGTCAAAGGTGTCACAAGGAAAGACTTTTGCAAGGCATTTGCAATAAAATGGAAATATGAATTTTCAGCTGAGCAGGATGGTGTATGACAACTGCCACAGAAGTGAGTGATGGTGAAATAGAGAGCAAAGAGAAATGAATGGTCTTTTATAAGGGCTGACACTCTCAGAAAAGCTTTGCATTTGCCTAATGGTTGTTACTGCTCTCTGGCAGGTGTTGAAGATATCCTATAGCACCTGAGAACCTGCCCCAGAGGGCAGAAATTAAGCTAGAGGTGCCTTTTTTTTTACATAGGTTTTATTGTTGGTGTTTTCTTGGGGTTATGTATTTTCTTTTAATCAAGATGCTCTTTAGATAGCTTAGGTAAGGAGCTTTTTTTCATAAAAACTATTTTTTTGCTTTGCCTGAAATTAATGATATAGAGCATCAGTTCATCCACAGCGAATTGGGGTTTTGTTTTTCAGGTAATGAATGCTAACATTTATCATAATTAGCTCTGGTTTAAATAGGCCTTTACCTGCACATTTCTTTATGTAGGGTGGCTTTTGACCCAGGTCTAACAAGAGGCTGCCTACCAGGAAAGAAACACTTATGGAAGCAAAAGGCACTGATGATGAGCCCTTTGTTGTTTTCTGGCAAAAGTTGAGATACTAATTTGCAGGCTACATGCCATCTTATAAAAAATTGGAATTATAATCTTTTTCTAAAATTAAGCAGCAACTGAAACTGACATCTTTCTGCACGATAGCTTTAATCCTAAGGTATTATTAGTTGAAAATGCAAAAGAGGATAAGAAACTGGTAAAAAATATCCAATTCAGATAGCTTTTTAATTCCCCAAAATGTTCAGTGTTACGTGCCTATAGGTGTCTGTCTGTCCTCTAGGAGCACCCCTTTCTTGGAGTTCAAGATTCCTGTTTGGTTTGATTTTCCCTTTCAGGAAGGAGCAGTAAGGTTCCTGGATAGCACAGCAGCTCAGCAGGTCATTGTCACAGCCTGGCTGGGGTACCAGGATGGCACCAACCAGGGGCTCCTCAGGCAGGGACACAGGGATGCACTGGGAGCTACTCTTTGGTTCCTGGGCTGGCCATAACAGAAAACAAACAAACTTCACTGCTCCTGAGCACAAATCTCCAGTTAACCTCACAAAATCTGCCCAGCTACTGCTAGAATGTGTGGAGGGGTCTGTGGTGACTGTGCCTGCTCTTTTCTTTTCCCATCATTATTTGTATTGTTAGAGCCCCCAAGAATTTCTTCACAAAGAGAGATACCTTTGCTAAGCTCTTTTTAAACCCATAGTTTATCCCTGCTCATCTGAATTTACAGTCAAGGTTTGTACTCCTCTGTACCTTTGCATTGGGCATGAAGTGCTTCATAATTCTGACCCTTCTACTGTATTGATCCCTCCCTTCGAAATTTTTTATTTTTTCTTAATGCATTTATTTTTTAATTTTTCTTGCTTTCTGGTAGATAATGTGAATGAACATCAGCATCCATCACCATTAGCAGTTCTTTCTTCAATTGAATTTAAACATGATCTACAAAATGTCTTGGCTCTTGGGATAGGAGCAGATTATTTTTCCCAAAGTGTAATTTTCACATCCATCTGTTCCTTCACTTTCCTCACTTTTCTTTTTCCATTTTTCCACAAAGGTGGCTTTGCCAATGGCCTTTTACACAGCTTGACATTGGTGGCAGCCTTTCCACTTACCTTAGGTAGCTTTTGTTCTGGATCCAAAAATAAGACAATGATGTCTTGAGAGGAATATTTAAGGTGAAATCCATAATTTTGGGTAGAAATTCTGATGCAACCTGATTAGCACTGTGAGCTCTGAAATACAAAAAAGGAATGTCTTTCAAGTTCTGAGCCTGTGTACCTATAGTCTTATGCTAAATTAATTCAATCTAGCATTCCTGTGTATGCCGTATAAGCTCATAATGAATTCTGAAAATAATTTAAGTAACTGTTTCAGAACAGAAATCACATTAATAGGGTGAATGTTGTTTATGAGTTACAGTTTACCTTTGCATTTGCTGTCCTATTGCCTCATTTTTCTCTGGAACAAGCCTTTCTGCTTCAAAATTAGACACATTTAGAGATTGTTCTTCATTAGCAGGTGTCTGTGTGTTACAGCCACTTAGATCTGGAGCAGTCACATGGACTCCAGTACATACTTATGTGGGAGCTCTTTGTTGTCAATCTAGGAAATTCCTAATGATGAAAACTTGTTTTAATACTGCAAGTTTTATTATTAGATAGCCTGAGGCTTAGTCTAGGAAGTCAGTGTCTTGGATATAGCTTTGAAATTCAAGAGAATTACATGCAGGAAATTAGAGAAATATATGAAAATCAGCCTTCTCTTACAACTTTCCAAGCAGTAGCTGAATATAAATTAAGATATGGATGCCCTTATTCTGAGCTTCTCTTGCAATAGTTTCTAAATGTTTCTGCCTCAAACTTGAAGTAAGCTCCCCTTTAGATCTGTTATTTTTAAACACTGATCTGTTTTTCTGTAATGATTTCAAGTTTAGTGAAAACGACCTGATTTCTTTAGCTTCTGTGGGTACACCCAGGAATGTTCAATCTAAGTAAATTTTTGACCTGTCAGTGTTGGGAAAAAAAAAAGAAATCTCTTATTATTTAGTGGAAAAGATCAACAGATATGTTTCACAATGCTTCATTTGTTTCAGTGTTTCAGGGTTATAGTTTGCAGAATTGTGTTATAAATGTAAACAGCAGTGAGTACATTTTCTTGACTTGGAGCTGCAGTCTCAGGAAAAGGAAACAGATTTTTTTCTTGTTCAACAAGAGCAACACAAATGAACTTGTGTCATAGTATGTGGTCTTGTAAATGAGCAAGGTGTCAGAAAGACAGATTGGAGAAGAAAAGGAATATTTACCCCCAAATGCAAAGAGAGAGTCTGGGTCAAATGTGAGGTCTTCCTTTTCACAGAATGTGCTTTCAGAAGCTGCTGTGGCTTAGTTATGTTACATCTCAGTGCTTAGAGAACTGTGCAGGTGGAGAAGAGACCTTTGTGGTGCCCTACAAGGACACTGCCATCTTGTAAAATATGATGCTTAAGCAAGGGAGGAAAGATAATTAATGGAAATAGGTCCATTTGTGACATTAACAGCAAATATTGGCTGGCTTTCTTCTAAAAGGATTAACCTGACTTTCCCTGTACACTGCATTTCACTTAGAAATGGAAGTGACAGTTCTGCAGTGATTTGTCATGCAGATTTTTTTGACTGAACTTTAGCAAGAAGAGAAAATGTATGAGAAGTTTGTATTCTCTATCTCATAGCTAATGCTAGGAAGAAAAGTATTTTAAAGTTGGTTACTTCGATATTTGTAAAATGGAAATGTTTAAAAACAACTGTGCATTATTTTAAAGAAATGTTTTTTAAACATTTATAGAAGGGACAATTTTTCTCAGATTTTGAACTATGGTCCTTTAGGGAGAGAAAGGAAAGAGCAGAAAAAAGGATTAAAAATTTGGTTACAAACTATTTTTAGTGGAGTAATTTCTGATAATTAAGGAAAGTAATTTAATTTCAAACTCAAATCTCATCAATCAGAAAATCTAAGGCTCCCATTATTCACGATGATTTTTCCAGCAGCAGAGCCATTGATTAAGTCCCTAAGCAGATACAGGACTGTGAAAGCACAGTGTGCTGCATCCTTAACTCTGTTAGAAAGTATCAGAGAAAATAACATTCCTGTCCTGCTGAAAACTAAGATGCTCAGCACACTGGGGAGTGACTCATCCTAACAGTGACAGTAGTGCTGTGAACATTTGGGAAGTGAAAACTGGGGGAAGTTAACTGAATGTGATGCTCTTATATCTTGCAATACAACTGAATCTTGTCTGGAGGATATCATCATCATCTCCTGGTAGACAAGAATGTTGATATTCTTCTAATCTTCCCCTTTTTTCCAGTAGTCTACAGTCTGAAAACTACACAACTTATCTGATTTATACAAGTCTGGATGTTTTGATAAACACACTGAAACATGATGAAAAATGCTGTATATCAGGTGACATGATGAGTTGGAGGCTTTATGGATAAACATAAACAAAACAAAAATAATTTTCAGACTTTAACCTCGTTTCCCTCTCAGATCCTGCAGAATGTGGCATAACTTGTTCTTGACTTCACTATAGAGTTATTTGGGTATTTAAAGGAAATAAATGTCCTACAAAATTAATCTTGCTGCTCACTTTACTGAAATCAACTGAGTTTGGGCACTCGTCAGAAGACACAGTTCACCACTTGTCATGGTGAGCCCAGAGGAAATGGGCATGGAGGGAAATAAACAGCAGTAGTTTCTTCTACATATGGTCAGATGACATTTTTGATAAGAAATATTCTAAGATGTAAGGATTTTATTTGTATGAATGATTTAAAAAAATGTTTTTGGAGATCATTCCACCTTGTTCTTGTTTCTCTGCCGTTTAGAAAGACTGGCGAATAATAAGTAGAACCATTTCTTGAATTTGTCCTGGCAATTTAAAACAAAGATGGTAATGCACAGAGCCAGATTATAACTTGTTGAATTAGCTGGTGCTTAAAGCAGTGCAGCCATGGTAACGAGGAGCAGAGTGGACACCAAACTCCTGAACTTGGGCAGGGTTTTGTGGCCTGCATTGACTCTGGAGCTGCCATAGCAACGCTCCCATCTGCAGCAAAGACAGAGGATTTAAAGCCAGCAGCAGAAGCCTCCATAAATTATAACTTTGAATTTCATAATAGGCACACTCTTAAAGACAGTGGGTGTCCAACAGCCAGGAGAAGGAGGCAGATCTTTTTAGTTGGCTGCAGCATCCAGTAGATGTTTATTGTGACAAAAAAAAAGGGAACTTAGCTGGTGTAGGTGGGCATGGAGGTGGTTTTATCCAGACTAAATACACATTCTATTTTTGATGATGAATACTGGTTTTTGCTTGATGAAAAACACTGCTCAGATTGTCTGCTTTCCTTGAATGGGTTGTATTGAATATACTGACTTTACTTGGCAGCACTATTTTGTGACAAAGTAAATATACCAGAAACCCTCAGGCTACAGTTCTGCACTTGTAAACACAGGTGTTCATATATAGTTTGAAGAATGATAAGTTAAAATACAGTTCAAGGAAAATAAGAAAGTTTGGTTCTGTAAATTAAAATCCCAAGGCATAAGACTGGTTTATATGTCCTGGAGTTCATGGAGCAACACAATTTTACTTGAAACAGACCTGGATTTCTCAGCAACCTGCTCAAAATCTCATAACCATTACAAGAAAAAATGATGTGATTGATGCAGAAAATAGCTGCATACGAAAAGATTTAGGCATATTTCTGAGTTCACAGGTTATAGAAGTTGAAACCTGAGGTGTTCTTAATCTCATCTGGTGAATTGATTTCATTCATAAGGAGGTGGGGATGTGCCTGCAGCAGCTGCCCCATTCCCCCTCTGTAGTCCTCTGGTCCAGTTGGGAGTGATTCTCATGGCCTCTCAGCACTGACAGCTTGTTGGAGTTCTCTTTGCCAGGATTTTCTTCTCCAGCCCCACTCATACATCGCAGTGTATCTCACCTTCTTTGCTAGGGGACGTTCCTGGGGACATTCCAAAGTATTTAACATGCTGAATATAATATAACATTGAGTACCTTATGCTATTTTTTTTCCACCATGCTCACTCCACTAAATTGCAGATTGAAAGTTGGCCTTTATCATGAGGGTTCTAGGACAGAAAAATGTTTCATGATTAATATGTTTTGATTTTTAGTTATTGAAGGAAAGACTAAAATAATAGAACTTAACAAAAGTATATCACACCTGACAGTTGTTCGTTATTTATGTATGAATGACCAGCTAGAAAAGTAAGTAGCATTTAAAAAATGTTATGTTCTGGGAAGTTAATTAAAATGCTGTTGAATTTAATTGAAGGAAAAAAGTAATATGGAACTGTTAAGAGCTATTATCAAGTTTAGAGTAATGTGATCCTAGAGACCTGAGGGGCAAACTGACAATTAAAAACTAAAATAGAGTAATTAGGTTTTTATTATGGCAAATAATATGGCAGCGTTTCAAATTATAATCTGCTACTCCATGCCAAGGATAGAAATGGTTATGAAAAGTACCAAGGAATATGAAAGGACTTTTTTTTCTGTCAGCTTTCCTTTCTTTCCTATGTAAACATTTTGTTTCCATGATGGCTCTACTACTGCACATATACTACTCATTGTTCCAGCAAAGTCCTTGTGCTGCTTTGAACCCTGCTCCTCTGTACTGTGCAGTCTTGCCATTTGTACAGAACACAAGATGTGGAATCTTTTCATTTGTGCTCTTTTAGAAATGTCAAATGTGTTGAGTCTACACATCACATATTTAAGTGGTGGCAAGAACACTGTTTTGTAGGGACTGAGGGAGAAAAATTAAACCTGCATGTTGTAAATGATCTCTGTTGTTTTGTACAAATATAGTTTTAAAAATGTTTCCACTTCTAGTCTTTATTCAGATATATCCCCCATTGCCATGTAAATATGTCTGAATTTCCTCAATATAAGGGGAATGAAGGTGCTATAATACATATATTTATTCTTTTTTTATTTTTATGACATTTATTTATTTCTTAAATAAGGCTGATCTCTCCATCTCATGTCAATTTGTGTTAAAACACTACAAAATGGTTCCCAGTAACAGAACACCATTTCTTCCTGCACAGATCTAGAATTATGAACTCTGAAATCTATGTTTATTTAAATTTTAAAAGATGACTCTCCTCAAATAGGTAGACTTTTTTAACTGATTAATGTATAAAATCTCTTTTCACCTCAAGCATATCACTGGTGATATTCCTAGGATCTTCAGTCCAGGAGAAACAGTTCACATCCAATATGCTCTCCTTAAGAGAAGTTGCTGTCAATTGAAAAGAGACATTTGTTTGCAAGTGATTCAGTTCAATATTTTCACACTTAATTTTCAGCATAATTATACAGAATTATGGATCTGTGAATCTTTTATAGCTGGAGATAGTAGAAGTTAACCAAGCTAATTAATCTAAGCAGTAGGGTTTAATATACTTATTTAAAATAGAAATTGTGACCACTCCAGTGACCTGTGGTACTTACAAGATGTATGTTGTAATCTACATAAAAACCAGCAGTGGAGCTGTTTAAACTGCACTCTGAATTTACCTTAGGAGCTGTCCAAGGAACTTTTGAAAATAGGTAGTTTGAAGCAAGAAATTTCTCTGTTGACTTTCATGCATTGTTTTCCTTGTTAATGAAATCTGTTATTTGGTGAAATTCTTGAATGGTTCGGTGCTCCAACAGAAACTGAATTCTGCCCTGAATAAGGTAATGAGTTGAGCTATGGTTGTGGGGATAGTTTTTTGCCAAAGACTTTACTGTTATTACAATAAAATATATTTATCTATGAAGCAGCACCAGAAGTAATAAAAATAAAACCAGAATTTATGCAAACTTACAAAGCATGGACTTTTTCCAAATGACACTATGATTTGTTTCCAGCCTGCACTGAGATGAAATATGTAGCTAACACTTGAGGTTCAAATTTTAGAGTCTTCATTTCTTAGAACTGTTTGTAATCTCTCTGTTTGTTTGGTGCCTTTCCAGATTTAATCAGATAAATCATAAGACAGATGTACAAAATCCATGTTACTTTGTCATGCCTTTGCTGCAAACAATTGCAAGATAATTGTTACAAATAAAAATAAGGTTAGGTTTTTCCTAATGAGATTGCAACCAGTCTTGTGAGTAACATCGAAGATTAATATTAGGGTCAGTCTGTATCTGTGGTAATTATCACACCATTTTTTCCTCTTTTCCTGTAATCTTCTCATGTTATTTTTTAATAGGGTTCTGCTCAAGTCAATTCAATTTCTCAGCAGACAAAATGCATGAAGCAATACTGAGTTACTTTGGATCTACTGAAACATAAACTGGAAAACTCAATTTTCAAGCCAGATTTTTCAATCAGAAACACATGGGAAGAACAATGAATTAATTTTAAAACATCTTTACTTACGTAAATGTAATAAAATATACATAAAAAAAACCACCAAAGTGCCAAGTGGCTTTTAAATTTTTTTTTTCAAAAGCACATACAAGCAGGGTGTGTTGTATCTGTGGCTAGAGAGAAGAATTGAAATACAGTTTGAGAAAACAAAAAATTTAAGGGGCAGATACAGGGAAGCCCCACATGGGTCTCTCCTTGTCTTCTCTTGTACACGGGGGTATATTCCTTATGACTGTCTTTGAATTCATCCTCTCAATGATACCTTCTTTTTGTACAGCGTTCCCTGAAGAAAAAAACCTTTACCCTGATTGTAAAATTATGACAAGGTTTGAGAGAAGAAGTTGATTGTAGAGATAGGCTAAGCATCTTCCTGCAGGCACTTTAATTTATACTCTGCCACACTTGCAAACTCTTTTTCTTTGCTAGAATGTGCCTTTTCACTCAGCGAGAGATGGAGCATGGCTGAAAACAAGTAGCAGCCAGTGAGGGGTACAGGTTACTTTCCAACACAGATTCTCTATGGATTTCACTGGGCAATGTGTCACTCTTGAGTTGTAGGAGGAGCAGTTCAAGAGTATTCTTTGTATTGGATGTACACTGTGATCCTGCTCATCTGCAGAGAAACAAGATCTGAAGATTCACCCTATTTTTTTTTTCTTTCTGAAGTGTTGGGCCATTAGCTCATCTTAGGAAGGAATAAAGTATTTCTTTTTCCCTTTATCCTTTTTTTTTGTGGACACTGTTTATTCTAACTAGGAGTTCTTGTGACTAATCCAGATATGCTGTAATGAAAAGAAATCACATCTGCTCAGTGAGAGACATATAAACAACCTATGCTTAGCAAATATTATCTTCTGCCAGGTCTGCCAGCAAGTTAACTTCAATTTCTACAGTGGTTTTATTGCTGAAGTCAAGCAGCTTTTAAGAAATAACTTCTACTCCTCCCTTTTACCAGAAAGAGTGGGAGCACATTTAATCCTTTCTTAGCTTTTACAGGTTTTGTGCAGTCTGTGAGTTAATTCATTCTCAAGTTTCAAACTCCAAGAGTAAGTCATGAGCCTTTGCCATCAAGATGATGGTTCTGCTGAGGAAATAGAGGCAGAATTAGTTACTGTGCCATGTCAAGCATGTGTGCATTGATCTGTTTGGTTTATGCAAATTGTCAGCTAAATAGGTGATGTAAACAGTCATGCACTGAATTGGGTTCATTTCCACAGATTTAATATTGTACTTTGTCCAATATATTTTGTTTCTCAGAGGCTTCATATGAAAGCTTCCTGGGAGGTTAAAAGCTAGAAATGGCAGCAAAAATGCCATACTAAGGCTTAATGGTTTCCCCATCATATTTCTCTATGAAAAATGTAACTGACAACTTAGGAAAGTCTATTGCAAAGCAAAGTGTTTAAGAGATTGTGGCCAGCCACAAAGGTTAATGTCCAAGTTAAATAGCTGCTGAAAGGAGGGAAGTAGAGCAGCTTAGTGGATTGGAAATTGGTTGTAGGGGGAAAGAAGTAATCTTGAATGCAGCCTTGGAGAGAACTTGGTATTACATCTTCAGTGAAAACCTTGTTTCAGTAAAGTAGCTATGTGCTTGGAAAGTTCAGTTTAATACAGATAAAGGTGTACAGAAGACATTGGAGAACATTCATGTGGTTGAGCTTATACTTTTATTCAGAAAAGTTGCAAAGCCCAGATAAATATATTCAGAGGGGAGCTTCCAGAGAAACTGCTTTGCAGTTATGAGTCTGGGAGCTGTTGTGATTCCCAGAGTTCTTGGGGGAGGCAGACACATGCAGTTTCATAACATTTAAGCTTGGAATTGATAAGGAAAAATCCTATTAATGTGCAGAGTGAGAGTAATCCTATTAATTAAATAAGCACTAATCCAATTAGTTTCAAAGTCCTCAAGACATTCCACCAACATTTTCACCAATCTCCATAGCACTGACATGAGAGACCACTGATGCCCCATTTTTGTTTCCCAAGGGTGAGAAAATTAGTACAGTTAAAATAGTGGTCTAAATGTTCTAACCCAAAAAAACTTAAAATGTTTCTTTTAGTGTGGTCTATTAGCATTAGTTTATTATCCACCCTGACCTGTTTATCTTGTTAGTCTACATGCTACAGTGTTAATAAGTCAGCAGATACCATAACAACACACAGGTTCTGTTGATTCACCAACTTCTTTCAAACTTAAATTCCTTCAGACTTAACAAGAATTAGGTAGGACAATAATTAGTAGGATTGCATGGTCCCACTTCTAATTGAGGCTGTCAATCAAAGGCACGGTACTGAAGAAGGGGGAAAAAGTAGGGTTGAGCCTCTGAGCTGACTTATTGCCAGATCTTCCAGCTACATATTAAGGTAGAGAGGAGAAACAAACCTCACACACATCACTTTTTGATATTGAGACTTTTGGAGCTTTAGAGTCCAAATGGATAGAATGTTGCTGGGGTGCATCAGTGATTCTTTACAAAGTCATGTAGGTGTTTTCATGTGAGTCAGAACATGCTTGTTCATCTGTCAGCAACTGAACTTTCAGCTGGTTTTCTTGGCAGACTACACCACGAAGGGGAAACACTTCTTGCTCTCCAACATGCCAGGAACTTGTGGGTGGCTCTTGTGTTTGATGTGACTAATGGTATTCTTATCTTCCCTCTATGACAAGGCCATATGAATATTTTTCTGCTTTCTGAAGCTCTCTTTAATTTTGAGATGATTTGTCTGAAATCAAGCTTTGAAATTACATTAAGAGAAAGGTGATAATTGCTTTGTTGCATGATAGGGACAGAGGACATTTTCTCTAGTCATTCCAAGCTTTTTTCAGATTCAAGGATGTATTTAAGCAATGGTTCACATTCCAACGTTGCTGTTGCTTGTTTGGCCATCTCTGTTTCTTCCTATATGAGCTGTAACAGTTAAAACTGTTATTTATGTGACTTTCTCAGGAGCTGCTTCCTCAAGCTGATCTTTTTATGAGTGATCTGTGATTGTCTGAGAATTGTTCCATTTTTTGACAAGTTGAATGTCCAGTGAGTGTAGCTATTCCTGCCTGTAAAAGTAGCTTAACTCTGCTGTTTCCAAACACTGTGGTATCTCCTACTGTACTCTCTTTGAGGTTATTATTTGTGCCTTAATAGTCACTGGTACTCCTGAGCATTGTGAGAAATGTTTTAACTGCTGTTAACTGCATTAATCTCAGTTGTTTTTATACAATTATCTTTTATAGTATCGATACCTTAGAGAAATTTGTAGCTGCCCAGTGCCAATTTAACAGGTTCTTTTCCCTTGTCTCTTTCTCCTTGGACGGGCACATAATGTAAAAGCAACTCACAGGGTAAAAATTTTAGTTCTTGGCCTGATATATCAGTACACAGATGAAGTCAAGCAGATGTTTACATTAACATTTAATTGAATTTATAACAGGCTACCACATGTTACATACATTAGTAATAAGCATTAACAAAAATAAAAGAAAACATTATGCATGTGCTCTAAGTAGCAGCATGACATGAGCAAAAGATCCCTCAGCTCTTGAAATTGTTGCTGTTGATGGGATGAAAGGTGCAAACCAGCTGTACCTGCTCATGCTATTTTTCCTTACTGTTCCCAATGGAAAGGGGATCTGGCCTGTCAAAGTTAACTTCAAAGCCTTCTTGAGCCCATTAGAGGTAAACTGAAGCCTTGATAAAATGAAGAATAGTCCCAATGAGTCTTAGTGTTTTGGAGAGCTCTACAGATAGGGCTGGATCTGAAGCTGTCTGAAGTTAACAGAAAATTTTCCGTTGGTATCACGGGTTTGTGGCTGTCAAAAAATATCTTCTGTCATTTAAGAGACACACAGACTGCCTTGAGTGAGAGGTCCCATGGTGAAAACAGCAGTCAATAGGGAGAGCTGATTTTACTGCTGTCTTTCAGTAAACTAAAGGGGTAATTTTCTTCACATACATACTCTCTGTGTACTGGGAGCGGTTTCCATTCTCTACAACTGGTGGTTTCCAGGCCCTATTTCCATCTTAGCTGTGTTTCCTCTATATCCCATCTAAAATTCCTGCCTGTATGAAACAACTCCTCATCAATGAATCGTTTTTATTTACCATCATACTCAAAAATTGCCAGCACATCTCTATAAAGTGGTGCTAAGCTTTTCTTGTTTTCTTTTTCTGTGTTGGAATTCTGTCTGTGTACTCACTGACTCTATATATTTTTGGCTTAAATAAACTTAAGTATTTTCCACTTCTGCTATGTAGGTTCTCAAGAGAAGGACTGTTTTCAAATAAGATTATGAGTGACTGTAACCAAACCCTAATGTCAGTCCATGAAATACAGTTATAAATGAAAATGTCATAACTCTGCAATTTTCTGTCTGTACTTATTAATGTCCTGGATGTTCACAGCACTCTCAGGATGATATGTGTCTTGTTATTTAAAGTCATGTATCAATAAGAGCAGTGCTCTTATTTTAGATAATACATTAATTTACCTTTACTATCATGTCCATTTCTGTGAGTTGCCAGTCGAAACTTTCTTCTCTGTCACTTCTCAAGACTGAAAATTAATTTTAGTGATTCAGATAGTGTGAAGGCAAAGAGCACCTGGTAATAATAAAATTATTAGAGTTGCTGGGCTATTCACAAGAGCCATAAGAGCCATTTACCAGAATTATAACTGTTTATGGAGAAACTCTCAGCAGTACTTCATGCTTTTGTCAGCTCAGCATTATTTGTCTTCAGAAAGACATAATCACCTCTCATGTTGGTAGCAAAACTTAACAAGAGATTGTGTTCAGAAATAAGTGGGGTGGGAACTGTGAATTGCTCTTTTATCTCCATGAATTGTTAATTTTCATATTCCAATATAAAATGCAGAACACCATACCTGTAACTGAAGCATGCTGGAAGTGGATGAAAATTTTTCCCAAACAAACATACAGTTTGGTTTTCTTCCTGTATTTTGTTGATGTTTATGCCAGAACTGCCAAATTCACGAATTTACTGAGGAAATCTTTGCCATAACCAGGAATTAATGAGATACGTTAGCTAGGATAAATGTAAATAATTCACTACCAGCAAATTTAAAACACATAACTTTTAACATTAGATACCCTCAGCAGTATCTCATGGATACCATGATTATTGATGTGAAACTGTTCAGTTTCACAGCATCTTTTTGGCACTGAGAAGCTCAAGCACTCCATGAATATTTAACAGTCTGTTATATTTTTTTGCCATTATGAAGAATCCTATAAAGTAGAACCTCAAAATCAAACATTTTGTCCCATTTCTGATGTTTGATAATAATTTTAAAAATATACTTTTCTGTTTGTTGTTTGCCATGGTATTTGCTGTTTCCCAAATCAAAGTATGTAATTTCCACATGAGACCTCTTAATTTCAATTTGTCATTTATATTTTACAAGATAAAATTTCGTTTTTCAATCTTTTTCCAATACACCTTCTACTTGCCATAAAACAATTGTTTTCCTTAATAATTGAATGTATTTTTTAAATTTATTTTGTGTATATTTAATAAACATAAAACTCACTGTAGCTGGAGAGGTCTGTGAAACTTGAAGTATTTATTTCTCTGTTTCCCTTTTAAGCTATGTTGAATATATTTTGTTTGTTTGCAACCAATATGATAATTCACCATATTTCCTATTATTTGTGCCATCCATATATAAATTTTTGTTCTTGTACAAAAGTATGTAAGATCTCTTAGAAATCTTTATGAAGTTCTGTTGAAAAGCAAATATCTTATTTGTGTGTTGCCCAAATTTTTTAAAAAGCAGGAGAGTTACAGGTTAATTGCAATCCTCTGACATATTGCAAAAAAGCAAGATGTAATGAAAATCTGCAATGTGAGTCTTCATTCTAAAAAGCACAAATATTAGAAGTTAAAGGGAGTGTATTAATAAGTCTGCAGATAAAATTGCTAAGACACTGAAGATGCAACACAGCTAATCTTGTTTATTCAATTAATAGAAATCTAAATATGAAACTTATTCTAAGACTTAGAAAATGAACATTTTATGGTCTTTGAATTGGGCATCTGGAGAAATTATACTGTATAATGAGATACTTTGGGTAATTTTCTGGTTCTTGGTCTTACACCATACAACAATTTGCTTAATAATCATACTTAGATACAATGCAATCATATTGCTTATCTTTTCCTAGAGATTAAGTAATTCTGCTGCATTTCTGTGACTTCAAATTATGACACTGATATTGAAATTTAGATATGAGAGCTGATGGCTGTAAAAAGTACCTCTGCAATAGCAACAGAAAAAACAGTAGGAAAAATTAAATTACTTACATTTTTCATTTCTGCAGTGCTTACCAAGCTTCTTATTTTTAATTAAAAAAGATAAATCAACATCATTATATTCCACTATTTGTCTTTTCAAGCAAAACAAATAAAATAGTTGCATTTACTATTTATATAATTAATTGAAGGCTGGAAATATCCAGTAGTTTCAAAGAATGAACTAAGTTGCTAAGCATCAGAGAGAATGATAGGAGTAAGGAAAAAAGTCTGATGTTTGTCTTAGAAAGAAGAGTTCCAGGATGTAAAAGGGAATGGAAGTGAAAGGTGGTCACCATATGTAGCAACTTCCATGAATTGAGGAGAGTTTAGGAAATAGAACTGCTGAATCAGTGGAAGCAATTTGTTACAGTTCATTTTATTGATTCATCCTGAAGTTTTTTCTTTCTGTTGATAATTTGGTTTGAGGTAATTCCTCCTTACTCCCCATGAGGAAAGGCAGTTTGAGGTTCTAGGAACTCCCTCTCTGTGGTGATGCAGATGCTTTGACTCACCACCAAGAGCACAGCAGCTGCCAGCTCTTGTCATCCTGCCAAATGTGGATTCCTGGATGAGCAGGAAAAGGGAACACTGTTCATAGAATTCTCTTTTTTTTCCCCTTCTGTGCAGTGAAAAAAGTAATGAAATCTTGATGGATCTGAAAGAAGAGGTTTGATTTTTGTTCCCAGGTGAGCAATGAGCTGAGAGACTGCACACAGTGTAGCATCTGCCAAACTAGCTGGTCAAATTTACCTGAGCTGAAACATCTCAGAGCTCTCCCCTGGGAGCTGTCTGAGATGTACAAGGGAGATGGTTCTGCTATGCTGTGTGTTATATTATGTAGGGGACTAAGAAAGCAAAACTTCCTTTAGAAATGCAATAATAGGATGATTCTAGGGCATATTGCAGAGAGAAACAGGTGTGCACTGAGTGAAAAGAGAAGCATTTTATTGCAATGGTTGATTTGATTTTCTAGTAAATTGAAATAACCAAAAGAAACCTCAAACCAATGAAAAATAAGCCACCCAAAACTAAAATAAAAACAACCACCATACTACAAGGAAGAAAATTATAGGTTCCCTCAAGACCTAGAAACTGTCAGGTCAGTCACTGATGTGAAAGGGACAGGTTTGCTTGAAAGATTGATGCCATGTTCCCATTCTACCTGAATTCCTCTTGCACAAAGCAGCTGTGCTCCTTCACAAGTGTGAGGAGACTTCCCTGTATTGGTCCTTTCTCTGAAAAAAGCTGCCAAAATCAATCTTGTCAAGCAAATTACATACATATTTTTAATATAATTTAGAAACAAGTTTGTCCTGCATAATAGACACATATTTCATTCAAACTCTTAGCAGTGTTACTTTAAGTGATAGATGAAATAAAAGAATCAAAATTAATCTGAATTTTTCAAATCTGAATGTTGGAGTTGTGTTTGTCCAGATCAATTGCTTGGATTAAAATTACTGTGAAGTACTCAATTTCTGTGCCACATACTCCTCTGTGTCGCTTTTAAGGTAAATTTAAATGTTTTATACTTATTATAAAATGCTGAGCTTCCATTTCATTATACATCCATAACCCACCATGTTTAATGATTTAACAATAGAGAGATAATCTATTGCTCTCAGTGCTGAGCCAGTGCTTTTTGAGAAGTCTTTGCTAAATGCCCACCAAGTCTGTATGTTGTTCACATCTGCATTTGCTGAGCAATTTCACAGTACATTAGCCGCATCCCTCAGGTATGCCATGCACCCATCCACACACTTCTGTTCAATTTGCATTGGCACTGAGGGCTAAACTCGAGACTTGTGGAACTTATCCCCATGTATGGAATCAATGCATTTCAGTAAAAGGGTTTAAAATGATGCAAACTATCTTCTTGAGCCTGAAACTACAGCTTTTAAACAAGCCAGATATTTTAATCTGTTAATATTAAATTCATAGTGAAGCTACACCAATATACAATAAAAATTAATTTCATATGTCTTTTAAAAAATACATAGTAAGGTTTCATGATGTATGGCACAGGAATTTCTTTATTCTAATTTATTTCTGATAGCTGCTTCATTCCCAATACTTTTCTCATAATAAATGGAATGACCATTTATTTAGAAATTTACTTCCTGTAGCTGGAGTGAAGAGTTGGTAGACTTTACTATGCAGTTAGGCATACTTTTTAAATTAAAATATACTTTTTAAATTAAAATTATTATCTAGATATGCCCATTATTTTCTGACTTGAGAATTATTAACCTTTGTGCAGATATACTGATGGACCATAAGAATAATTCTATGCTTTAAAAAAACAGATCTGTATAGCTGAAAAGTAGTTTTGATGGGTTTCTTTCACTTGTGTAAAAACAAAACCAAAGAAAGCCTGGGATGATGGATTAGGTGATAGTATCCTTATCTGCAAAGGAAGGATTTTCTAACCCACTCACAGAGGGCGTTTAATGAGATCTGCTGTCCCAAGCCCAGCCCTGGACTTTGGGGACCCAGGAGCAGAGCCAGTGCTTTGGAGTTGTGTGGCTGCAGATCACTGATGCCCAAGCCCTGAGCAGCCCAGGGAGCCCAGCTCTGGAGAATTCCTGCTGGGCTGGGGCTGAGGCTGGGCTGGGGCTGGGCTGGGTGCACAGAGCCTGCACTCCACGGCTCTTTGTCCCTGCTTTGGCAGCAGCAGGACTTGGGGCTGCTTGGGAAATGGCTCCGCTGCCTGTGGGAGGGGGATGGAGCTCCAGGAGCTCTATTGCTGGGAAGAATCATCCCAAGTGTCCCTGACACTGCTACAGCACATTCCCAACAGCATCCCACAGAAGAACTCCAAATGGATGAGGGGGTTTAGCTAAGCCCTTGCCTTTTGCCAGGCCTGGCAGCAGCTTTGTTGAGACTGCCAGCACCTCAATACTCAACTCTCATTCCCAGTTCAATAATGGCTGATTCAGTCTATGATAGAATAAATTATTTATTTAATAGACACAAAATTAACAGACATAAGACTTAACACAGACTATGTAATATACAGGAATAAGGACATAAATGAAGAATAAAGGACCACTAGTAGGTTAGCATACAGTGCACCATAATGTACCCTTTTCAGTTACAGCTAGTGAAGAAATAGTATAAACTTAGGATTCAGTGTATCTTACCATCCAGTTGTTGGTGAAGCACACATTGAAATCCTTTCCCCCAATTCCCAGGAAAGTAACCACAGCTTTGCATGGAGAAGCTCCTCACACCTTCAGGGTGTGCATGCAGAGGCTTCTGCCTTTGTGATAACTGTGTGTGCTTTTTGTAAAACAGTGTCTCTTAGTCAAGAATATGTCCTTTGTCTCTTCCCACATCTGCTCTCCAGACTAAGATGTTGACTAAGGTGAGCCCTTTTGGTGCCAGAGATGACCCCTGGCTGGGCTTTCAGCCTGGGTTATCTCTTTACCTGCCTGTGGAAGGGAGGATGGATGGGGCAGGGTGGATGTCCTGCCACAGGAAGCGGAAAGGCAGCGCTGGAGTTGTTCTGACAAGGCCACGTGCAGAAGATGAGGCAGCCACAGATCCCTCCCCAGGAGATTTGGGAAATAAGGACACAGGAGTCCTCATAGCAGGACAAGATTCCATCACTATCCCCTCGCTGTGGGTACAAGGCTGGGACTAAGGCAGTTAAAACACATTTCCCTTGCCTTAGCAAGGTCCTGTTACAGCACCCCACTGCGAGGTTCATCTTCCCCCTGAGGTCAGCCAGCTTCCCCAAACCCTGCTCACTTTCAGACAGAGCTTTCTGGAGTTCGTGGCCATAACAAGCACAGTGCACATGTTAAAATTGCCAGCTTCCCTTTCCTTCTGCTCTCCCTTTTGACCAAAACAACACTACATCCTGCCACCATTATCTCCCACAATCTGGGTTTATTTCACTGTTTCTACTTGGTCTGAATTTGGCTGAACACCATAGTTCAGTTCACTGCATTTATTGAGTAGTCTGATAAATACTTTGCGAGGGTTTATTCCAAAGGGAAAAGCTGTTCATTTGATCATGACACTCAAACTGGTGAAAATTGCTGGATTCACTACTGTCTGTACCAGCTGAAGCTATGACTCAGTACTTGTACTTTTAAATGCTACTTAGAAATACAATTTATTTATAGTGTTAACACAGAATGTCCATAAAGGACAATTTTCAAAATGTAATCTTCTTTTATCCTTCAGCTATATTACTGATACGAATTGTGTGGAAAATATTATCATTTTAAATCATATTTTACATAGAGAGTTATCTGATTGCCACCAAAAGGCTTTACAGCAGTTTTTAATTTAGTCTTATGTATTTTTAACATGGCATCTGGAGCACAGCATGCATATGGCATATTAATAGAGGAGACTTCTAGTCAGTTCTGTCTGTTCCTGCAAAGAAAAAAGCAAGAAATAAGCAAAAATGTTTAAATTACATGTTCTGGATAAAAGCATCAGACACTGCCTGGCAAACTGGGGCAGTGTGCAGGGATCATTTCATTATTCCATCTCTGATTTGTTTTTCAGGGGCTAGCTGGCTTTTTGTTTGTTTTCAATTAAACTGCTGTAGTGTACATTGAGAGATCTATCATTTATCTATCAAACACAAAGTTGGGCTTGAAATGCAGCCTGTCTGTAAACTCAATTTTCAGTTGCTCCTCACTTTGCAAACAAGAAGGACTTTTGACTTGAAATGCCCTGCATTTGATCATAACATTTTGGTGCTTGTTTGTTTCTGCAAATCTGGGTCTTATTCAGCCTTTTTGAAGGTAGTGTTTAAACACAAGCATGCACTAACTGATCAAGAAAATGAAAAGAAATGTTGTATTTTTTTATTATTTTATTCTGAAAAAAAAAGAATGTAGAGATACTGTTATTTTTAGAGCCAATAAGCTCACAAGCTTTAAAATAATACCTATTCAGTTCTTCCACTGTCTCTTGATACTCTCAGTGGGATTTTTCTGGTAGGCTTTTTTTTTTCAAACTGAATTTTTAAATGCACGTGGTTTATAGGTGATCTGGTACATGGAATAAGTTTTTTGCAGCTATTTTAATGAATGGAGTGGATCCAAAATGAGCTCTTCAAACTCCACTTCATCAAAGATTATTGAACTTCAAAGAAGTGTTAAAGAAAATACAAAAATATAAAACCATGGGGAAAAGAACCAGAATTGCTTCTCATAGTTCTTATATTTTTAAAGAAAAGAAGTAATCCTAATGGAAAATGCAAACAGAACTCTTGGTCAACAAAGAATTTAAATTTTGGGAATGCAGAGTATAGTTCAATAGATATACTTCAGTTCTGGTCTAAATTTAACATCAATTTTCCTCTTAATTTTTAGCGTATCAAATAATGAAAAGAGTGATTTGCAGAAATCTTTTATCCAAAAAATGGTTATGGCCTTGCGAATCACCAATACTTCTTGTCTTGTGATTTCCTCACAAATTTACTTCTTTTCTACCACGTTATAATTGCACATTCTTCAGTTGTTTGGCCTGTATTAGTCTGGTCTTGGGCAGCTGAGTCTATTTAAGTCCCTGCAGGGGACTCGCATTATATTCCTGGCTTGACACTAACAAACTGGCCAGTTTGACAAGTTTTTCTTTTTACTAGAAATAATGAACCTAAACAATTTTTGTAAAGTGCCTTTGAAAGTTCACATATGAAAAAAATGTTATATAGCTTTAGATATGATTTATTTTGGCTTGTAATGGAGTTCCTTTGCAGGACTGTGGTAAATCAGGGAAAGTCTGATTAAATGGATCTGTAGCACAACATCCTCTTTTCTTAAGCAAGCCAAGCTCTCAAAATGTAAATACATAAAATGTCACTCTCATTAAATACACATCATGGAACTGCTAAGGAGGATTAAGGAAGTGCAATAATCTTCATCTTACTCTGAATAACTGCTAATGGTCAATGTGACCTGGACTCAAATTTTTATTGAAGAAGGTAAGTAAAGAGAAGATTTTCCCTTTATGAGCTCAAGTTGCCTACCTTAAAGTTAATGACCTCTGAATCAACACTTGATGGTTTAGCACATAAGCAATTTGGGCTGAGATGGAATACTTTAAGCACCTATTGACATTCTGAAGCTGTTTACATTCTGACCTTTCATGACAGAATGAGTTCAGCCAGCACACAAGAGAATGTCAGAATCTGCTGCAGAAACTGACTGCAATTATGAGACTAGAAAAGGAAACAAAGGCCTTAGGCAATATTTTTAGATTGCAGAGTGGTGGGCAGATTATGGATATAGTACTTAATGGTGAGGTGACATGCAGGTACCCTTTTAAAAGGTCATACCTGCCTGAGCTGGGAGTGGTTTGGTTTCAGTGATGGCAGTCTCTTACTGAAGCAGTTTCCATTTCTGATGGCAGGCATTGTTTATGTGATACTCCTGAATGCAGTATTTCTGGAAGTTGGATTGCTGTTTGGCAGACTTGATGGGGTGTTAAATAGTTTGTAAAATTATCGTAATTTCCAGTCTGATTTCTTTGCCAACTCTGTGTTTAGATTTTGAACTTGATCATCAGCTGGTGCCAGTTGTTTGTTAATGTTAACCCATTCCAGCTGAATTACCTTTTTTATACTTTGCAACATATCATTTTATATAGCTGTTGCCATGTCTTCTGATGTACTCCTAGTAAAGGCAAGAGTTTCTTCAAAAAGTGCAGTGAGGATATGTTGACAACAATTGCTCAAATATACAGATTCTCTGTTTCCTTTCTCTTCTCTACACTGGGCCACCTGTAAGTTCTGGAGAAACTCAGTGAATTTGAATCAGTTTTTCATTGCCCTATTTCAAAGAGGATGATGCAACCACTTTGCTTGTCAATTGTTGTTCTTAGGAAATCAGAAAATCAAGTAAATGTTCTCAAACTTCAGTGACCCTTTTATTTGATTTGTGATCTGAGGGGAAAAATGCCTTACAAGAACTCTAGGAAATGTATCAGATGAATGTTGCATCCTTCACAATTTTTCAAGTGTTTTTGATCTTGGTGAAGGTTTAGCAATGTAATAGAAAAGGATGGGGCTCTGACAGCAATTATGTTGGAATTTTTGTATCAAGCATTGAGAAATGCATCCTCTTTGATTTATCTGTTACTTGCACAGTGGATCTGACTGGAAGTTAAATTGTTTCTTTGCCAAGTCTGGGTATTCCAGGACAGCTGGGTTACTCCTGACTGGGAGCTCCGCTGAAGGACCATCCCACCAAGCGTGCAGCTGCAGAACCACCCTGCAGTTCAGATCCAGTTGAGAAGGATTTTTAACTTGGACATACAGAAGGAATCTTGCAAGAACAAGATTCACATACACAAAATGATCCCTCGTTTCCTTTACTTGCATCGAGTGTATTTTGCACAGTATCCCCAAGGATGTGAAAGGCAGGCCATGGCACAGCATTTTCAGTTTCCAGACAGAGCTGTCAACTTCAGCACTCATTCCACTCTTGTGACTGCAAACTTCTTCAAACAGGCTGTAGGCACATGCAGGCTTTTATAGTCTTTTGAATTTTTAAACAATGTTAATTTAATATAATCAGCAAAAACAAATCCAAAGGGCTACCCTAGTGATATGAATATTACCTGAATTTCAAAAATAGCGTATATTCAGAATAGCTGAAATATTTTATGTTTCTAATGGGCTTTGAATGATGTTATATTTACAGAACTAACCTCTGAAAAGGTTTGGCTTCTGAATTTTTTCGTCTTTTTCCCTTAATAATTTCTGTTTCAGAATAATAAGTCTCTGCAGACAAGGTACTTCTGAAGGATTATTTTGCTGCTCAGGTGGCTGTATGTACTTGACCTTCAGTCCCATGTGACACATACTTGAAGAATAGACTTAATCCTCTAAAAATGCACCATTTGTTGTGTCTAATGCTTTGAATATCTCCTGCCTTCCTGCTTTTCACATCTTAAGAATTGCATTTAACTCTTCTTTTGCAGAAAGACAATATAGTCACAATGCCTACTGGAATTATTGTTTGATTCAGCAAATAGTGAGGATGGTCATTTTATGGCAAACAGAATGAAGATAGGATAAGGGCAAGGACAAAGTTCTCAAGGTCAGAAGGAGAATCTCCTCTTCTGCTGCCTTATGGTGCCTGAGGAACCAAAAGCATGTGAAGGCAGCTCCCTTCCCTGTCTCTATAATTCTGTGCAGACCACTCTGCCTCCTGGGAAAGATCTATGAGTGCATGTTCAGCCACAGTGGGAAATCATGGAGTAATGTTTGGGTTGGGAGGCAAATGGCAGTGGAGAATTTCTAACTAGAAAGTTTGCATAGCAGATTTTTATTCACAAAGTCATTCTGTCTGCCTCTGTGTGACCCAAGTGCTGCATCAAGCCAGCTCAGGGGAGAGTAGATGTCACAGTTAAAGCTGAATTTTGGAGCCTGGAACACTCAGGCAGGGTGTAATATTTGCTGAGGGACACTGGAGCTTTGATTACACGTCACAGGAGGGTTATGCTGCTGGCAGCCTGGAGGGTTGTGCCACACATCTTCTCCAAATGGGATCTATGTGCAAAGACTCTGTAAAGGGAAGGAGGCTCCCCAGCTGCCTCTGGACATTAGTTGATAGTTTTAAAGCATTCCTCCCCATCCTGAGAGCAGCAGTGCAGAACCACCTACCAAATCCTCTAGCACAGAAGAATCTCTTACTCTTTGGAGGCAAACGAGTGTGAAACCAAGTAAGCAATGAGAAAAGCCGAATTCCCTGCTCCTGCTTCATATCAAAGTGTGCAGGGTTTTTTCCCCTGTGTGTTTTTCCTGAGAAGAATATCTCATGCAGAACGAGATTTTTTTTTTTTTAATCAAATGCTGAATTACTGCAGTGAACATCTAGCTTGCACCACTTGTTAATGTCTTGAACAAGCCCCAAAGAAATTTTTGGGATATTCATCATTCCTGTTTTGCTGTCATCCACCTGCTGGTATTGTAACCCACGGGCTCCCTATGTCCCATTAGCCTCTGTGAGACCAAACCAATTGCACTGAGGTATGACAATGCTAGATGACAATAGGGTAGACAAACTTAGTGTGTTTTTAAGTTTGAAAAGATAGGTTTTCTCATGTACTGGATGGCTGCAGTGAACAACTTAGAAACAAAGTGAAAATAGGGGTTTTTTTTTGTTTTGTCTTTGGGGTGAAGTTTTTAGAAGCACAACTGTCTTTGGAGCCAGCTATCAGTCAAAATGCTTCTGGAGATGTTGGCTATACATCTTTGCACTTAAATTACTGGGCCTCAGTTTGTCTCACTGTGGGCCAGGGTTCTTTTGTTGGTGGCAGTGATCTCTCACCTCAGTCCACTGGTTAAGCATCCTTGTTCACATGTCAAACAGCATCTAATTAAGTCAAAATAAAATCTGTGAAGGGTTATAAAAGGGAAGTTTAAACTGGAAGTCTAACTATAAAAGATTGCCTGCATATCTACAACTTCACAGATAATTGAGTTCAGAGTCCTGCCCTTTGGTGCAGGGGAATCCTACAGGATGGTGAATTTGCTGCTAGTTGCTCTAAATTTTCCCAGATTTTATCTGGCATTATTTGCTGTCTTTACAACTGAAAAATATTGTATGCAATACATGATTTTACAAAAATAAATCTAAAATAAAAATAGCAGACAGGTATGGTGTTGCAGCATTCTTGCACCTATTACTGCTACTGTATTAACGCATTTATAAGGAAAAAGATTAAATATTTATATGGTTTATTCTGACTTGGTATGCTGATATTAATCACACTGTCATGTGATAAAGTTGGAGCAGAAAACACATGTATCTAAATACATGCTGCTCTTTGAAATTCTAATTTACTCTACGCAATAAATTAATAAATATAATACATTGGCATGTGAAAAGCTGAAGTAGGAAAATATGGTGATTGAAAAAACAAAAAGCAGCAGTTTCATCACCAAAGCTGTGGGGACAATGCTGGGATATTTCTATTCCTATGGAGATTGTTACTTACGTTTATACCTTCATGAAATCACCTCTGTGTTCCTATAATGTAAGTGATTTTACATATGATAACTCTTCTTTTTTCTCTTTGCTATGCCCTAGTGCCAGTTCTAGCAAACTTTCAAGATAACATTCGTGTAGTAACTGACTGTTTGTATTGAGATGCTGGAGGCCTTTGTCTTCATCCTGTGCCTTGTATTTCCAAGTTCTCTGTTACCATCTTGTGCTCACACTCTGAGGATCACCCTTTGAGGTGTGGTGAGTATCTTGCTGAAATGCTGTGGCTCTGTGCAAGGATTCAATGTGCTGCTTTAGAGGAGATGTGAGAGTGATGCTTAGCTGGTGTAAATCAGTGCAGCTGCACTGACTCTGTCAGGGCTCTACTAACCTGAACCAGCTGAGTATGTGATCTCTCTTCAGATATTACTCTCTCCAAGCAGTTGTGGAATTTGGACCTTTTTTTGCTCTAAGAAAGTGGTACGGTTTTCCACACTGGTACTCATTGAATTTAGCACTCTTGTTAGAATAAGCAACCCCAATTCTTTCATAATGAATACCAAAACATAATTGTTATTGATTATCTCCTATTTCTTCTGGGTTCCTTACTTCACACCAAATGAGAGATTCACAGTGTTGTGTCTTGCCAGTGCCTTCATAAAAGCTCTATGGTAAATTTTCATTTTCTGGAAGAGATTTCAAATTCTCTTTTGGTGGGTGTGAATAGTGAAAACTAAAAGCAGTGGTTTAAAGAACACTTCTTTGTTTGGACAAATAGCTGGTGCTAGATTGTTTTATGCTATAGGGTACCCAGACAAAATTGCTGTTCTTACTCAGAAAAATGTAGAGGATATTACCGATAATCTCTTATCACTGCGACTTTGGAATTGTCAGTTTATGCCTTATTTTGCTCAGAGACGTCAAATTGTAGTAGAAATTCAATTCTACAGTTAGTTGATGCCAAAATGCTGACTTTTCTAAGTGGTCTAAAATCTGCACATTAATTCCTAAATCACCCTGTAAATTACTGTGCCAGACAAAGGAGCAGAGTTAAGGTTGGAGGTTATTAGAACAAGGGGCTCCTTAAACATATTCCCTTTAAATCAATATTTTTTTTAACATTCTTTCAAACTTATTTGTACATCTCTAGGGATCAAATAAGTTTGTCCTCCCATCTTCCACCCAATTCAGTTCTGTTGCTTGGTTTCAGTGCCAGCTTTCCTAATATATTGGGCTGTTGTCATGATACCCCATGGCTGAAGCCAGGCAAGATGGAGCTTTTTGCATATTGAGTTAGAAGAAGTTAACCTCAATTAGTTTAACAAGCATTTGTGCTTAAGCATGGCTCTGGCACAGCTGTCCCCATTGCTGGCTGGTGGCTGCTAAGTCAGAGCTGTCCCCAGCTCTGCACAGTGCCTCAGGGCTCCTGCCAGTGAAGTGCAGACGGTGGCAGGCCAGTGTACCCAATAAAGTAATCCCTTCCCATGTGCATTTGAACAGGAAATTATGCCCATCATTCATTTGGAAAGCCAGGCAAGTTTTAAAGTGTGTTTTTCATCTCAGTTGGGATGTGGTTTAAAAAATAATCTACCTCAAACTAATGCTGTTCTGTAAGTAGTCTTTGGAGATTTTCTCCTCAGATTTTAACCTTCCCATTTTAATATGCTTGTCAGAGATTCTGTATAGTTTATTGCAGTTACACAGGCCCCCAGTGCCTGTCCCAAGTCTGCAGGGTAACCCTGAGCAGGTTGCTTGTGCTCCAGCAATCTGCCTGTCCCTTCTGTTAATGAGAGTGCCAAAGCTGGCACTGCCACAAGATCTCCTGGAGAAAACTAGAGTTTTATTCAAAAATTTAATGCTTCACATCTCCTCCAAACTATCTGTATTATATCTTTCCTTCTCCACCCTGCTTTTGTTTTTCTGTATGCATGACACTGAATCTGAGTGAATGGCAAGGAACTCTGAGCAGCTCCTGACAGGCAGCCATCAGTGCTGATCTGGAGTCCTGGCATGACACAAGTCAATGGATTTAAGCAGCCTCCTCCAAATCAGAGGATCATGTACCAAAGGTGTATTTATTATTTATTACCCTGAGAACTTCTTACACTGTTTATCAGGGTGATACCTTCATATAACTTACTTCCAGGAGAATCTGCAGTTTGTATAGTGCCTCACTGACAAAACTCAGGGCTAAGGATGTGCTCAAATGCTGGGTCAGCTTAATTCCCAAATCCTCTTGTTAGTCTTGGACTAAAGTAAAGCTCAGTACAGAGGGTTAATATTTGTCCCTCAATCTCTTGTTTATCTGTTTGTTCTTGTATTTCATTACAGTAAATTTTCCTAGTAACTCTGCCTTCTGATGAAATAATATTTGCTTTATGATTGTCTGAGAATAGTAAATGTGTTATGTATAATCACATTTGGGAGAACATAATTTGAGTTTAAGCAAGTTATTTTTCTCCCATAGCAGATGTATAATTCAATTAACATTAATGTTAAATCTAGATATCACTTTACCTCTGCTGCACCACACAGGTAATTACTTTCTGGTTAACTTAAATTTCTTTGTAGCTGCAGTGATATAATTATTTTTAATTCACCTGGAGTACTAAGTTTTGTTTGTAGCACTAGTGACTCCTGTGTCTGATTCTGTACATTCCAGCATTGAACTGTTTATGAAAATGGTTTGAGTCCCTCTACTGTAAACGCTTGGTTTAAAAACGGTGTCAAAATGCATGAATTAAAGTACTCAGAGTTTAGGAATTATGACTCAAGACTGGAATCTCTGAACACTTTTGCCTGTTCCTAAAGGAGATGTCTATCACTCCAAACACAAGGATTCTCACAGCAGTTTTGGGGTGCTATTCACACTGGGCTAAGAATGAAGGAAGGTGTCTGCATGTCCAGGATGTTGAGTATCATATCCCCCAGATATCAGTTAAAATCCAACACTTGGTCTTTATGGTATGTGTTGATTTTGACTGGGATACAGTTAATTTTCTTCAAAGTAGCTGGTATGGGGATGTGGTTTGTCTTTTTGTTGAAAATAGTGTTGCTAATACAGAGGTATTTTTTACCACTTAGCAGCACTAACACACAGCCAAGGCCTTTCCTGCTACTCACCCATCCCACCAGCAAGAGGCTCCACAAGGAGCTGGGAGGGGACACAGCCAGGCCAGCTGACCCCAACTGACCCAGAGGATATCCCAGACCATATGGCACCATCTCCGCATAGAAATCTGGGGAGAAGTAGGAAGGGGGGATATTTTGAGTGATAGTGTTTTGTCTTCCCAAGTCACTGTTACAGTGATGGAGCCCTGCTGTCCTGGGGATAGTTGAGCACCTGCCTGCCATGGGAAATGGGTGTTTGTGGGTTATTTGGATGTTCCACCACCCCTAACAGAGGTAGAAGAGGTTTAGTACGTTTGTTTTTAATGCCCAAACTTTACATTAATTGGCATCTCCTTGTATGTTGGTTAAAGCAAGTTCTTCTTGGGGCCCTTTTTGCTGAAACAACTTGCCAGTCACATCTAATTCTGTTTGTTATTTCAATATAACTCTTCTCAAAAATTAGTCTTCTTAACTGACAAGATTACTGGAGTGATACATTGATAAAAAAGTCGGGGGCTCTGCCTGAGTTATTTTTTATTATTTTTCTGGTATTCTCAAAAGTGCTTTCAGAATGGAGAGCTTCTTTTAAAATAACAATTGATATGTAAAAGACACAAAATATGCACTTCAAGGTACAAACCCAGTTTATTCTCTGATAAATGGCCCTATGGGGAAAATCAATTGCACTGCCAGGAGGGAGTTTAATCATGTCTTTTGAAAGGTCAGATGAAAATGAAAGGTCATACTCAAATTTATTCCTTCTCAGAGGATGCATATTTTGTATCTAAAACTGTCTTTGACCATACCTCTTTATGTATGTGTGCACCTATTCCTATATATATATTTATGTGTATATATACACACACTACCACCCCCAATAAATGCCCTCTTCAATGCTTTCTGTCAAAGCAATCTCATCTTCAGCTGCTCAGATTTATTAGTGACAAATTGAAGGATATATAGATGTGTTCTTGTGGGGGCATAACAGGATGACAGATCTGGCAAGAGTTCCTATTTTTGCCTTAAAACTACCTAAAATTCTCTTTGAGGAAGAGAAAGAAGAATGAGGAGAGAAAGTAACCTTGGGGCAGCTTTTTCATAGCAATTACAAATAATGCAAAATAAGTCCGTTACCAAGCCTAAAAGGCCTAGATTCATCTGAAATTGATTCTGAGAATCCTTATTTGCAACAACCCCACATTTTATTTTGCTGTGGAATGAAATTTTGATATCTCTGTCCTTTACCATGTAATAGAACATAAGGTTGTTCTTAATTGTTGCTCTAGGGGTAGGTTTGCAGACATCCCTCTCAAATTTAATCTATTCTTGCATGGAAAATTAAACCAAATGCTGAAAAATTGGGAATGTTCACATTTGGTGGTATAAAATCTCAACATCAGAAGCTGGGGTTTAGCTTTTAAGGTCTCCAGTTTAATATTGCAGAGAATGTTTTCCAGTGCAGGCATGGCTAGGTGTTATTAAATGGTCTGTTAAGTAAGAAGTCAAATACTAACAACATTAGTCGCCTGTGGCCTTGAATTTATGATTTCCTTAAAATCTGTAGCTCTGTGTAGGCTCTGATGAATATTTACCATGCTCACTGCCCCTGGAAGTGAATCCATTGACAAATTTGTGCAGAATGTAGGGGAAAGTTGCCCAACTTATGGCATTCCAGCTCTTACAGGTCTTCAGTCAAAACCCATTTGTTTTTCTCTAGATTGCCAATTTCTTAAATGGGAGCAGCTTCTGAAAGTTTATACACTTCATGCCTAAAACTTTATTGATATGACTTGCCTCTTGCTCATTGGCTTATGTTTGAGAGTGTCTATCTCATCTGCTATGGACCTGTGCTAATTAAATTTATGCAAACTTTGCACTCAGTGCCAGCAGGGCTGACACTGGAAGACTTTGTGCATGAGTTTCTTTACAGAGTTACTGTTTTTACTTGTGAAGAGAGCAGGCATCATTTTGAAAATGGTGCAGGCTCCGTAAGCAAGGTATGCCACTTGTGCATGTTGGGCTTACAAGCTCAGCTCTTCTTGTGTGCATCCTTGTTACTCTTCATCTACACTGATTCTTAGACAGCAATACAGAATTATTTAGGTCCTGTTTTCTGGTTATTTTCTTCCCCTCCTGTGTCATTGTGCACCAAGATAGGCTGGTGTAGGAAAGACCACACAGAGCTGCCTGCCAAATTCCAACCCCTTGAGACAAGGGTACGATGCTGTGATGCACTGGGGATGTGAGAGATTCTGTCCAGTGAAACCTCTGAGCAGAATGCTAAATCTCTGTTCAAATGTTTAAATGTAATAATTCCATGAGTCCTCTTCTCAAACTTTGGAACAGGGAAGCCCTTCAGCTTTTAGAGGAATCAGCAGACCTTGTCTCTCTCTGCAAATGGAAGCAAAGCTGGTGTGGTAGGTAGTAAGTAAAGATTTTGAGGAGAATGGAAAGCTGTTCTTTTATTGCTAGATTATTTTATTTAACATAAATATTCCCTGACTAATCTGGAGATGATTAAGGCATCCCAAATCACTGAAAACTTTTGTCATCATTATCATTTGTAGAATCTAACTGGATATAATTTCACAGAGAATTTTTTCATTCACATAAAAAGCAATAAAGAACTCATGAACTAATCCAGCTAACACTTCATATTTCACTCCTAGACAGTTCTAGTAATCACTTATCATGCCATGCTTCATCCTCATGTAACCTAACCCCTAGGCAAAAAGAAATAATCCATTTCAGTTCCAAAATCCTCCTGAAAGTAAGTGAACTAGATCCAAAGAATGGGGAAATAATTAAAAAGGCTTCCCTTAGCCTTGACATGGGTTTTGGATTAGACCCTATTTGGAGAAGTATTCATCTGATGAATAGACTATATTTTTTATAGTGTTGAACATAAGAACTGAAATAGTTTAATAGTGATTTCTAAAGATCATCAATGGTCAAGGTATTCAGAGGTTTTGCTGGGCCAGATTTTTAACAATTTTTAACACATTTACAAACGTATAAGGGGACTAGGCTGGGTCTTTTTTGTGATTGTTGTTCTCTCAGGTGGAGTTGCTTACTGCCTTCGCTCTCTTGCAGCAGCATTTGGAAAAGCTGAAAGAAAGGTAAGGGTGGTATGAAAAGCTTGGCGGGAGGCCAAGCTCAAGTAATGTAGCACTTCGGGGAAAGAGTGAACATTGGACACTTCAGATGTGCATTAACCACACAGGAGGAAACAGCTACAGATGTTGAGAGGTTAATTACCGTGAGTGAAACAAAACAGCAAAGGTAGTGTCAAATTAGCCTATCTGACTGTGTCTTATGAGAAACTGAAGCACTGATATGCAGTGTGGAGAGTAGTTAAGTTTATAATCAGTCTTGATAAACTATATGCTAATTATCTTAATAGTTACATTTAACCCAATGAGATTAATTAGATATATTTAAAAATCCAATTTTGTCACTCATTATCATCAGAAGTCAGTTTTCTGAATAAAAATGTTAGTCTGTTAAAACACAAGTTCCACTTTGGCCAGTATGGAAACACATACCCTACTTCATGACAGATGCACAAGATGTGGCAGATCAATGTGCTTAATTTCAGAGACATGATCCTGCACTCTATGACATAACTGACCCTGCAGACATTTTCCCATTAGGTTCTTCACACATTTACAGTCCCATCAAGAGCTATCTCACATTTCTTGGGGACGATTAGATGCAAATCCAGTCAATGCCCTGTTTAAATCCCTATGGAGATTTCCTGGTGGAGGGTCTCAGGGTGCACCTCATAAAGGATCACAGACAAGTTCCAACTGCTCATTCTTTAATTTGCACCCTAAGGAAGAACTCCTACCCTCCTTCCATATACTAATGTAGTGGCCAGAGGAATTGTGCAGGAAATGGGAGAACTAAATTGGTTTTCCTTGTCTGCCAGAAGGATTTTAAGACATAGCTTCTCAGGAAAGAGCTACATTAAATACAGTTTGAGTGATATTTTGAAAGAAAAATGTGTGCTTGTGTCCATAGAGCAGAAAAGGAAGAGCTTCCAAGGAGAAGATGTAATTTCTCACAGCACTGAGTAAGGGCTTCCCTTTCCTGTCTCTCACTGTCTATGCAATCACTTCTGTCGAAAGCTTTTCATGATATGCTAGAATGCAGCAGTATCCAACTCTTGGATTTTGGATGTTGCTTGAGGAGTTAAACTTTCAGCTCAGTGCCTAACAGGATTTACTACACCTTAGTCTAAGCTCCTACAACAGAAGTAAAACTGCAACTAGCTCAGTTGACTTGAATCCATTACTAGATCTGCAATTAGTAGATTTGCAGCAATTAGTAAAGAATGAAGTTTCTCAGCAAAGGTGTCAGATTGCTGTGTACATAGTGTATCTCCTGATGATTACAAGGAGCTGAGATGACCCATGTATGCCAGACTACTGTTGATTCTAGCCCCAGCTCCCCACAGTTGGTTTTGCATCGCGTGTGCTGGAAATTGTAGAACAAAGCTCTGCTCCTGCTCAGTCTGTCCCTTCTGCAAGCACTCAGAGCCAGCTGACCTTTCCCATGCGTGGGTGGCAGGCATCCAGCTGTCCATCTCACAGGCATGGTTTGTTTTATGTGACAAGGGCGAATGCACACCAAGAGAATCTTAGTCCCAGAGGATGAATCTTTACTAACTGTTGTCTCAACAAAAGCTTAGCATGGGCTACAGATTTATAACTGAACTGCACTGCTGACTTCATCAGGGAAGATGCATGAAGCTCTTGCAAGCTGTAATCTTGTGCAGTAAAACCAGGCACCAGGAGATACTTTGCTTGTTTTCAGAGTATCATGAGCATGGGAGCCTCTTTGATTGAAAGATTCAGTGTACCTGATACTTTCATGAAAAATAAAGCACATTGGGAAACCACTTTTGAGATTCCAATAGTAAAATGGATGGGGAACTGGGAGTCAGATTTTTATTTGCCTAAATTTTAATTCCACTGATAAATGCTTAGATTTTTACATACAGGTCCTTAATCTCAGGTCATTGCATTCCTGCTGAGAGGAAACACATACTATAACACTGGTTAGGTTAATGGAACTATGAGCTTTCTGAAGCATGAATAGCATTTGCTGTTATCTGCCTGAAGTGTACTGTCCAGAGAGATTTTTCTTGTAGTTAACCATCCTCCACTGAATAAAACACATTTTGATGTCTCTATATACTGGTTTATGCTAATAACTCTTTAATCACTTTGTTGAAAATAACTCTCCAACATAACCCTCAAAGTTCAGTTTCCTGTCAATCAGTGAAATCATCTGATTTTCTGATAATTTAAGATATTCTGCCACACATATTTCCCCTTCGTCAAGGTTTAATTCTGTCAGGCTCCATTTACATGTACCTAATCGGACTAATTAGACAGGATGTCCTAATAGTCAAACTTCTGCAGAACTCAGGGGATAATTTAGGTCTGCAAAAAGGTTGTTATATCTCAATTTGTGATTCATTAAAACACAGGAATTTTGAAATCATGCTTAATATCCCCTTTTTATTTTTGCATCACATACAACAAAATAAATCAAGGTGGATTTTTTTTTTATATCGCTAATAAATATATTCTCTGTATACCTCTTCTGTTTCTTCTTCTAGTCCTGCATCTTGTACATCCAATGGCACTGCCAAGATTCTGACACAGAGATACCTTGGGGTTTTCATGATGAAGTGGAAAGAAATTAAAAACTGATGGAAATCTGTGAAAGAAAACGCAGCACAACTGGAAAGCATTGCAAGGTCAGTTTGCAGAAGTGTGATCCAACATGTGGGTGGAGGAAAGGGAAAGAAGCTGTTAAATTTACTGTTGTATTTTTACCTGCAGCAATAAAAGGAGCCTGTCTGTTCAAAGCAAGGTAGTCAGCACTGCAAAACCTGGTGAAACGTTTTCCTCAAGTGAGGCACTGCAGGATGAAGTCACCACTGTTTGTGGAAGAAGGAATGGAAAGGTTGAAAGTCATTTCAAAAATACAGTGATGGCTGCTCTTGTTAACTTCAGGGGCACTTGTGCTCCGTGCCCTTTGTGTGCTGTCAGTCCCACACTGCCAGCAGGACTATTGGGACACCCAGCTGTGTGAGCTGGCCTGATCAGCCATACAGGTACAGCTCATATGTTTGTGACAAGGTGTAAACAGGAGCTGGCAGAATAAAAGAACCATGTAGGAAAGATATTTCACTTGAGCAGATAAGGATATAGCATTGCTGTGCTTCATTGCTCAGCATGTAAAACATCTGTTAAATTCCTTTGTTTTCTTTGTTCCAGTTGACATTCACAAAATTCTGTTAGACAAGTGTATGCTAGTGAAATATTGCCTTTTGCCACTGTGTACTGTAATTCAGTTCTTCCACTTGTTTTAACAGTAGACATAATAGAATAATTATGTACTGTGATGTCCTCCACTTGTCCTCTGCTGAAATCTAAGCTATTGGGCTGAGGGGCTGAATACAAAAGGTAATTTTCAGATAGATACATCCCAGTAAACCTTAGACAAAACTTCTTTGCGTGTACAATAGATGCTTTCCAGACTTGTAACCACAGAACTTAGTTGAATTAAAAATGGATAAATCAGTTATTTCTACTTTTTTATATACTGCTGCATAGGAATATCTGTAATGGAGACATCACTTTAACCTTCAGTATGCTGTGCATGTGTATCTGCCTTGGTGTGTGCTTGTATGTATATAAATGCACTCTTCCTGTCTCTATCCATCCCCATAAATACATAAACACACACAGTGTGATTGTCTGGCCTGTTTTAAAAAAAAAAGAAAAAAAAAAAAGCAGATGTGCCATTTTGATGTGGGTGTTGATTTAATTTAGTTGTAACTATCATTTGGTGCACTGGGGTAATTTTGAAAATTAAAGTGAAAAGTTCATGACATTTTATAATAGAATAAGGGAATTTTTAATCATTATTATTATTGTAGGAACAGGGAAAGATTGCTAAGATTGCTACTATTCTTATTACAAAATAAAGGCCAAGTCATAAAAAGGTGTTGAATAGATAGCTTAGGAAATAGGGAGCCTTTTCTTTTCTAGAAATGAGATTATAGTGCCACATGACAGCCATCTCACATTGCTGAACTCTGTTCCCTCACCACAAACCACATCAATAAAACAACTTCCATTTAACTGATTCCTGAAAGCAAGAAAATGATTATTTGACAAAACTGCACTTCTATTTTCTAATTATTTGCACAGCATATATATGTTTGCGTGTTTGATTTGATGTTTTTCACTTTTTGAAGGATCCACATTGATAGAGCCATTGCTTTTGGCATAATCTGAGCAGATATCTTCATGTCTTTGAGAAACTGAAATAACTTTTAAATCTCAGAATTTAAGTGTCACTGTGACACTTCAAGATCACGTGTAGCTTCTGAAGGTACCAAGATAAAAGATAGCTCTGTGACACTCCCTATGGCAAAAAAGAAGGGAATTTCTGTTTCTGATGTGCAGAATGTATCTCAAGTACCCAAGCTCAGAGTCTGGCCTCTTTGAGCAAAGTCTCAGCCAAAAGTGTAGTTTAAGCAATACTTTGAATACTTCTAATGGCTTTCATGATTATACAGTGGGTGAAAAAGAGGTGAAGAAAGAATGAAAATACTTTCTTTTATTTGTTTCTTGTGTAGCAGCTTCCTGCTTTGACTTTTCACCAGGATTAATGCAACTAAACATGATAATTTTACCACTTGGTTCTCCTCATCATTTTGTGTATGATCAGCCAAAGTTTTTTTTTCTTTCTTTTTATTCTTTAGCTTTGATCTTTTATGATCAAAACCAGAAAAGATAAGTGCATAGAAGATGCATTGCTCACAGGATCAGAAGAGTATGAAATTGGGAATAATCCCTTAGCCAAGAGTTACTTCAAACAAATTGTGCATGGCAGGTAAAGCTGAGTCAAAAGAGGTTGCTCGTAAAGGAGAATGCATGTGACCCCATTTTGGGTCCAAATCTTCACAAAGGCATGCTGGCAGAAATGCTGCCAGCCATGGAAATTGATACTCACAGAAAGGACAAATGCCACAGGGCTGGAGGAAAAATATTTCCTGGACACAAATAGAAACAGAAAATACAAACTGCAAAGGATGTATTGAATGAAGCATTCACTGTGGAGTAATTGTCCAGTGCTACTGTGACTGCTGGTTGTCTTTGTAACGTCAGACTATTTCTGTTAAGCCTGTAGATAGATATAGACAATATCTATAGGGTTGGTAAACTTTCTATCACATAAGATTTTCTCTGATGTGGACTAAATGTCGACAAGATAAGCATATTCAGTTTATTTTCAATTTCAAAGTTTGATAAAGACAACCAAATCAAGAAAGCAACCAACAGAGATGGAGAAAAGACGTAAAAAAGTTTTTCAACTTAGCTCAAAACACATACAAACTACAAAATTCAAAAGGGAGAAATATTTATGAATGTTTATGAAATGGTGAAGTCACGTTTTTACTACCTTGCTTCCACAGTAAGTACTTTGCATGTCTCCATAAATTTGAGAATGCCCTTACAGAACAGATGACTAAAAGAGATTTGCACCAAAAGCTCTAGATTTATGCTTACCAATTGCTGAACCCAGCAGCACCGAGAGATTTGCTGTTGTAGTTTGACTTGAATGGTTATGTCAGTTCCCATCAATACAACTGATGTTTGTGCAGTGTGAGCTTCAACATGAATGAGAACAGAGAATATTGTTTATTGGGGCTATCTGAAAGCCATTTGTGTGGAGGAGGCATGAAAAAACAGCTGTTAACCTTTCGTAGAGAACCTCTGCTACTCTGCATCCATGTGATGGAAAAAGGAATTCCTCTGAATTTGCTTCCTGGAGCATAAGCAGTGGCACAGAGACAGAGGAGAACAGGGCAGGAATGGGGGCAGGAATGGGGGAAGGAATGGGCAGGCACCTTGGCTCTATCTCTGCCAGACCATTGACAATGAGAGATTAATAAAATCACCACTTTCTCAGCTGCTTTTCCCAGGAAAAAGCAGAGGCATTCATCAAGTGTGTGTCAGCTCCATCCTTTGGAAAAAGACACCTGAAAATGTTGGATATTTATGTTACCTGCTGAGGTGTACGTCTGCATGAGGGCCTTGTTTCCATCCTAGTGCACACAGATCAAAGTTGGAATCTAACCAGTATCGAATGAGTATGAAACAGAGTGGCTTGGGTTGGTAGGGACCTCAAAGATCATCCAATCCCCCTATGTACAGGGACACCTTCCATCAGACCAGGTTACTCCAAGCCTCAGCCTGTCCTTGAGTGCTTCCAGGGATGGAGCAGCCACAACTTCTCAGGGAAACCTGTGCAAGGTCCTCACCACACTCACAGGAAAGAATTTCTTCCTAATATCTAATCGGAACCTGCCCTCGGAGGGTTTTTAACCATCCCACATGTTCTTGCAAATAGTCTCTGTCCATCTTTCCTGCAGGTGGTGAAGGCTGCAATTAGGACAGCCCTTATCCCCTCCATGGCCTCCTCTGGACTTGCTCCAACAGGTCCATGTCCTTCCTGTGCTGTGACCCCAGAGCTGGAGGCAGCACTGCAGGTGGAGTCTGACCAGAGTGGAGCAGAGGGGCAGAATCCCCTCCCTCCCCTCTGCCCACAGGGCTTTTGCTGCAGCCCAGGACACACTTGGCTTTCTGGGCTGTGAGTGCACATGGCTGGGTCATGTCCAGCCTCTCCTTCCCCACACCCCCAAGTCCTTCTCTGCAGGGCTGCTCTTCTGTTCCTCTCCCAGCCTGGTTTTACTCTGCTAATCTGAGTTCAGTCTACTGCTCTGTTGTATTTCCCCAGCCTCTGGCAGTTAACATGGTTTAATTTAGATTTTGGATAATCAGTATCCTTAAAAGCCACACAATAATTTTCTCCTGTCATGAGCTGTGCAACCAGGATGGAACAGTGCTGCAGCAAGTGCCCTTGGACAGTAGCTGAGATGAGACTGATGGATGTCTGTATGATCACCAGGGGCTAGACCCTGTAAATGGCTCCTCAACTGCAGTATGAACAGAGAGTATTTCAGAGCATGAAGAGTTCTGTGAATTCATATTAAAATATCATTTACCACTTTGCTATTCACTGCTGATCAAAATGAAAAGCCTAGCAACAGACTTTAACTGATTTCAAAAAGGCACAGATCCAGTTTTCCTCTGAAGTGTTTTACTGACTCGCAACCAGAGTAGGCCTACTGATTCTTTACTGGAATTCACCCAATTAGTATGCAGAAATTAACACTAATTAGAGAGCTACAGGAGCCTGATCTTGCTGTTGTTCACAGAGCAGTCTCTATTCCACTAAACAATGCTACAAGGGGTTCATGTGGAGATGAAAGTGTCTCCCAGCTGCAGCAGTTTGCAAGTCAAAGGTAGCTGCTCTGTGTACAACACTTAGTTTTGTGGAACATGCATTTTATTGGACAAGCACATTGATGAATTTCCAGGAACTGATGCAATATTTGTAAATGGACAGTAAATAATATAACATTGTGGAAAGAACACTGAATTGGATGATGGGACAAATCTGGATGCAGTCCAAAGTTCTGTCTCCAATATGCGTGGTGAACCCTAGGCAAGAGATCATGTCCCTCATATGTCTCAGTTTGCATGTGCCAACTTTTGCTTTTGAAGAGCTTAGAGAAGCATTTAACTGCATATGGAGTAGATATTTTTTATATTGGAATATGGCAAACACATTTATACAATTTGAGGTAGACTTTTTCTCTCAATTTCCAGGAATTATGAGTTTGATTGTTGGGGTTTTTTTTTGTTTGTTTATATTTTTGTTTAGGTTTGGGTTTGCTTAGGGGTTTTGGGGATTTTTGTGTTTTTTCTTGTAATTTGTAATATTTTGATTTTTTTTAAATTCTGATGACTAATATCTAAAAACGCAATTTTTTTAAACTTCACCTTAGTATCATCTTAACAATGGTATTTTCATTATGTATAGCTCCTATCTTATAGATTTTTAAATTTTTCTTTCTATAAGTTAGAATTAACTAGTTTAATTAGAGACAGAACTTAGAGAGAAAGCCTTTCTCAGAGCAAAGTGATTATTTGGATTCCTCACATGTGTCCTGCCCTTTAGAAGGAGTGTGTACTGTATTAATAAGGAGCAGAATGCCAGAACATGCTATAAAGTCCTTTTCTTCCCCACAGACAGAGTCCTGCATAAAAAAAAGTCTGAACCCACTATACAGCCAGGAAGTATGGTTTAGGTGTAAGTATTTCAAGCTTAGTTGCTTTGTCAGAAAATAAAACATGATGTCCTTTGTCTTTAGTACGTGTAGTGCCTTAATGCATTTACAAGTGCTGAAGAGCACTCTGTGTTCCTCAGTGGTACCAGTTTGTACCTGCTGCTTCTGAACAACAATAAATCAGTCATCTGAAATGTCACCAGTGGGTGGATTAGTAGGGGTTCAAGAAGAGTTCATGTCCTTGCAGGTGTAAGAGCTGCAAAGGAAAGTTCTTCACTGGAGAAGTGGTTCAGCATTGGAATAGCCTGCTCAGGGACAGGGCACTTCAGGTTCTGGTTTAGTGGGTGCGGCTCTTCAGTCAAAGGATGGACTTGAAGAGCTTGAAAATCCTTTCCAGCCATAAGGATTCCATGGCTTTTATTCCATATGCTTGTCCCAATCTTGTCCTCTTTTCTTGCAGTCTCAGAGAGCCACTGTTGGAGTGGGGGGACTGAGCTAAACTATGCAGTTGTGCTCCAGGTGTGAGTGCAGGGGTGGTTACAGAGAGCCCTGTACTTGTGCTGCTCGTTCCCACTGCCCTGTAGCTGGAACTGCGACTGAGCTAACAAGCCGTGCTGAATTCAGCGGGCAGGGAGCCACACTGGCCTGGCTGTGCAATTTCCAGGCTGAAGCTGGGTTGTGATCCACCAGGCTGAGCACTGGCAGAGCTAACCTTGGATTGCCTGCACCCTTTCATCTGCGTTGCTTGTCTTTTGGCAGCCTGGGGAAGACAGTAATGGATCAACAATGCTTGGTGTACATTTGGAAGGTGCCTTTTCTGAACATGATGCATGGGGAATGCTTATTTCCTCCTCCTCCCTTTCAAAATAAATAAAAAAAAAATAAAAAGAAAGAATGAAGTTTTGCATAATCCTGAAAACTCATGTAAACACATGAAGTAGTTTGCTGTTTAGCCGTGAGGCATCTGATATGCCAGATCTATATAAAGAGAAATTGTTATAACAGAAGAGTTGCTTATTATGATCTAAGGGAATAAATGAGGTTTAAAAAAAAGATACAAATTAAAATGCAAATTAATATGGTTGAAAAAACGATGGGCATGTTTTGGCACATTAACCCTTCATCAGTTTGGATAGCTGCTTCTTTTTCAGATTTTGTGATAACTTTTGTGCCTGAAAATGTCTGTGTTTTAGTAGTAATATCAGCTGGTCCAAGATGAAATCACACTACGAAAATATTCAAAACTTTTAGTGCAGAATAAGCCTGTCTTCACAGACATAATGACAGCTTGTTTCAACTTGGATACTGTTGGCTGGGGTATTAGACTTCAAGGCTAAGCCAAACAAGTATATTTTGAAAATTGGGATGGAGTTTGTTGGTTTGACTGCAGAATGAGTTAAGCATAACTCACAGAAATTTTGCCTCTTTTTCCTACAGCCTGGTGAAAGATAAACCAGTTCCATTCTGATCTGAAGACGTTGATCTGCACATGTTGCACAGATTTAGGTGAGCACTTCTGTCTTTAATCTGGTGGTATTCCAATTTGCCTCTCCTGGGTTCAACTGTGTTCTTATAAATTGTTTTATGTTCAACTTTTCTATTCACTGGATTCCTCACAGAAATGTTGTGTTTTATAGAAGTTTTCAAGAAAAAAATGAAACACAAGCACCTGCATTTTCATCCACCCTTGACAGAGACACATCATTTACGTGAACTGAACTTGTGAACTTTGCTTATTCTGCAGCCACTCGTGATCTGACAGCATGGCTGAAACGTGCTCATGACAGAACTGCCTGATGTTACTGTGTGTGGGTGAAGAAAGGGGTGTAATGGAATAGAGCTGATAGGTCACTATCCTTCAAATTCCTTCATATCCATTCAATTGGTGTGAATTAATGTGATATCACAAAGCAACACCCTGTAGATTGATCTAGGAGACATCACTGAGGGAAGTTCAGCCCTTTTAACTTCACTGGTTCCTGTGATATCTTCAACAAATACGAATGTGAAAGGTCCAAGCCACACTTGCTTGTTTCTGCGATTTAGATCACTGATTGCTCTAATCATCAGGGGTTTTTTCTTAACTCAGGTCTATTAGAAATGTTGTTTAGTTTTCAAAGTTGTCCTTGTTAAACAGAGATTACATGTGCATGAAATAGTTCATGAACACAGATAACCATCTGCCTACGTGCAACAACAATCCAATGAAAGGATGGAAAAAGTGACTGCTTGTTTTTCTATAAGAAATTACTGTGGACAATTTTTCTCATGAGAATTCACCTTTCACATGAAAAGTGAATTATTGTAGTCATTCTGGCAGGAGTTTGGCTGTAACAAAGTTTTCATGAGGATAGTGAAACCGTCAAATAGAGGCACAAAAGGCCAATAATTTTAGTCTCACATGGAGTATCTGGTGACTTCCATGGTGAAGCAGAATGATTGAATTCATGGTATGGCTATATTGTGGAGAGGCTTTTATTGAATCAAAGACATGGTGACATTCACAAATCTACCAGTAAGGGCTACTATGAAGCTTATGGAATAAACAAATTAAGGAAGAATTAATAAACTGTCTCAAAGAAAATAGCATGTGGTGCAATCACCCCAAGGGACCTAAAAACAGTGTTCCACCAGATGGACCACAGCAGAAGCATCATCCGAACAGAACAATGTAGGTTTTTCTGTACAACTATAAATGTGCATGAACTTGTCTCTCCTGGAATTCTTTCACATCTTTCCCAGTATCTTTTTTGGGAAAATCCTTCCTGATACATTGTTGTTTCTGCACTTTCTATTTTTCAAAGCTCACTGCTTTGGAAAGCTTAGGGAGAATTTCATTAGCAGAGCACTTGCAGCAGAGGAGAAAAGAAAATTAACCAGTGAAGTAGTCTGGCTTGTTTTTTTGTTTTGTTTTGTTCTTTCTCTGTGATGAATGTCACTGTCAATTAAAATTTAATTTCTCAGGTATAAATGTTGACATCCTTCAGACTTTATTTTCTCTTCCAAAGCTCTCTGGACAAAGAGTAGAGACTGACTGTAGTCTTCTTCAAGGCAGTCTAAGAGCTTTCGTCATGAGTCAAATCTCTGTCTAAAAGTACACTATAAAAACTACACTCACTTCTTCTTGAGGTGGATTTGCAAATTTGTTTTAATTGAAGTGTTTAAACTTGCAGCCTGCTAATCTTTAAATGTATTCAACACTACACAAAACAAGTGCAGAAAATTGCATACCTATTCTTATGATTAAATTTGACTATGCTTAAATTATTGGACTAAATGAGCTGAATTTAATCTAATCTTTTTAAGTCCCTGGAACTTGTTCTCAAAATATGAGAGTGTTTATCATGCATGATTATTTTTCCTTTGTAGTGCTCTTCATTACCTCTTGTAGCATTCTGCCTTCTACATGGTCTAAATTCCCTTATAAGTATCAAAATTCATTTCAACACAAAATTCATTTCATCAGAGAAGCAGCAGTAAGAAATATTGTTTCGTGATATACAAAGGCTTGTACAAGTCTAACTTCTTTATAAAACATCAGTAAATTAAATAGAAGACCTTGGTGTGCAGAAAATAAGACGGTCCAAACTTTGTTTTGACACCTTTTGTGTTTGAAGGACTAAACTGTTGTTGCTTCTACTCATGGACTTTGGAAACTCTTCTGTGCTGTCTGGTCCAGCAATCACTCCTCTCCCAGTCTTCAGCTGACTGCATTTGGCTTCGAGCAGAGCAGTCCCTGGAGGTCTCCCCACAGAGCAGGAGGCTGCTGGATCCTGTCCCAGGACAGCCCAGCCAGGCTCATGCAGAGCTCGTGGGGCTGGGAAGGCACCAGGGGCTGCAGCTCCCTGCCCACCTGCCAGTGGGGATCACTGCTCTGCTTTGATGCTTTGGGTTTAGTTTGGTTTTAAAAGCTTTAATGTTCAAGGAGACCTTGAACTTAATTTAACCAGACAGCGGTCAGTGATTTATTTCCTCTAGAACATGAGATTATTGCTTGAAATTTGGAATGTTTATGTGGATTTCATCTCTTCTTGACCTATGTAAAATTCCAGTCAGTCATCCAGAGGGCAACTTTCTAACCTTTCCTAGTTAGAACTGCATGTTGGCATAATTAAGCATGATGAGGACCTTTAATCAGACCACTGTGAAGATGAATATAATGAATATTCAGTCTAACCTTGAAAGATGTGAGTGGGAAGACCCTTAAAGAAGTTGCAGTCAGCTGTGTAATCCATAATTTTTCAGATCAACATTGTATGGATCACAGTTAAATTAATTTTTATTCTCTGTCCTGTCTCTCAAAGTCTCCAGTTACAGATACCTACAGTTAGATTGCACTCCTCCTGCAATAATTAGTTTTTCTTTTAAGGGCCTTCAGGTTTAAATTGCATGAGGATGGCTGCAATCCCTCCAATGACTGATGTCAAGCTCCTCACAGTTGCAGTGGGTTAATAAAGAGTAACATGAGCATATATAAGCCATGGTTATAAACAGTCAGTGTATTACAGGCTCATCTTCAAGCAATCAACAGGGCACTAAGCAGAAAATATTCACTAGGCTGTGCCCTAAGCTGATCTAGGCAGCCTTTTCCTTATTTTACAGTTGTAATTTATTTTGCAAATTATGTCCTTTGGCTAACAAAAAGCAGTGTGAGAGAGGAGAAGTGTCTGCCACGATTCCCTTGTGATCCCTTCTTGGATCTGTTTGTCAGAATGGCAGAGTGCAGACAGAGCACAGGCTCTTCTGCAAAAGGGGAGATAAACTGAGCATCTGCAGGATTTACACTGAGATAGATGTCACAAGTTGCCTGACAGAATTTAATCTGCTTTATAACACATAATTTTAACTGTGAGACAATTTATAAGCTTCTGTGATTGCAGATAAGGAAGAGTTAATGGAATGACCACTTTTTCCAAGGAACGACCATTTTTTCCCTTCACCTTCATTGCTTCTCTCACTGTGATTACAAAGCTAATTAGTGGCAGCTTTCCTAAAAGGCAGCATCCCAGCCACAAAGGGACAGCCTGGCACTTGGCCAGAGAAATATTTCAGGCAGGAGAAGAATAGAGCCACAAATTGTCATATTTTCCTGTGAGAGATGATGGGAGGCAGAGGAATTAAGCGTAGCATTTGGCTGCCTGTTCCAGACCCCTTAGAGTTGCCCCTGCTGCGAAGCCCAGGTTTGGATTCTCTCCTTCTTCCCCAAGGGTTGGAAGCAACAATCCCAACACGAAAAAAATTAAACATCACATGGGAAAAAAACCTAAAAAAATGTTCACGGAATGAGAGGCTTCCGTAATTAATTTGTTATATTTTTTTTAACCCGGAATTAGGATGAGGTTTCCGGAGGTGCGGGAGGCGCTGCGGACAGCAGGGGGCGGAGCGGCCCCGGCTGCGGCTGCGGGAATCCGAGATGCGGTTCCACCTTTTCCATGGAATTCCGACAGAGCGGAGGCGTCCCGCGAGATGCCTCGCAGCGAAACGCTCTGCAACGATTGCGGTGCCGCAACGCACTTAAAAAACTTAATTTTTTATAATACAGCTTGAAGCATCCTCCCGTGTCTCGCTACCTGGGTTGGACTAAAAGCCCCGAGAGCTCCTCTGAACATCAGTGTTTCACTTCACAGTTTTCACTTTACACCTAAAGCTGCTTTGCAGCGTGGCCTCCCTCGTTCTTCATGGCAGAATGGAGCTGTGCAGTGCCACTGTTGGCAACGCTTATGATGATAGAATAAACTGATTTTAAAAGTTTCTTAAATAGATGCTAATAATAAGTATCACGGGGTTATTCTCCAGTCTTGTGATGTATTTGCTGAAGTGAGAAATCCTTTCACATTATTGTCAGGATGCAGCTTTCCATGCAAAATCAATTCTCATTCTAACACTAGCATTTAGCTGATCTCAAAGGGCTGTTCCATTGTGTTTGTGAAGTCAAACCCTTATTGCTTGTCTGTAGAAATTCATACACAATATGCTGAAACGTTTGCAGATAAATATCTCAGTGTACATCATTGCATCTCTTATTATGGAAATTGCTGTGATCATTTAGATGCAATAGATTTGGGACTCTCTAGTTAGCAACACAGTTTCTGCAAAATAAATGAAAGAAAAATATTGATAGGTAAATTTGGTTCAGCAAAATGAGAAGAGGAGTGTAAAACGTAATAAAGCAAGGCTGTTCAATTAAAAAGCTAATAGTAAAGGACACAGCTATTTATGGGGAAAACCCCCACAAAATAAATTTAAGAACATTTCAACAGCGGATGTTGACATACAAATTGAATAATAAATGGGTTGAAAGGATTTTTGTTACTTATCTTGGTCTAAAGAAGCAAGTACATAATTGTAATCGACCACAATTTAACCCATTTGCAGTTTACTGTTCAGTGAGTATTTTTAACATAAGCAATTTGAGCTATAAAAGCAAAATGAGATAAATGTGACACTGCTTGCCTTAGTGATATCTGAAGCATAAAATGCCTATCTTCAACCTATGACCTCTTAAAAACAGATCTATGTGAACATGGTGCCATTCATTAGCATGTCAATGGTGATTCTCTTACATGGTGCCATTAAATTACTGTGGTGATAATTGAGACATTAAAAAAAGACAGATGCTGGGTCTGTTTCTAGTCTCTTATAGCCCTTTAGCAATTAAATTTCAGTGAGCTAACATAACACAGCCAGAGCAAAAATTAACAATTGGGAATATTTTTCTATAAAATTGCCTATCTCTAACTGAATTATTATTTTTAAAGGGCCAAATTTTCACAGCTTGCTTGATGTGATTTCAGGATTGTGAAATGGGCCGAAGGCTGGCCTGAAAGTGCTGCTCAGGATTCTCATAATAGGGATGAATGGAATGTGGATGGGAGTTGTTAGAGGCTGAATATTCAGTTTATTTTCTGCCTGAAAAGCATGGGAAGCTGGAGAATATGCCAGGGCCAAACCTGTAGTGTACAGAGAAGGTTGAAAGCAAAGAAGAGCAGAGAGAAGCAGAGGCAGGGGCATGGGAGAGAGAGCAGAGGCTCTCAGTTTGTGCCACTGTGAAGCAAATTGGTGGAGATTGCTGTGATCCTGTTCCTGTCAGTCCTGCTGGCTGGCAGCAAGGACAGCCTGGCCTCCCTGGTGCCACACCCATGGCTGCCAGAATAAAGAGGTCCCTGCTTGGGAAAATCTGCTCCATCACATCCTGCACATGTGGGAGGGGGATAGGACTGAGGAACAAAACTCTCACAGCAAAAGCAAAGCAAACAGATGTGAATCCCACTGACCCTCTGGAATCTGAATATTTTGTTTGAGTAATTTCATAAATTCTTGCTTTCATAATTCATTTACAGGGTTGTTTTTCTTTTCTACTTCCGGCCTTCCCCATTGTGACATAACAATAACATTTTTCTATATTTATTAACATCAAGGACAGAGACTATGAAGTACCAACTAAAACACCTTGTTTTCTCAGTCAGTAATTGCCTTGTAATGAAGCAGTTTGATGCATTGACACAGGGCCATTGGATGATGCAGAGCAAATATGGAATCGTTAGGAGCCCTGGCTGCAGCTAATGCTGCCTGCTGTAGATGCTGCTGGCCCCAGGCATCGCTGCTGGCTTTCAAATTCTCTCCCAAATGGAAATCTAAATGCTGGGTATTTTGTTCAGAGCACTGAAAACCAAGCAACACAATGTGCAGAGCAGCACATCACTGTGTTCCTGAGACAGCTTCTCATGTAAATCCTCCTGTCAAACCTCACGACTGTCAAACCTTGGGGCAGAAATTGCAGTTTGTAGCAAACTTGCCTCTGTCTGAATGGCAAAGAAAATGATAGTGAAGGTCCTGTTTCCTCCTCAGTCCTGTTGGATTCTGGAGCACCAGCTGCACTTGCGGAGGTCTAAACTAAACACGGATAAATTTTTTGTTTCCCTATCATCTTGCAGAATATCGGGGATGGTTAATTCCAGGAACTTTTCAGGGAAATGGACAGAGAAGGTCTGAAGGAAAAGGCACCAAGTTATCTTTTTCAATCCCCTTTCATCCCAGCAAATCAAAATGCTGAAGTTAGCTTATTAGAGGCTCCTAATCCACTGTATGTGAGAGTTACTTCCCATTCATACACTGGGAAAAGCTGTGTTGCTTTCCCTGCACTGGAATGATTATATTATCACAAAGGCAGAATAAATAAAGCTGATATATATTGCAGTGGTATGTTGGATGTCTGTTCAATGTGTTGTGACACCTTCCAATGTATCCAGTACTACAAACTGCTCAAACCAGATTTTATGAAGAGCTGTCTGACAGCTGGGGGGTCTTTCTTGCAGTCAAGTGAAATCTTAGGGCATAAGATCAGTCATGTCCACAGGTCAGGAATTTTCAATTCACCAGCAATTAATTTCAGTGTGAAAGATGTACCTGCAGACCATGGTTCATACTAATGCAAATAATATTTTTCTGTGGGTTTCCTTTGAGGTTATGACTATTTAGAACCAACCAATTTGAATAGTTGGCCTTATCTATAGAACAGTGACAGCATACGGTTTTTTAAAAATTCATGTTGCTGTACTTTAAATCAGAGCAAGCATTAGCATCTCAAAAAGCATCATGGCATGGATTGAATTATCTGTAATAGCTTCAATATGGCAACACCTGGCTCTAAAAGTGTCTGAAGTCAGAGCAGGCCATCTGTTAGTGGTCCAGTTGGATGCTTTCTAAGTACATCCTGCAAGAAAACAAGGACACTGGGGAATAAATTTGGAGAGAGTCTGAGCAACCTGGACTCAGAATGCCCTGTAGGGAAGCAAAGAAAGAATGCATATTGTAAATAAGGGATCTCGTTCTGTGTTTCTGTCTGCTGGGAAGGTTGGAGGAACTGTGAAGTTTTTAAATAAAAGCTAGATATAAACTTGGAGATAATCACCAGCTGTTCATTTCTCTTCTGGAACATGTGGAGGAACAAAGGCACATTATAGACCAACAAAAGGATTGAAACAGCATCTGTGTGGCATGATTCCCACAACCACAGGGGCCTCTGTCTTCAGAGATGAATTTCATAACAATGATAAGAGACAAGTGGGTAATGTTACTGCCCAGTGTTAAAGATCTGTCCTTGAGCATGTCTCTACTAAGTCATGCTCTGCTCTGAACATATGTGGCTGTGTTCAGCAGCATAACTATGCTGTGAGGAATGAGTCTTTGCTCAGGCAATGCTGGCTGTAGATACTCTAATGTTTAAAGCTGCTGCTTATGGTGTTAAAGCTGAACTCTAATGCCTTTGCCACATTCTTGGGGATTGGCAGCATGGCTCCTGGCATGCAAATGTGTGCAATTAAACTCACTGTGCTGGCAAGAGAAGAGCTCAGACAAGAATACAGAGCACCAAAAACCTTGAGTTCCTGGCTGGCCATTAGTATTGATGTGAGGGACTCTGGCAGACACCACCTGTTCTCTTTGTCTCTGGCATGAGGGTTCCTTGTTTGTTCATGTGTTTGCTGGTTTGCTTTTAAAGCAGAAGTGAGCAGGGGAAGGGTTGTCTGTGTGCCACACCTGGGCTGACCAGCACTCTTCTTCAAGGCTGTGTCTCCCAGGTGATCTCTTCCCCAGCCGTATATTCCACATGGAAAATACTCTGGTGCTTTAGCACAGCTCATGGGAGACAGATTCACTCAGCACAGACCCTGAGCAGAAGGGCAAGCCAGAATACTGCTGAGAGAGCCAGAAGCAGACGTGCTGTCAGACCCCTGAGTGCAGGAAGGAAAGAGATTTTTCACAGAGAAGCTGTGATGTCACACAAAGCTGTTGTCTCCAGAGGTGGCACTGAAAGCTGCTTGGTCTAAGAGCAGGCCTGGAGGAGGTTTACTCAGTGAGGATATGAATAGCAGGTCTGGTTTCACTGTTTTCTCTTTGAGCTTGCAGGTCAGAGCTTTTTTTGTATTGGGAGTTTGTTCAATTTATGTTCTAACAAAATGTTAGAGCAGAGATTCAGACTTTTCTTTGTCAGCTTCTACCCCTTCCAGCATCAGTCCAGTGATTCAGTTCCTGTGTGTAACTTAGTGAGTAGCTTTCCCTTTTCTAGCAATCTCAGCTCTGGAGAGCGCTAATTTCTTTTCACAGAGAGCAGAACAAAAGTGATATTTATCTCCCTGTCTGTAAGAGAGCAGTCTTGGAGGGATGAGGCTGCAGTTCTTCCTGTCCTTGTAGCATTCCTGCTGGTTCCAGTTCCTCAGGCAATGGTGCTGTGGCACATTGGCTGGAAAGTGATTCTCTCTTTGGCACTTTTGGCTCCACCATGATATAAGGAAATCAATCACAGCCAGTAAGATTTAAGAACTTGCTTCTCTGCTGTGTAGTGCCAGAGGGAGTAGGTATTGATAATTCAGAAAACAGTTTCTTATTGATGGTCTCAAATGCCTTTAATACTATAGGTAAAGGAAACCCACCCTGAACATGCTGTTTTCATGTGCTCTCTTCACATAAAATGAATTCAGTAACAATTTTATTATCATTAGGAAAGGCTAAATTGTAAGTTGTCTTCCCATTAATGCCTGTGTTCTGCATTGAAACCCCCCCCCACCAGTGCTTGGAAGGAGTTTCAATCCTGCTTCTCCATGTGTAAGCACATACCCAGTTTTGTCATGTGCACAGGCATAGCACAGTGAAACAGGAACATAAATGTTCTCAGTGTGTGAATCCAGTTCTTTTTGCCCAGCTATAATTTGGATAAAAAACAGTAGAAATACTACCTAGTGTATTAAATAATGGAAATAACATTCTCATGCATGAACTTTTCAGTTGCCTTCTTGAGGAGCATGTGGCCTCATCACTAGCACAGCATGAACACCATGATCTGCTCAGGCTGTCAAAAGCGCAACCAACCTGACTTAGTGGAACTGAGAGCTTTTACACTGGCAAATTTTCTCAGTGTGTGTGCCATGTTAATGATGGATAATGATGGTTAGCTTAGTGCTTAGCTGAGACATCAAGAGAAAAAGGGGAGAGATAAACATGTACCTTGTAATCAAAGGAGAAGAGACAAGGCCTTTTTTTTCCCTTGCACTTTTATTGTCATTCATGCTGATGTAATCTAATCTTCTGAGCTGTACCTTTGCATTTAGTTAAAGCTTCCAGGCCACCTTCTCTAGTCTGAAATTTATCAATGAGGAGATATGTCCTGATGGCATCCTCTCCTCTGAATGGCAGCTGTCTCTGCAGACAGAGCTCATCCTTGGACTGTGGAAGGTGCCAAACACTGATTACAGAGGTCTGGGTTTGGCAGTGCCCCTTCCTGCAATAAACATCCCTGAACAGGATGTGTTCATGAGGAGATATCTGTCATTCATTCCAATATTTTCCCTTATTTGTTGCAGAGATCCTAACATTCACATATGTTTACCAAATGTATAAAATTATACTGTTGTGATTCTGCACTGGAAACCATTTGCTCCTGTGAGAAAGAAAATGGAAACTACATGAGAAAGAAATGGCAGGACAGCTTAGAAATTATCTGTCCTATATTAATAGGGGATTGATCAGCATTTTAATTTTCGCTCTAAGATATTTCTTGTGTCAGTCTTGCGATTTGAATGCTAATCTTGCTCACTAGTAGATCATGTTATGTTGCCTTGGAGTGGGGTATAGCAGGCAAGTGCCTATATTGATTTTAATGAATATGAAAAATTCCAGGGCTTCAAAGCTTTCATTTTTCCAGCTTTCATTATCTGCTCTCTATGGAACATGCAGATCTTTTTTGTGGTCTTTTAGTGTCTTATATGAGACTTTACTGACTTTCAGAATCTAATCAAAATATTTAGGTCATAGTTGATAGATTAATGCTTTTCTTCATGGTGGAGAGTTAACAAGAAGGAAATATTTGATGTAGGGAATGTAAGTGGAACTTGTGGATTCAATTCTGTCAAGAGTTTGCAAGAAATATTTCCATGCAGGCTAGGGTTGATCAGCAGGTCTCCACAAAACATATGAAAGCCATTTTTTATTTGAATGTACCTGGCGCTTCACATCAGGTGTGTATCAGGCCTGAAGGTGCTTTTTTTATTCCTTGTGCAAGAAAGCCCAGAATCTGATGACAGGTTCAAGTTGTCCATCTACCAGAGATCTGTGTGGTCTATCTTACCCAACAATGGTAGCTTCTATATTCAAAGCAACCACCTTGCCATGAAAAATTATAAATGTTTAGTGGGCTGTGAACAAATGGCGCATAAGTCTTTCCAGCTGACAAATGTGAAGGAGAACAGTTCCATGGAGAAGGTCTCCTGAGCTGGTACAGCCCAACCATGTCTTTTCTTAAGCTTCATTTTTATGGAAAGCTGTCATGGAACCATGATAACCAAGTCATCTTCTGTAAAAACACTGCTGCTCTTTGTCAAAGAACTGTTACAGGTGAAAATGAAAAGCACTGGCAGCATGTCAAATGTGTGTATATTCATCCTGCCAGATCCTGTGCGTGAAAATCACAAGGAAGCAAAACTGTTTTTCACACGTCTTTCTCCATTTGACCTGCTTCTGGAAGATTTGAGGAAAGAAACTCCTCTCCATTCAAGGCTATAAGTTGTTTTAATGAAGAAAATATGGGTTTCCCCTTCCTGGTATTTATATTTTGAAATAAAAGTAAAAATTTTAGATTATGTTAAGGGTGATTATCCTTTAAAGCTCTGTTTTGTATTGTCCTGCACTTTATATTCTCATTTATGGTCTATTGAATATGTGCATGCTGTTATCATTCCAGGCTAAGTGCAGTTCCAGATCCTTAATGAAGCATTAATGTAGGAGGCAGTGAAAGATGCCTCCACTACTTGCTTAATTAGCTTTTTCTCTTCCACCACTTCCCTGCTACTTCAGGCAGCTGTAACTTAGAAAATAGACCTATTGGCATTTTCATTACATTATTGCTGATAACTTGGGAAGAGCATCCCAATTTACTGCCAAGATGGACCCAAGCTCCACAGTGTGGGAGGATTGTCACTGCACTCCCAGCACAGACAGGGACTGTGGCAACTACATTTCATTCCCCAGGAGAGCCAAGATCGTTGATTTGGGAGCAGAGCTGAGCTGAGCTAAGTGGGAATGAAGTTGGATATCCAAGCTTGTCCTCTTTGATTTCAGTAATTCATGTGAAAATGAACCCATCTCCAAAGCACCTCACTTTCTGGGGAGGAGGGGGTGCTATCCCACACTGACTGACAGGGCTTTGCAGTGACTACAGATTTACTTATTCCATAGTGCAGACAAGAAGGCAGCTGCAGCCAGAGGCTGAAAGGAGCAGGAGTAGCAGGTTAATCTGTGCTGAGGAACGCTGCTGCTGGCTTTGCAGGGGTCAGCAGAGCAGCAGCCAGGCTGCTCTGCCCCCAGATGAATGCAGTGACAGCAGTCCCGAGCACAGAGTGCAGCTGCTTGAGCGACAGCCAGAGATTGGGGATCTGATCTCTGGCTGGGAGGAAGAGACTGTTCTCATAAAACAAGCATAGCATGCTTGCAGTGGGAGAAGTTTGAAAATACTGAAATACAAGGAGTTACATGCTTTGGAATCAGATTAAACATGCATTCCTACAAAAGGGCAATACAGAGCAAAGGATCATTTGAATACTTGGGGTTTCATGGTGTTTGATGAGTGTTCATATTGTGGTAGTTCGTAGGTGGTTTCTTGTCCAAATTAATGGGAAGGGGACAGAATGGAATGAAAATTAGGGAGTGAAATGTAGAGTAGGACATTTCAAGGTCCTCAAATTTTTGTAAGTATTTTGACACAACAGTTTCTTTTTCCCTGTTTTGGTAAGATTGAAGAAGTCCATCATGAGTTTGCTGAAATTTATGCACTCTACAGGTTTTGTTCTGCAGAATGTTTTTTCAAATGAAAGGGCAGAAGGAAGAGAACTGTAAGTAAATTAAAATTTCTTGCTCTATCTTTCCCTCTAGTCTATTAAAATCCATTGTGCTCTCTGCAAAGAGAAATGCACTGAGTTGTATTCCAATTGGGAGGAACACTGGCATAAATATGTGCTGTAATTAATAGCTGTTCATTGAGTATCTGCTGGACAGATCAAACACCAGGGCCTCAATCCCACCATTGCTGGCTCCGAATGGGCAGCTGCTTTTCTGTCAACCCTGGCACAGATTGTACCTCATTGGGGGCTTCTCAATCACTGTTAATATCTTACAATGTCCTGAGAGACAAATGTTATCTGAAGCTTGCTGGAATATTGTGCTGCCTTTTAATGACAGGAAAGAGACCCTCACAAAGGAAATAAGAATTTTGCTGCATCTGTTCTAGGTAAGGTTGAAACTTTAATGTTTATTTGGTTTGTGGTTTGTGGTGGGTTTTGTTGTTGTTTTTTGGTTTGTTGGTTTTTTTTTTTTTTTTTTGCTTATGGTCCCTGTAGTATTGCTAAGATGTAAGGAAAGGTTCTTCTGTAGGTGCTCAGTCTAAAATAACAATGTCGGTATGGGTTTTTAATAAGAAGCAGGGATTTATGCATATCCCTTTATGTGTACTCACCTTGAAGGTTTAGTATTAAATATTTTATGTTTTCTATTCTTGTCTCTAGTGTATTTGAGTGCTGACTAGAGGCATGGTAATTATAGAAAACAGAACAAGGAACATATGCCAACATGGAAGAGAACTTCAATGAGCTTCTGTAGCTGGTCTGCAGCAGCATAAAGGATAATTCTTAAATTTTCTGCAGAACAAAGTCAAGGACATTTCCAATATTTCATTCTATAGGACCACTAAAGGCTACAGTGACAATTAAAAAATGTTCTTTATTACAGAATTTCATCAAGGCTGTAAATGCACATGTTCAATTAAAACAAATACTTTCCTAAAGTTTAAGTAGGTGCATTTTATTGATCCGGTCTTAGCAATCACACAGTCTCACTCATGCAGACTGTTATTTCATAATGTATACTAATCAGCAGTGTATTCAAATAATTGCAAGTCACTGGTATAAATTAAAATGTTACTTGATAAACATGATTGTCCTTATGTATTATCTAGTGCTGTCAAGGAATCAGGATTTTTCCCTTCTCCCTAAAACCAAATGAGGATACTTGCTAAACATACTGTCATTCCTTCACTTCAATCTTTTAGTACAAAATTTGTGGAACATGGATACTTATTAACCTCTTTTGAGAAAGGAGGCTGGTTTTGAGATTCTTAAAATATAGGTAAAAATAATCCTCACTCTGAGGGGATGATGACAGTGTTCTCATCCACATGTTTCTATGTAAATCTAATACTGAAACAAGGTGAAATCTTCAGGAATTCTAAACTACTGGATAATGCACTCTACTCTCAACAGGAAATCAGGCTGGAGGCAAAGCTATCCTTTACCAAAGCCTATTGAAGCCAGTAGGAGATTTTCACCTGTTTCTGTGGGTTTTGGATTAGACTCAAGCAGTTTTTGAAACCAATGCATGGTGTACGTTCTCTGTAAAATCAAGCTGGTCCCAGGCAGTCTCCTCACTCTGGCTCTTTTATGCTCACAGGCACATTTAGAGCCCACATCTCCTGACAGGGGTGGAGTCACCTGAGCGTTCTGTGCTTCTGGGCCACACATATCAGGATTTTATCTTGCCTTTCTCTCCTCTGTACAGCAGTACAAGAGAACAGATAAAACCAAGATTACCAGCGTGCTTTGGGGCTGCATGATTCATTCCACACACTCATTCTTGCCACAATAAAAAAATACTTGGCTTAAGGGCCTGAGTGCTCACATCACCTAATTTGATACTATTACATTTTGACACTAATAGGCTGCTCTTATAAAGAGCATGTGAAGCACAACTTGAAAAAAACCCACTTTGTGAAGAATTGCAACACATAAAAGAATGAATAGCCTTGGTGAAATTTAGGTTCCACTCTTTCCCCTTGTCTTCAAAAAAGGCATTATTCCACCTGCTTTTTTCTTGTAGTTTCCCATCAAATTTATCAAAGGTAAGAAATTAGTAATCTGATTTAAGTACCCTTCCATTTTCCACAATCCAGAGAGAGATCTGAGATCAAGAAAACAACAACAAACTCCTAAGGGCAAAACAATATTTCTCATTTTTTTATGCAGGTTTCTCAGGCTTTGGTGGTAGAGGACAAAATGTCTGCTCTTTTGCTGTCATTTGTTTTACTCTTACCCTGAGGAAAAATAAGGAAAATCTGGAGACCTGGGGAGCTGCAGAGGGACGAAAAATTATGTTTTGGGGAATACTTTGAATAAATAATAACAGAATCCTCAGTGTTGAAAATCATATTACTGCTACATTTCAGTTCTTTCAGATGCAGTCTAAAATTAATTAGGATTTCAAATTATGTTATTTTTATTTCAAATGTATATCATTATAGAGGTTCAATGCCTATATTCTATGTATTTCTCTATCCCCTGGAGCTTTGTTTCAATGAATATGTAGAATGTTGCATTCATTTTTCACTTTTTACCTCTACAAAACATACTTTTCCTTTGCATCTGCATTAAAGAGATGTGGTTTTTATAGGGGGTACACCTCAGAAGCTGTATGTAAATACCTTTCTAGTAAAAAGTCAATAGTAATGATATTTTGTACTTCTGCTATGTTAGTTTTTCCTACTTTAGAAATGTTTACAGGCAAACAGTAAATGTAAATACCTTAATATGCAGAACAGCTCTGCCTCAAATATTGCCTATATTTGTCATTATTCTAATATAAGCAACGTACAAGTATTTATTACACAGACCTGCCCAGTAGTATTTTCTGTTTCATAAATAAATTATGTATAATACATTTTTCACTCTTGAAAAGGTAATTAAATAGTACTTTCAAAGAAGAAAATAATTTATGTAGATATAATTATAATTCAGTTTCCTTTCTCTTAATCAAATAGGATTGGAGATTTTGCATTTTTCTTTGGTTTTTTTTTTCCTAGACTTCCAAATTTGCACTAACTTTACATCTTTACACCTTATTGCATCTATGTAAGGAAAACCACACCTACATGTAATTAGCAGTAGTACAATAATTTTTTTAAAAATTTATTTGAACGACCTGCATTTGCTTTTTGGGAACATCTTTCTGTGAGGTTAAGAATTTTGCTGTAGGCTTCAAGACCAAGTTTGCTATCTTTTCACCTTTGCTTTTCTTAATAGATCCTTCTTGGCAAAGCAGCTGTTATGGAACTTATTTTTTCACTGCTCCATATTTTATATTCCAATATTCCATATTGGCTGGAGTGAAATAACTGTGTGCTTAATTTCCCTCTTTCTCTCTCTGCCTCCCACCTTTGTTACCTTATTGTGCCTCTCTTATTGATGCTTTTTATTCGAGTTTCTAAACCTATGAATAAGTCTCTAGAATGTTTCTTTTCAGTCTTCTCTGAGCTCAAGAAAAAAAATCAAGGGAGTCTAAATTTTGTGTTTGGTCTCACCCAATGCTTTTTCTTACCAGGGGACTTATATTGGTGGCAGAACCTGTAGCTCCCCCAGTGTCCATCTCAAACATTCAGACTGAAAATTAACATTTCTTTTATTGCTTTTTAATAACCTCACTTGCCTGAACACAAATCTGCACCTGGATTTGTCCCCCTCTCTTTGTGTCAAATAACTTACTGCCACTAGAATAAATTATGGGCTGATCTAGACACCAGCAAAGAGACCAGCATTTTACATCAGGAGATTTCTGGTCCTGAATGTGCTCCTGCCTCATGTCTGAACAATGAGTTAGAATTGACAAAGTCAGTTTTGTGTTGACCTAATCCACATCAAGATTAGGGGAAATGAAAGTGATAAAAAGGCAAGAAATGAGAAATATGGCTGGGATCCATGACAGAAGACTCCAGATTTTATTGATTTCATCCCTTCTGTGCTAAACCCAGCACAATTCTGGCACTCCAATGGCAGGTTTTGGTTAGCCTTAGCCTTCTAAGCAGTATCTGACTATTCAAAGCTGGCTACCAAGCTGTCCCTTGTGGAGGGGGCTGGCAATGAAGAAAGGTTATTAGTTTGCAGATGTCTCTCCTCCAGGTGGTTTTTAAGAAATGAGATTAATCTCCTCTGCAAAGTGGTGGTGAGCAATGTCCTGGAATTCTGGAGCTCTGATTCTGGCAATGTTGGCAGAGCTAACACCTGTTGAGCATTACCATCCTTGGAGTGGAATGGTGGGATGGGTGCTGGATCTCTTTTCCCCTGCCAGCTTTTATGGAAACAACTTTCAGCCCTAGTTAAGCTAAATACTTTGGAGATGCAGCATTGACAAAGGCATTGTTTCCAGGGTAGAAACTTTCCCCCATGTCTCAGGGTAGTTACCTGGGATTGTTCAGATTTTGCCTAATCTTGGTACTTAGTTATCTGTAAAAGTCCTTGCACTTTGTGTAGGCCCATAGAAAATACTGAAACTAATTCCAGATTAAAGCACTGTTCACTAGGAAATTATGTGAGAGTGCTGAGGCACTTTAAGAATTCATTCACATTTCAAAAATTTTATTGAAAAGAAAAAAATTCAACTAAGATCAAAGTTGGGCACATTCCCTTTCTCACTAACCAATGTAGAATAAAAAAATCAGCATTCTTCACTGTACTGGAGGTTGATTCTTGTGTTTCATCACTGTTGCTAATGTAGTGGATTGGTACTGAATGAAGTTTAGCTCTTCAGCAGCAATGTGGGAAATAGTAAAGGCATGTATTTTTTTAAGGTGACATAAACAGTACTTAAACCATGGGTCTGGTTTAACTTTTAGCCTTATGTTTGTTTAGGAAGAATAAGAGAGAAGTAGAGGAGAGAACTATTTTTGTATCAGAGGTAATTGCCAAAGGAGCAAATAGTGCTTGTTTCACACTCTGACCTTTTGGTCATTACTCAAAACCTGCAACACTCATTGGAAATATTCCTATAACCTTCCCTGAGCTGCAGCCTGGATCAGGTCTGAGCTGGCAAGGAGATGCTCAGAGCTCTGGATTAACCTGGCTTTTCATAGCCCCCAGTCCTGTCCCTGTAAATAAGTAAAAGGAAACCCAACAGAGTCACAGGAGGCAGCCTGGGGAGCCAGTGCTTGGCTGATTTGTACAAGCATTTGCTTTTTAAGGGCTTGCACTCTAGAACCTGGGGAAAGGAAACTGGAAGTTTTATTTGTTTGACAGCATTTCCAGTGTGTCCATCTTTATAATTCAACCTGATGTCTCAATCTGAGCACATTTTTTACTCTTGGTTATTGGGAGTAAGCTGTCACCCAAAGTGCCTGCTAGGAGTTTCCTAATTAACATGCTAATCAAGATTTGCCTCAAGGTGTTGCTTAGAATCATTAGTAACACAAAGAAATATCTACCAGACATGTGTGACAGGACTTGAAGAAAAGAATGTGTCCAGAGAATACTGTCTGCTTGTACCCAAACCATCAAGGAAGTGCAAGTAACAAATTAATTAAACTGGGTTATAATGAGTCACAAGGCCACATGAAGTGTCCAGTCTTAATTAGCTAATATTGGATTGTGGTTTGAAGCAGGAGAGTGGTAAGGCTCTGCTGAGAGCTCTGAGAGGATGCCTATAATAGGAGAGAAATTTTGGAAACAGTCTTGTGTCAAAGGATGCAGCTTTGGGTAGTGGGACTGTGTGAGGCTCTGGTTTGTGCTGCCTGCAGAGAGCTCCAGCTGAGCTGCTCCCTGCTGGCACTCGAGGCCAGATCGTCCAAGGTCGATGTCCTCAGCAGCATCCCTGGAGCACAACGTGGCCAAATAAATGAGCATTTTTCACTCAGCTAGAGACTAGTCCTTATTGCAACTGTGTTTTACCACTGCTGCTACCAGGTGCCTCCAGGCAGGGCTCCACACCAAAGCTTTCCACACTGGGTGCAAGTTCTGTGTTTAAACAGCACTGTGACCTTAGTCTAGGGGAAAGATTTCCCCTCTGGAGGGCCTACAGCTCACAATCCAGGATCCTCTACTGTGTCACGACATACTCCCCAAATAGCAGGGCTCTGGAATGAGCCAGCTCCACAGATGAGAACAGGCAGGCAACCAGAAGCACTGGCACTTCCTTCCATGGAGGTACAAATTGTTGGACATGGCTTCCACATGTTAGCATAAAAGGCAGCTTAGAAACATGAGTGATAAATGGCAGCACCACAAATTATTTCTATTCTAAGAAAAAGCTTTTGCAGGCAATAATTTTGGCACCTGTATCTATTAGCAACAGATTAATGGGAAGGCTGAAAACAAGACAAGGTGGCATAATAAGGTTAATGATCTCACCATGCACCTAAATACACTCATCTGGGTGGAATTCATATTGGTGGTTGACTTGGTGAGAAATCCTTTGGTTGAGCACTGGGGGCTTATAGGGAGTGTAGCTTTCTTCTTTACCTGGAAAAGAATTTGGGATGAATCTTGAGTTCAGCTTCATCTGAGTTATGACAACAGAATTCAGCAGGTGTAGAGAGCCTCTTTTGGGAGCCAGTCAGCTGCCACTTAGGGTTTAAGGCTAAATTTACTGTCAATTTTGTGTATTGCAGATCTGACAATACTGTAAAATATCGAAGTCTTTCTTGTGGTAATATGCTGGACTACAAGAGTTTGTTATAAGTACTTGCTTGTGTTTAAAAAAATAGTTCAGAATGAAAAGGCTTTTTTAAAATATGAAGAAGTCTTTTAAAATTAAACTGTTTGGCCTGTACGATTTAAGTTATAAAATCTGACTTGCTAGTCAACTGTTATGAGTGTGTAGTTTTCTGAGATTTTGATGCATATTCAGTGACCAGTAACATGTGTGGACTTTAACAGCTGTTTAAATGTTCTCATTGTTAGGGCCTATTGCAGTTTAAGTCGAGTATCACAATCTTTTAGATAAACCCCCATGCATTAGAGCTGTATTTGTGTGGTTTTCTTTGCTGTGCAGCTTTTTTCTCATATCACCAGGAGGTGACAGGCTGCAGCAATCAGTGCACACAAGGGGACTGTGCACAGCCTTGGAAACACAATTGCTTTGTTCCTGGCCTGTACTTAACTGTTCTTCAGTGGAACAGCAGGGGTTTATATTTTGATGATTTGCCTAAGAAATGTAAAAAGGAAGTTATAGACTCAATTCCTGTGGAATTGTGTGGCTGTTAAAGGTTTCTGCCAAATTATAACTATTTGTTGGTAAAGAAATGGTACTGACATAAGCTCATTTTATTAGCCTGTGTTTGAATAACCTTGGTGGGTCACCAAGGTCATGGACATTTTGCCTTATCAGATAATTTCTTAGGGAAATAAACAATAATGGCTGTAAACTGCATGTGTGTAGATCAAGGGATGAGAGGGTGGGCAGCTATGGATGAAATTATTTTTGTATCCAGTGGCCTGTCTTTGCTTGTCAGCATTGGCAATCCTGTAATCAAAGCTTCATCGTGTGCAGAACAACAGCTTTAGTACTTTAGATTCAGTTGTCCTTGTTTCATGTGGGAACAAGTCTCAAACCAAGGCTGGCAGAATTCAGGATCAACTACAGATCTATGGTTGCACAGAACAGTGAAAGGAATTTGATGTGATCAAAGCAGGATTGCAGAATATGGAATCTCATTTGATTAAGAACATGAATAAGTAGTTTGGAATTGTTTTTTTCTTTAATAAATACAAACAGAAAAACTACTTGCAGCCAGCTATGTTGTAAATTAATTATCTGTTGGCAGACTACTGGCCTTACAAGCTTACTGACCTAGGTCCATCATTGGGTATTTTTTTGTGTGTTTTGCCATAAATCACATTTTATATGCCAAAACATGACAACTCTTTTTTACTGAATTTAAAATGACTTTCAGAATTATCTGGATATTTGGAAATTCTTTTGTTTCTACTTGTTGTATTTGGGATACTTTACAAACCCCAAATTCTTTGGATAAATGAGTATTTTCCCTTTAATCTTGTTTTCTGTATATGTTTTTAAAGATTTAGAAAACTTTACTAGAGAATGTAATATTTTAATATATTCCTTGATTGGAAAATTATAACTATTTCAGTTTTCATAAATAATTTTTAATTATGGTTTGTCTTTTATTTAAATGTTGCTATTTGAATTATCTCATTTTTATTTAAGATCTTTGAAATTTTCCAGACGTGATTCAACCAAATATATTTTGTCATATTCTTCCAGTGTCTGCCTAGTTTCATTACTTTGCAAAGGAGCTGTTGCAGAATAGCTTTTCTTTTCAGCAGAAGTAATCTGTGAATTATTTGTGAACAGGAAAGAACTTTCTCAAAACTACTCCAATATTTAAGATGATATCTCCTGCTGTTCACATAGAAAGAAATATAGTTCCATAAAATCAAGACTATTCCATACTAAGCAGGGAAAGGGAAAGTGTGGATTATTTGTAGGTGTTATTTCAACTTTAGTGCATTTAACCAAATGGTAATCTTCCCTAAATTATAGCCAGGCAGTTTGTCCAGCACCACTGGGTGAAATTACTTATGTCTTCCAAGGTCATTACCTTTTCTTGTTATCTTAGGTGGTGTTGTGAACCATGTGTTAGTTCCTTTCCCTATTTATTGAGTTTTCACCTTGTAAAAAAATGTAATGCCAATGTGCTTGCCCTGACTGGATACATTTATATGTATGTATTTTTATGCTCCAGGTGACTAGGATTGCTAAAACATTATTTCTCCAGTAAATCTTGACAACCCAAATTGAAAAGAGTGCATTACTAGTCTGAGACCTCTATCGTTGTTAGGCTTACCTTGTTGACTGAAACTGCTTAGACTTGCATTATTTTGTATCTCTATTTTAACATTGGATTGGAAGTTCCCTAGCAGCATTTTTGTTATTTGCTTTCCAAAAGATTGCTGGCCCAGCTGTTTCTCACTTGTATGCATGCTTGGTTACAATATGTGAACTGCAAAAGACTGCCTAATATCTCAAGTGCATAAATTAAAGCCCCAACACATGATACACACAAACCTTATGCATCAATGCTGTATTGTGTGGGCTGTGACATTTTAAGCTCAGTTGCTGCCAGTTTATCTCCCAGATATGATGCACTGGATATTCTACTTTCTGCAGTTAAGTGAAAGATCCAAAATCACATGCACAGGGTGGGGAGAGAGGACTATATTTCTCATTTTTCAGTCTTGATTTATACCAAAGATTCATTGCACTTTATAAAAATTTTAAAAGTCCATCATACTTTACCTATTTACATTGCTCATTGTCTCACTTCTTTTTCAATTTGCAGTTCTAGCAAGTGCCAAATAAGGATATTGCATCTGTAGTTAATATGAATAATTACTGAACTGCCAAGACTGATCTTGGAATCTCTATGAATGAGCTACAAGAGTTGATAATCCTCTTCTGTTTTAATTAATTACAGGAAAATAATCTGCTAGTCTCATCTATTGTTNAAAAAAAAAAAAAGAGGCAACAGTATCTAATTTCAGTTAAATCTAAAAATGTCAAAAGCCCCCACCAAAGCAAAAACCAACCTGAAAAGAGAACTCTTGATATAAGTATTTCCAGTATTTAATATTTGCCTACAAACCAGTTTAATTTAAATAAAATATGCAGCCTTAAAATAATTTGCAGCTTACTTGCTTAGTGCCTAAGTTCCTTTGGGGAATCAAAATTTTGTTTTAGGGTGACTGTTGAGAGACTTGTGTTGCAAGGTGCTCCTTTCTCCCTCAACCCCCCAGGGCAATCAGCCCCTTTTTGTTGTTGTTTCCTATTCATCTTAGAAATGCTCTGCTGAAGCTGCTGCATTGTTAATGAAAACTCGCTGTGTAGTGCCCACGATACTCTGCTTTGAATAAGGAAATTAAATTTTAAAAGCTTAATTAAGATAATGCTGAAGATCTGGTTTACCTACAAACAAATGGTATCAGAGTTAAGGGAATGAACGTTGCTATGCCAAAGAGATTCCAAGACAGACATCTCTCAGCTGATCGGGTGCTGGTTTATTTGTAAGCAATTGTGTAGCTTTCTTAATTATTCCTCATCACTAGTGAGGTAGCAGATAATTTAATTTGTGATATTGCTGACAGAGAGGCTTCCTCATTACCATCAAGTTAATTTGTGCTATTTAATGTGCCTGTTACCTTCCCACTCAAATTATGAGCCATGGTGGGATGTGTCCTGTTGCAGAGCAGCTCATTCCATGAACACTAGCTAATTAGAGAACTACAGTGCAACTTGTGATTAAAGCATTTAAATTTTGGAGTGTTCTGAGGACCTGGTATGAATTAAGAAACTGCTGACTTCATTTATGGGATTTTTGATTCGTAGCCACAGTTCCACTAAGACCTGTGTTGGGATGTGGTCTGGCATGTACACACTGGCGTGATTTTTGTTTAGGAAGTAAGCCCTGCCTGGTGTCATAGCAGAAGACATCTCATTTTAGACTTCTGAAAAGAAATTCAGACCTTGCTCCAGGCATTCACCTTTAACTTCCCAACAGATGAATGTCTCAGTCCAGGAAGTCAATTAACTTCATGACAGTTCCACTGGTTCTTCACATGTTGATTACAAAAACAGGGCTGTCTGACAGCTACCTGATAAATCTTTATTCTGAGGGCTTGAAGAGCCCAAGCTTCTTTTACTCATTAAAATAACATAGAAAAAATATAGAAGATTTCTTTTTTTTACCTAGTATTCAAATAAAAACTCTATATTTTACCTTTAAAGTATTGGTTTTTAATAAATTTATTGTTTGCTCTGTTCTTACAGGATAGCTGAGTGCTTGTAAATAGCATTAAAAGGTAGGACAAAAGAAATTTAGGGTATTTGATACCATTTACCAAGAACCAAAAATAAAAGTAAGAAGCACATGCATATAATGAAGGGTGTAGCTTTTGTGTGAATGGATGTTCAGGTTTTGTTAACTGCCAGACTGGAACAGGATTCATAATTATGACTTCTTTTTCTATCCAGAAGATTTTCAAGTATAATTTTATAGAACAGAAGAAAACACAAGTGGATTGGAGGAAAAGTAGGATAGCAAGAAGAAACATATTCTGCCTTTCATCACTGTACTCTATGTTGAATTTAAGCACAGAAATGTTTAGGGGTTCATTCTCTACTTGCCAAGATTTGTAGTCCTTGTCTTTAAGTCTTATCATCTAAACTCTATTTCAACACCCCCTTTAAGAGGAGTTAGTCATAAAACAGCTCCTTGAAATACCAGTAGTGGTGGGTGGGGATAGTTGAGCCTACTACAGCCAGAAAGGAAAAAAACTTATGTTAAAAATAGGGAAGATGCGAGCCATTTTTGTGCCAGCTCTGAGGTCTGTGAACAGAGCTGTCTTTGTGGAAGCAGATGCAGCACTGGGAAGCTGAGTGGGAAAGGCTCTGCAGGGCTCCTGAGCACATTGTTACACATTACACATCTCATCTGTGCTAGTGTCAGTCAGACACTGAGGTTTCTTGAGGGAATATGTCAGAGTGACATTCAGTGACAACACCTGGAAATATAGCGAGTTATTAATGGTAGGCAAATCTCACAGGGCTGCCTTCTTTCCTTGCCTTTTCTCAGCCAACTGATGCAGGAATCCTCGCTGAAAGTGGTCACAAATAGGACTCTAAGTCTCCTTATATTGAGAAATGTTCCATGTCAATGTGTCTTAGGCAGATAAACAGTATCAAGCAGAATTAGCTTTAACATGAGGGAATACTGCAGTCTCTTGTAGGAAATCAATGCAGGCTCTGAAGTTTCTACTCACACAGGCCCCATGTTTACTGAACACAACTCTGCTCCATTGGACATATTCATTTCTGTGGGGAAAGCCAGGGTTCCAGACCCTATTAAACCTTAAGTCTCTAGTGAAATTAGATTTCCCCCCCAAAAACCAATATTTTCCTTTGCTTTCTTTTTTTTCTTCAGGCTAAATTTAAAGTCACAATTCCTTTTCCTGACTCTCAATCACTCTTCTGAAGTCAAAACAATCTCTCAGTTGTAAATGTTTGGCTCTAACTGACTGCAGCAGAAATGTTTCCTGATTAAAATATCCCCAAATTTGTCCCTTTAGGTGCAGGAGCACACAGAGCAACATGCAGCATCCAGTGGTGCTCAAGGGCAAGTAAGGTGAGATATGAGCCATCATCCATGGTTGTCTGAGGCTGTGCATGATGGCAGTCAGTGGATGGAAGCAGAGAGCAGTTTGCATGTCCCAGCAGGGACTCAAGCAGGGAGCTTTGTCTCCACGTGCATGAGCACTTGCACACACACACAATTTCCTGCAGGTTCTCTACGGCAACCTGGCTTTCATGGTGTTCACTTCCAGCACAGCCTTTAACCCAAGGGTGCTGATCTATGATCAGATCTCTAATAGAGTCTCAGATTCTCCTTCCAGCAGCTGCTGTGCAGATGTTTCCCTGTCCCTGGGCATCTGAGCACGGCAGGCCCCACCCCAGGCACTCCTTCAGTGCCCACTCTCGCTCTTTTCTCCCTGTAGCTTTGGCCTGGAGATGCTTTCAGTGATAGTCACCTTCCTTCTTGGGGGATTTAAGCACAAAGGAGTCAGATTTTGCTTTGTGAGTGATGGGCCTTGATAACGCCCTGCACCCCTCTGTAGGCAAATCCCTTATGGCAAAGAGGAATGATTTTTTTATAGTCATGAAAGAGCACGCTCTCTTGAAGTGCTTACAAAATACTATCGCTATTTTTTTCTTTGGCGTTTTTCTGTTTGTTGTTTTTTTGGTTTTTTTTGTTTGTTTTTTGTTGTTGTTTTTGGTTTTGTTTGTTTGTTTGGAAGTTTTGGAGGCTAGGGAAGAATTTCTCATGCAAGTTAGACTGACAAGAAGCTCTGTGGACTCTTTCACTTTAGGTTAATTAACTGGGGACTCTGGGTAGTGTTAAAGCATGGTATGCCTGCCTGTGGTTTATTTCTCACTCTTGGCTTGTATGATATCAAGCTGAGGGTCAGAAAATGACCACTGCCACAAGTTTAAGTCCTTTATCCTGTTTAGCATGCTAAATAAGACAAAGAAACCTGAGGTTCTCACATGCACAGCTTTCAGGACACACATCTGCTCCTTTCCAAGAAAGGTTTCACTGGGTAAGGGCAGCCAGCCTAGACAGTTTGGTATTTGGTAAACATCATGCAAAACAAAGGAAGCAGGGTTTTAGCCATCTCACTCAAAAATTGTACTTTTCATTCTGGATACATGTATCCATTTGTCTAATTCTCTTCAATCCACTCTCCTCTGCTTTATGCATTACTCAATTATCTGTATGCATTCCAATTTACCTTTAAAAGTCAGTATTTTTCTGCCATTCAAAAATGCTTAATTAAGAATTTTCATTTGAAGAATGCATGTGGCAACTTTCCTGCCCTCTTCAAATGACATAACTGAAAATAAAGTGAACCCCGTATTTGAGTATACCATTCCTCATTTTCAATTTGAGCAGACCATATTAAATTTCTGCAAAGACTTGTGCTGGGAAAGCTTTTTCACTGGAGTATTTGGGAAATGCAAACAAAAAGGAATATGAACAAAGAAAATTGATATTCACATGACATTTTTAAATGTATTCTGCAGGCTCTCTGCAGAGATTCATTTTTTCTTGTTTCATCAGTTGTACACAGAAGAAACTAAAGTAATGCCTGCCACTAGAGCAGATTTTTTTATGCCTTGCTACTCTTGCAGGTCTTGTGGGCAGATTTTTTCACTTTTGCTGGTTTCAAATATGTATTCTCTTAGAGTGGAGAAACTCCAGGTGACCAGAAGCAGGAGAGATGGTTCTTTATATCTTTTTCCCTGGAGGTTCTAGTACAAGTCATGGCAAAGGAAATGACAGCTGATACAATTTAGAGTACCCTAATGCACTTTCCAGCTTGGGAATTGAAGGCAAGGAGACAGGGGCTTTTCATTTGTGGGGAGCCTGACTGATCATGGAGCAGAAGGAGAACCAGTAACATTAAAATATTGAAGTCTTTTCTCTCCCTTTGGTTAAGCAGTAGGAGATTCAAGTTTAAATTAAGTTTGGCTCATTTACATCTTGCTCCTGCCTTGTACTTAAGCACTTTGAGGTGAACATTGAGGGAGACAGTGAGAAGACACAGCTCAGCAGATGACTGATGTATATATAGACACAGACAGGGACCATTATGACAGACCTGAACTATTTAGCTCTCTTCTCTTTCACACTGCAGCCCTGGCATCTGATGACAGATGTTTTACAGGTGGAAATTAACTCCCTTAAACCAGGAGGATGTGGGAACATTTTTGATTTCTGAGATTATCAGTCATACAATTATCAGTGTGTTTTACATAAACAAATCCATTCCATGAGAAGATGTTGTCCATGCATGTTTACAGTTGGCTGCTGGGAAAAACGTGTAAGTTTACTAATCATTTGATGAGTGTCATCTGCAACACCTGGAAATGGGTTTAATTTCCTCAGTCTTTATCCCTTTTCTAAATTTAAAATCAAATGTGAATTATCTGTTGATGTTTTCTCTCTGAGCTTGACTTTCCCTCTCCATAGCTCTCCAAGTGTCCCCTTCAATCAGGCAGAAACACCACTATGGGGAAATCCAAGATACCACTCATGACAGCAGCATTGATGTGCTTTTAGTTCCTGCTGTCAACAGAAAACAAATTATGTTGGTTTTTTTTGTTTGTTTTTGGTTTTTTTCGTTTTGTTTTTTAATGGCAATTCCACTTACCCAGAGGTAGGTGAGAGGAGAAATGGCATGTTATTTTCACTTGCAAGTTGTTGTTTGTCATTTTAAAATCCATAGTCAGATGACAGCTGAGACCCCATGAGGCAAGCATTTGTACCATTTTTGTAGTGTCCTTCCACAGCTTTCTTCTTGTAGCTTTTAAATAAAAGATAAATTTAAGGCAAAAAGAAAAGCCACATATAAACCTTTAATAACCTTACCTGAAAAGAAAATATTTCTGTAGAGCCTTAGTAAACCCAGGCTTAACAGAAGACTCTGAAGGATGATCTCTAGCTCTGCCTCGATGAAAACAAACTAAAATAAGAATATAGATGTATATCTATGATGAAGATAATGATTGTTATAGTGACTCTAATAAGTAGTAAGATGTAGCTGGGTACCTTGAGGTGTCTTGGCAGAACTATGTGACTGACATCACTCACATCTCATTTGAGATCTGTTGCCTTGTGTTTCACCAGGAGAATAAACAACATTTGTGCCATTTTATGATCACAACAGTCCTGTGGACTATATAATCCAAGCCCTGCTGGGAGTGAATAAAGTAGATTCATAAAGGAATTTTTACCTTTCATTAGCCAGTTTTCAGGACCCTGGTGGAGTTAATGACAGACTTTAGAACCCATTGATCTCTGTGCAAGGAGAGTTAAAGGCTATGAACACAAGTAAGGAAGGCACCATGGAAAGCCTATTTAGCCAGGAGGATGTAGAAAGAAGATGAAAAAACACCAGGATCATTCGAGGCACTTTAGAAATACCTTGTGAATTCCTTTTCCTGAAGGCAAGCCATTCTTGTCAAGACAAAAAGTTAGCAAGCATGACAAAGTCTCCTAAGACTTTAGGAGAGCCTGGTTAATTTTAAACTGGACCAGCTCTACCCTGTACCCAGAATGTTCAGAGAAAAGGCAGTCAGAGTGCTTAGAATACCCATACATCTGTGCTGAGTCCAACTTGAAGAGGTTTAAAACAAATAGAGCTTTGGCGGCAAGATTTTCTAGTAGCAATGTGCTCTGTGACAGCTAAGAGACATGAAAATCCAGATTTTCTTCAGGCGTTCTTAAAAGGAAGCTCTGCTGCGAAGGGAGAGACAGAACAGCTTCAGGAGATATTTTACTCTTGTAGGAACATGAAGTTGGCAGGGTCAGGGGGTGGTTTTGGTGGTATCAGCCTTGGCCTCGTTACCACTGTTGGTTCTTTGACTATCGTGGAGCTTGAGGATTCCTGACCTCTGAGAGGCCCTTTACTCAGAGGGAGGTGCTGGAGGAGCCACTGAGGCCCAGGAGAGCTCAAAGGGCTTCACTCAGGACCACTGTTTATAGGGTTACAAGATGATTGACTTTGGTCATCAGCAAGTTTCCACCTTGGCCATAATCTGTGTCAGTACCTGGGCTGTAACAGTGGCACTGCTCCACTTGGGCTGGGATTCAGGTAAATGGTTCACCAGGGCTGCAGAGGATAATTGCTTCAGGCTGGCCTTGTTTGGGCAGCTGCTGCTCCTGGTTGCTCCCATCTGCACCATTCCAGAGCTCCTGGGAAGATCCAGAAGTGCCTCATGGCTTGGCTGATGTGGTCAAGGGACACTTCACCTCCCAGCTGGTTCAGTCAAGGTTTATCAGGAGCTTCTAAGGTTGCAACCAGGCCCAAGGATGGAGTGGGGTAAAGATCACCACGCTCACACAATGTTAGAGTAAAATTACAGTTTCCCTGTTACTTGTATGACAGGTGAAAGCAGCTACTCTGCTCTCTTACACTCTGTCGCCTGGAAAACCCAGCAAATTACAAGAATGCAGCATTATTTATGTAGAAGTGGACTGCCAGTGTTGAGGAATGTTGAAGACCCTAATCCTAAGAATTAAAATGACAGCTAATGACCTATGAGTGAAAAGAATGTGGCATTATCCCCCAAGATATAAGCTACATTTATGCATTGGTTTATTATTTATGATGCATCTGTCATGTGCACTTGAGAAATTGCACATCAGGATCTGCAACAGTCTCACAGAATATTTCATAACCTGTGGCTGCTAAATTGATAACCTTGGGCTCTTTACTGATTCAGCTTTTCTTGCACACCCCATCCCATCATTTTGCTCACCAGTTCTTTGGAAATAAGAAGTTTGTCTCCTAAAATTATTTTTTTGAAAGACAGTGTACTCTCTGTTTCATCTAATCAAAGCAAGGCACTTATTTTTCCTCCTGTGCCTCATTTAGGCATTCCTTGTCAAACACCAAATCCAAGTCTAAGTGACTGCTGGCCTGGGAGCTCTGTTTCTTTTATGGATTCTGCCAAACTCTGGCTTCCAGCCCGGAAGGAGCTTAAAGGAAACTTATCTCATTTCCACTGAGGTCTAATAGGTGTGGGAATTCCCCTGAGGTAGTACAGAAGTAATTTTCTCATCAGCTGTCAATGGTCCCAATCCACATGGCACAGATAATTTAAGCATCTCAAAAGGGTAGCTTTAATTTAACAGCAGCTCAGGCTGGGTCCATGACCTTGAATAGAAAATTCAGGGTTTTTCCCTGGTTTGTGAACTCTGCTGTATTTTATTGACTTCCTGTTCATCTTATATTTTCTAATGAAAGTAGGCATTCTCACAGGAGATATGTATGAGGTATTTTGTGAGTCCTTGCAATAATGTTACTGATGGAGGCCACTATTACACGTTTAGAATAACTCTGTCATTGCACTGAGTTTGGCTGAGAGAATTTGTACCACCATCTAATAAAAAAAAAAAAATTGTCCTAGCTTCAGCTTTTCCTGTCAAATGACAAATGCAGATATTAGAAACTACTGAGAGAAGAGCTTTCACAGAAAAGGATGTGTATCATGTTTGTAGGTGATATCCCTGGGATAATATTTAGGATCAGGTGATATTTTTGCACTGTACTTTGCCTCTGAACAGAGTTAGTTGCAATATTCCATTTTGTAACTGAACAAAGGAACGGGGAAAGGAAAACCAAAAACAACCAAGTTGGCTGGAAGTAAATCATTCTTCATTGTTGGCCTTCGCTTTTCTTGGGAAAATTCTTTCTTGGGAAGGTAGGGGGAGAATATGGTCTTAAAACTGCTTTTTGTTTTGAAATACTTTAAACTATTTTGTAAATGATCCATAGGAAGCAAAATATTTTGAACAGGGATTGTTTTAACAAAACTGGGAAAGTTTGAATGCCATTTGATAATCTGGGATGGGGAGAAATGTCCCAGACATCAGTGAAAATTACAACAAAATAATAATTGGGGAGCACTAAGCAAATGCACTTATTGGGAACTGGAATAGCACCACATTCTTACTGAACCAGCTCCTGTGTAAGACCAGGTAGGACTAGGTGTGTGGGAGGGATATTTTATAGCTGGATCAAGATCTCCTTTTTTATGCTAAGGAATCATTGGGGAAGTAGAATTTACACACAAAACACTGATGGGGCAGCACAATGTTTTCATTAAATCTCCTCTCATTCTACATCCTTGTTTTATAAAAGAAAGGCAAAAAATAGTAGGTCTTTTAAAAGTACTCTTAGGTGTCATTTGCCCTGAGAGAAAGTATATACAGAACACACAGCAGTGTGCAAGGGTGTGAAGGATTTTATTGGAATTTAGTTCTCCTTCCCTGAGTAATGCCACAATCCCAAACCTGTAAAAGCTCTCAGCACTGCCATGAATCTTCCACTTCTGAGATCATAAATGTTGACTTTCATACCTTTATATTCTGGCAAGTGTGTACCATTAAACTCATGTGTTTTGTAGGCTCTGGTCTAATTTTTGTATTTTAAGGTTCACAGGCAAATATTTTCAAATAGGAGTGCTTGACCATCTTGGAGGACTAAGGAGGAAAACATCAAATCAAATTAATTTGAGAGCTTTTCTGGTTACCTAGCATGTGTCACTAGTGCTGCCTGTGAGACCAAACATCCAAAGTCTGTTCTGGGCAGGTGGTTGTACCAGCTGGACTGGATTTGTAGCAGCATGGACTCACCATAGAAAAGCCTAGTTCTGCTGGAAGATGTAAGCATCCTTGCTTCAATTCAGGCTAGATGTTCAGGTCCAATAAATCTCAAATGTTTCTGATGTTCAGGATATTATGGTTTTGATTGGTAAATTCAGATTTTGAAGAAATAAATGCTTTTTATTAAAAGAATAGGGAAATAAAATTTGCTTTTCTTTACCTAATTCCTACCCCAATAATGTGCATAAATCAGATTCTGCAGTGTGAACAAGTTGCTTTCTCTACATGGCAAGAAAGAAAAAACACCACCCAGAAAGAGAGTTTTGCATTTATTTCAGGAATTTCATTTGGTTTTCCTCAAAATTCTAAATTGTGCTGCCTTGGATTTGAAAACATTCTGGTGAGCTTGGAGTTTCTAAAAGTTTCCTCACGTGCCTCAATAATTTTTCTGCTGCTTATTTCAGAGTAAAGCAATGTTTTTTCTAAACTGTGACATCATACAGGTAAAAGGTAGTAATACTGATTTCTTGTTTAAGTTTCAAGGGTATTTTTTGTTTGAGTTGGTTTTTTTAAAGTTGTGTTGATGCAGCAGAGGTCAGCTGTGAGTATGAGAGGGGATAGGGAGACAAACTGAATGGGATAGGGTATTTAAAGACTCATTTCTAATACTGCTGTGGTTTGGGTTGATTAAGGGTTAATAGAAGGAAGTCAGTCTACAACTACACTAAGAGTGATTACATGACAGAGTAATTAATTTAGATGTTTTAAGGCAATTTATTTATAAAGTATTTGCATGTTAAAGGCAATTGTTCTCCTTTAAACTAAGTTTGCATTAAGCTGTTAACTAAGTTTCAGGAATGATGTATTGAGTGGGCTAAGCTTCTGTAAGTTCCAGTATTCTGCTTCATGAATAAAACTGTCAGAGTAAAGCAACCAATAACTCTCTGTCTTGACATTATATTCAGTATAACAAATAAATCTTTAGGATCTCAACAGACCTGGCAACTTCATTAACAGTTACGCCTGAAGCAGAGAATGAAAGGAAATCAATTCATGGAGTCTGATATTTTAGGGTTTACAGAAGAGAGGGGTTAGTGGACTGCTGATTAACCTTCTGTGCTTGAGCTCAATCTTCCTCCTACAGAGGGCAACAAAAACTGTGAGACAAAACTTCCATCTGAGAAAGGAGCAGTGCTTGAAACAAAGGAAAGGGTGTGAATTAATTACAATTGGAAATAGAAACCAAAGCCTGTGAATCTTAATTCCATTTTACAAGAAATATCTATTTCCTGTAAAGCTTCTTAGGGAGGTTGGCCCAAATCTGCAAAACCTCTTCACCAGATCAGTATCTGGTATTTGTAGCTGAACAGACTGATTCCACAGAGCTTTTTACTTTTTTTTTTAATCTCAAAAATATTTCCTAATTCTGCTTCCACTAAATATGTTACAGTTGACCTCAGATGAAACATAGGCCAGTGTTATAATATTCTGATTCTGTTACTTGAAAAGTCAATGAAAGTGTCTGATATGACAGAAAGTATCATCTGTGAAACAGTTGTTGAGAAAGTTTCTGTGAATTTTAAAATTATTTCCACTTAGAGTCCAATATGTATCCCTGAGGCTGTAAAATCAAGAATAATCTTTAGGGATGGGGACTAATCTGCAGCATAAAGATTAGGCAAAAGAGAAATCTATTGAATATCTATGTTATGCATGTATATCAATAATTCCACTATTTTAATTCCTCTAAATCATAAAGAATAGAGAAATATGTCTGCCCTATCAAAATAGTATTTTTTTAATAAATTAACTGAATTAAATCTCACCTGGTTTTCTGTTGTGTAGGATGCAATTTACATAATAAAGAAGGTTTTAGCCTTCTGAATATTGAACCAGATTTAGGATGAGGGAATACTGGAAAATCTTCATATTGTATATCAGTTCTAGGAACCTTCTCTCTTACCTGGGCTTCCATGCTGGCTTTATTATAAAATTTATTTCAGGGAAGGTCTTGCAGGCCTATAACTTCATACTGTATTTTCATGCAGTGGAATTGTACACATTTATACTAAATTATATTTCTAAATTCAAAAAACTTAGAGATAAAAGGTCAGGGCATAGCAGATGAACAAATTAATGAGAAGGCTAGGATGGCAGAAAGGGAAATGTAATGAAAGCAAGTGTCCAATTCATATGTGGTCAGTAGATAATTTTTTCCATCTCCCTGAAATATTTTATTGCACACTTGCCTTTTTTTCATAGTTCTACATGGCTTTGCAGTAGACAGATGCATCTGCTCAAGCAGCTTTCTGAAGAGATCACACTATGTGAAATAATGCTAAAGACTGGTGCTGCTTGTTGGGCAATTTCCTGCAGTAAGAGATCACTCTATAATGCCAGACTCTCTGTACATACAAGATTTGAAGGATCACTTTAAGCCAAGGATCTTTGTCATGTCAGCTGGAATGAGCAGTCAAGACAGATTTCACTGTGAGCTGAAGTGCACCTAAGGGAGGATGTGTGGGCAGAATACAGGGGAGAAGCTCTTTGCTTTCTTTGTTATAGGTCCAGTGGTAATAATCTGGTTTCCCTTGTGCTCTTGGGACACAAGAAGAGTCAAGGCTGTTCCTCTAGAAAAAGACCTTGGAAAACATTAATCCTACTCCTGGAGAACTTTCTTTCATAAAAGCTAGAAAAACAATGTGAAGGAACTCAGAAATTTCTTGACTTCATCAAATGATCAAATCAGTTTAATATTTTCCAATTGATGTCTGTAATCAGGCTAAATTGGTAGGACAAGTTTTCTGGAGCTGCTTTCCACATTTCTGACAGGCTTTAGCGAAACTTAAACTTTCTTCAATTTTACAATGTAACTAGTTTATAACGGATAATTGATCCCAACCATTCCTTACTAATGTTGAGTACTGTGAGCTGATTGCTTGTTACTTGTCCATATGAAGGATAAAATGAGGAGAATTTTTATTCTGTAGAATAATTCACCTACCTCAGTCCATTGAGACACAAGTTAATGGCTTCTGACCAACTGTGAATTACTACTGTGGAGTTGCTGCTCATAATCATTGTTTAATTGCTGCTTCATGGTACAACTGAAAAATATTGATTGTGGAAGATTTGGTGCTTTGGGCAATGAAACTTTTGAAGTTCAGTGTTTTTCTTGACATGCAAGCCTTTTAATTGGATTCTCTAGCTAATCCTACCGGGTCTAATCTGATCCTTTTCTTCTATGGCACCTGTCCTACACCTGGTCACTGATACCCGTGAAATTCATGTTAAATTCTCTGAAATAACTATTCAAATTTGGTTAAGCTCAACCAGTAGGCTTCTAAGGGAAAATTGAGATACTGAGGAAGTAAACATTTTGGCCAGGAATAACTGTGTGCTCATTTGCTCTGTGGTTTTATAGTGCCAATTCAGCTCTGATTTTCACTGGTGAGAGTGAACAGCACTGTCAGGTCACCAGTGATCCCACTGCCTTCTCATTATTTCTACTGCTCTTGTGGTTCCACTGGGAACACTGCCTGTGATTTTCCTTCAAGGCATGGTGATAAAAATTGTGTCCAGCCTCAGGTGAATGATAAAACACCCACTCAGTGTCATGAGAGTGAGTATGTGATTCTTTATTCTTCACCAAAACATCCTGCACCATTAAGGTGACAAAAAGGTTGACCTTGACCTCAGCAGGAGAGCTCTGGGCAGTCCATGTTGATTGAAAGTTAAATGCAACGAGATGCAGTGAGGCAGCCCTAAGGCACAAGGACAGGGCAGCAGCAGCTGTGTGTGAGCTGGGCAGGTGGCAGGATGTGCTCTTGATGCCTTAGGGTTTTAGCTTTTATATTTTTCATGTATTTGTAATCCTGCAATTCTTTAGTGTATAACTCTAAACTCCATATACAGTGTTAGCTACTGCTTTCCCATTTTGGTCAGACAGAACAATTCTTCTCCAGGCCTGGGAATCAAGGACACCTTGCTATCTCAGGCCCTGAGAAATATAAACAAAAGTGATTGGGGAGGAGCAAACCTGGGGTAAATTACTTAATTACCTGAAGCTGCAATTGGAAAACAAATCTCCAATATGCAAATGGACCAAACTTATAAAGTGTGAAAGCCTGTGACCTGTTGTCCATTTTTAGGTATAGCCCCTGGGTGGGCTTTGTCTGCCTGAAATGCACCTGAAGGCCCTTCAATAAATAGTTCTCCTAGTTTTGTCTGGCCTCTGTTTCCAAGTAGCCCAGAAAAGCATTGCTGGCTGCTGAGTGCAGAGCTCTGGGAGGGCAATGGCCTCAGCCAAGGCACAGCTCCAGCTCCACCTCTAGCTCCAGCTCCTGCCCTGATTCCCTCCCATTCCCCTCCCAGGAGTGGCACCTCAGCCTTGGAGCATCCAACTTCAGCTGCTGCCCATCCTCCTGAGGGGCCTGGAGCAGCTCTGAGCCCAGAGGAAATGCAGTGTGGTATTTTCCTGTGAAGAGTTACTCGCTGCTCTTCAAACATTTCTGCTCTCTCCCTCTCTTAACTGCTGCAATCCTTTCAGTTTAACGTGTCCTTCTTGTATAAATGGCACTTAGGAAATGATTTCTATCTTCCCTGCCTATAAACCATGCTGAGATTTCTTCGGTTTGTTGCCACATAAATGAGGAAAAAACTTGTGTGTACGCCAGGAAATAAAAAATACCAATCTATTGTCTCTTCCTTTTTATATGGCTACTTTTGTCTGAAGATATTAAATCACCTTAGAACTATCAGTTAGCTGAAAACAGATTTTACTGCATCTTGGAAGTTAAAAAATAGTGAAACAAAAAGATATTTCAGATTTTAATCCATATTTTTGTTGCCTTTTTTTGTTCCGCTGTGCCCTCCTCCCCTTCCAAAGAATTCCAGAGCTTACTGAACTTTTTCTCAGACTGCATATACATATATATATCTATAGCACACACACACACACATACATATATATATATGTAATTTGATCATCATATTTACAAATCCCTAACTTCAGGGAGTCACAAAGCTGGACCACACTGGCATATACCTTTCTACTTCAATAAAAGCACATTCCTGTAAAAAAGATGTTTGCATGAAACTGCAGTATAATGCATTTTCTGTATTGTAGAGAGCTCAAAAGATTTCCATGTCTTTTTAAATATTCAACTCTTCACATATCCAGGGCTGCAGGTGTTCTCAAGATTTTGATAGGAGGAGGAAGGGGGATTAAGGTCATTCAGTTTAGATCCTGTTGTTGCCATTTAGATAGACTAGGGCAAACTAATACTTTGACTGTGAATGAAAAGTTCTTAGAAAAAAGTTCTTAAAAGTTCCTGTGATATTTTGGATATGCCTTTATATATTCCAGACACTTTGCTGTCTGGCAGAAAAGTTAGATTAAAATTATATTAATATTTGAAGTTCACCTTTAGTGGAATCTACACAGACACAGACCCAATTGTCCACTGTCTAGCAAACCAAACAATATCTTCTCATCCTTAAGAATGTTCTTAAAATCATTGTTCCATGTATTTTCTGTGCTTTGTTGGATTAAGACAAAGTACTCAGAGCTGCTAAGTGCTCAGTGCTGCTCTAGGGAATTTCTTCATGAAGGATGTCAAATACTTTCATGTCATGAACTAGCTGAAAAATCATCATCATGATGTTGTGGGTGCCTTCCTTATGGGTAGGTTTATCTCAATGAGTGTCTCTGTACTGTCATTTTAATACCTTTCTCATTACCATCACTCACTTGTTCAATGCCAAAAAAAATTTTTTTTCTGCTGTCAGTGATAGAATTATCTAAATTGTTGTGTTCCTTGGTTTAGCATTGCAATTCATAATGCTTTGAGACAATTTGTTTCCCATTACACCCTAAATTAATGCTCTGTATTTGTTTCTAGTGGTTTTATTTCAGTCAGAAACTTTTTAATAGGAGTTGGGCAATTATTTGTCCTCCTAGATCTGTGAAAACCTTTCCCTGATGTCAGTTGCCTTTGTAATGCCCTCAGGAGAATATGAACAAGGTTTTCAGCAGCAGTGGGAGGACCTTCAATTTCCATTCATTTCAATTTCTTCCTTCTTAATTGCTTTGATGCTTTAAAAAGTCATATTTTCATGATTGTTAAGAGAGCAGTATTGACCAATCACCCCAGAGTGCCTGGGGTTGCTCCACCTCCCCCAGCTTTCTTCTGCGGTAGGATTTTTACATTGAGCTACTCGAGTTCTTTGGAAGTGCAATATTTCAGTGGAAATAATGGCATTCATGAATGCAGTTATTCCTTATCACAGGAATCCCTTTGCTGCTCTCCAGCTGAGTTTGATACCACCATCGCAGAAAGACACAAATATTCAGCAATTATTTTAATTTTTAAATGGTAATTAATTTTTAAAAATTGTATTTTATTAGCTATGAACTGCTAGTTATGTTAAATTTGTTTCTGAATTCTTACCATATTTTTGGTCAGTAGCAGAAAAGGTATTATGCTGTCATTTAATTGGTTTTCTTTAACAGTAAATCATTCTGTATAAATAGATTTAGGTAGATGAAAATAGATTATTCTGGGGTCAAAATCAGAATTAACATATGAGATATATTTAGGTGTGTTACTTAGTAACATGAAAATTTTCAGTGTTCAGTAATTCCATGCTATAGTAAAGAGATGATTCATCAAAATCTACTGCACGATCAATTTTAACAACAAATAGATGACTATTTCAGTACTGTTGAATTATCTATGGGAAATGGTGTAACTGTGTAAAATTAACTTTTCATATGAGGCATCTTCTGGAAAACATTAATATTACTTCCCAGTTCTACATGAAGGTTCCAGTTCAAGAAAATATAAAAATTTTAATGGGAAATTATAAATTATCTGGGGACTAACTGAAAGCCTGGAGGTCACTGTAGTTCTGTTCTTGATATATTTTCAAAACTTCAGTCACAATGGGCGAGAAATCCAAAGGTGTTTGGGTGATAAAGGACAGAGTGTAGAAAGTGTTCATGCTGCAGTTCACAGTCTGGAGGTTTGGGGCCATACAAACATCTGTTACAGGATGTGGGGGGGATGTCCCAGAGAAAAATTCCTGGATTTCTGCTGTGTTTTGTGACCTCTCAAACGTGTGCTACTTAGAGAGAGCTGGCTTTCCTCTCCTCTCTTCTAACAAGTACTGCATTTGTATTGAAATGGAAAAGTAGAAACCTCATAAAATACATAAGTAAATAAGAAAAAGAAATGTTACAAAAAGCTTTTATTCTTAACACATCATAAACTGCATGTTATAATCTGCATTACAGGAGGTTAAAGCAGCACATGAATGATGCATTTTTACTTTACTGATCTGTTGAGAGAGAAATTCACTCTTTCTGACAGGGTAGAGGATGTAGATGCAAAACTGTTCTATCAAAAAATTTCCTATCCCATTGACTTAGGATCACATGCAACTGAGCATGATACACATTTAGAGGTAATGGATGTACAGAGTTTTCTGAGAAGGTCAGTGAAGGTCATGGAAGCTGAATGTTTATGCCAGGGCCTGGCATTGCAATTTCTAGTAAATATCTGGATGTATTGCTAGTATTTAGACTTGTATGTCACAGGGGAATAGATGCTCAAACGGACGTAGAATGAGCTCAGTCTGAAACCAAAAATGATACTGCCACACTAGGTGGGTTTTGAAGAAAAACCAGCTTCAAGTTCTGATTTTATACTAGCTGGACTTGTCTCCATGGTGCTCTATCATGTAGAAATGCCTAAATTTGGAGGAGTAATTCTGATAATACCAGTGGATTATTATCTTCTTTTTTCTCCTGTCACCAAAATAAATGCATGACATAATCATTAGAATGACAGGAAAATGAGAGGAGCATAAAATCAGAATCTGGGCAGTTTTGCTGGCAATGCTTCTTGGTTTTGGTTAGGAACTGTAATACATTATATATAAGATCTTTGTTATTGATTAAAGTTCAGTTAAAACTGAAGAAAATGGATTCAGAAGCCCACTCTCATGTGTATCTATTCTGGGAATGGGTTTTACAGTGTATGCTTATAAAAAATCTATCTACTCCTTGCCACAAAGGCAGGATGTCATTGTAATTCTTCAATTTACAGATCATGCAGGGAGTGATTAAGCATATGTATTTTGCAATAGATGTAAATTAAAAATAAATGTCAAATACACAGAAAGCACTTCTCTGAGTATTTTTGTAGATATGTAATTGCCTTTTCTGGCTGGAAAAAAGTTAGATATCCAGAAAAAAACTGTTGTACTTTATGGATATTTACAACCTATACAAGATTCTCCTAACATCTAAAGACAGATAAATACCAATAAACCAAGTTAACAACATTGGTGTGAATCCCCTGAAGTTTGTTACATTCAGCCCTCATGAAGTACCATATTTACCAAGCATCAATGATGACACGATGCACTATTTTTAGAGGATATCTGGGTGCTGTATGAATACCTGAATTTGAATTGGGACAAAAGTAGTTATGCTTTGACACTCTCATCTGCTGCACAGTGTTTGTTATTTAGAGCTCCCAATATTCCTGCCGAGGATGTTTCAGGCGTCTGTTTGGACAGCAGAAAAAAGAGGAGTTGCTTGACTTAGATCACAAATCACAGTGAATAACAGCTAGCAGGCAGTCAAAGAGAACAGTTTGGAGCTCCTCAGGAGGGCTGAAATGTATTCACCAAACCTTTACCTTTATCACTGGATATAACAGAAATATCTGTTTGCCAGTTACACAGTCCCAAGAGTTACATTTCCTTATTGATCCATTATCAACTCCCTACTACAAGGGTATAGATTAATGTAAAGCAAGACTCCCAAACATTTGCAGTTGAATTTATCCATCTTTATATTTTCAGTTATTTATCTATAACTCTTAAAACAGCAAATCAGGAACAAACACAGAAGTATAATCTAAGACTTCTGATTCTACTTCTCTAGATCTTAGTAGTTTTGGTGTCTATTATCTGTAAAGTAAATTCAATTGCATTAGAGGGAATATTAAGCTCAAAGAACTGCAAGATTGTCATGATAATAACAATCTCATTTAGTCCATAAATATAACTTTTAAAATAAAGAATTCAGAAAGCACTGGTATGCAATTTTTCATATGTTAACTTACTATTTTCCTTTTTAGTCCATTGCATCTCTTAAAAGTCTAATGCATAGTTTTTACTAAGAGGCAGCAGCTCTGTATTGCCTGGAACATCTTTCATGATCTGATTTGATTGCATGGAAAATAAAGAACACAGTAATGAGCAGATTCCTTGGATACTGAAAAAACAGCAAGTTTAGTATTTTTGAAGAGAGGAACAAGTAAAATGTCATATTTCCTGGATATCTGGCTCTTGGTAGAGGTTAACATCATATCAGTATTTAATTCTTGCCCAGGTAATAAAATTAGAGGCCCTCAGAGTTTAATATTCATACCTGCATCTGCTGAAAAAAGCACAAAATCAAAAAAGGTGTGTAAATCCTGAGCTGCTGGGGCAAAGTGTCAATGTAAAGGTTGCAAAAATGTTCCACCACATTGTTTTTCATGCAAAGCCTGGACCATTAAAAAATGTCCCTAATTTAATTACAGCCTTCCTTAAACTATTACATATGTGTACAATTATATAAAGGGTTATACCGACTGATTGTTTCTTTCCCACCTTCCCCTTCATCTGTTGTGGAATCAGATATCCAGATCTTTTCTATCTACAAATAGTTGTGAAAAATGTGTGATCTGAGCTTTGTTAAATTATTAGCTCCCAAGGAAAGTAGCTGATCAAGAAATTGCATCTATTCTCCTTGACCTATGAAATGTTGTAGTTCAGCTTCAAGGAATATGTCAGAATAATTACCGAAGGAGAGAGAAAAACAAATTACTTTCATTGAATTGCCATGAATCCTTTTTAGAATAAGGAGCAATTGACTAAAGCATTATTTATTTTCAAGTCCTGTAATTGTTCTATTGTCATGGAAACTTATCAGAAGTACCAAAGCTGACTATTGGTATAAAATGAACCTGGCTTATGTTAAATACCCAATGAACCAGTCTGTTCATGACAGATATCACTACCAGCTAAATGGCCATCAACAAATCCTAAGTCTCATAAAATAGAAACAAAACAACAAAAAAGGCTTGTTTAGTTTTCAGTCAGAGAAGTCAGTTTATATATGAGCAAGAGATTCTTCCTGCTGGGATTTTCCAGAACTCTTGTCCTAACTTAACTTTATATTGTCAAAGTCAACAGGACTAACTGGAATAGCAAGCTGAGTAAGCCTTTACCTCTTAGAAAAATCCATCTCATTCTCCAGGGTAAGAAAAAAGAGATTTTTTTTTCCTTATATGAATTTTATGAAATATGTGTCCAATGCAAGATTCTATAACTCCTGCTGTCTTCAGTTAAAATTTTCTAGATTATCAGAAACTTCTAGAATTGAGTCAGTGCCTTTAGATTTGTTGTGATTAGTTGGATTTTTTGCTTAAAAATCTCGTCCATAAAGTTCCCCTAGCACGTGTGCTAGTGATGAACTAAAATAAGGAGGCTCAAAAAACACTAGAAAAATAGAATTAGGCCAAAAAGTTTAAATTAAAAAGGGAAGCACTTGTTCCATAGTTAACTTTGGCTAAAGTTTTGGAGAGACTACAGACAAGACTGAGACATATTGGCTGTACAGCTGCTGCTTTTTAAACAGCCTCCCCCCTGCACTTCCCCTGCCAGCCCCATCAGTGGAAGATTTTGTACTTGGATGTTTTTAATGCCACTGTAATGCAATGCTGTGTCCTCTTTTTTTTTTAGCTGTGGATGCCAACTGCAGCAAGCTGTTTGTTGCTTTTGACGTGAAATAAACAGGCTTTACAGATTAGGGTGATGGTATCAAATTCTTTTAAATGGTATTGTATGCTCAATTTGAACCATGGTCTTCAAGGCTGAAATGCTGGATGAGGACTCTGCAGTTGCAGCAGTGCATAAGTGTCTGGTCACTTTTCTTGCAACTGGGAAATGATTTTTAATTATTGTAAATTTGGTGGTAAGAGCAAAAGTCGTCTAATGCAAAGATATTGTAGTACTAGTGTCTTCCCCCTATGATTTTCTCCTGTTGATCCTACAGAAGGTCTCTGCAGGAAGGAACACGTTATTTCTCTGGCTTTTGACCTCTACAGGGGTTCATTGTGTTCACCTCTTTTATTCCATGGGAAACATGTGGAATGTTGAGGTCTGAGGAAGGGAAGACAGTCTTATTTCTCATGATGCACATAAAAATGAAAATAAAGATGAGACTTTGACACAGTAATGCGGAGACAGTGACAGCCCAGGAGAATACCTTTAATCATTGTAGTCTCTAATTATGAGGGGGGGAGGGGGACACGGGGTAGCAGATTTGGCTGAAAAATGCTCTGAATCAAATTTATACCTTCAGTTTCATTTTACCACCCATGCTAGGATTAACCTAATCACATTCCAGGCTAACTCCTTGTTTGTGTCCACAAATGGAAACATATCCAAACATGTCCAGACACCCATGTGTATAAGACAGACTCGACTGAGCTCAGTTTTCCCAGGAGCTGACTGAGCCCACAGCCATGGGAAAGGGTCAGCACATGTGTGCAGCAGCACAAAGCCAGAGAGACACTGCCATGTGTTCACTCAAACAAGGAGGAATCAGGCATAACCTCACAAGAGTTCCTTTCTTTATACACTGCCTGAGGAACCCCAGAAATTATATAACCATCTGGAGCTTTTTGCTCCAAAATCCTTTGCAATTTAACTAGGAAGATCATTGCTCTGTCTAGGTCACCTCATTCTCTTTGAGGCTTGTGTAGGTACAACCAGCTCAGAGATGTGCAGAAGAGCACCAAGGTTCATCACAAACCAACCTATCTTACCAACAGCTTTACTAAAAGAGAATTTTTCAGGTGTCCTTCTGAAGGGCCGTCCAAGGATGACGATGTTGCTGGAGGCCGGATGGCTGTGGAAGATGTGACCATTTCTGCTCTGCTCAGCAGTCATTCGGCAGCATTCCTTTGGAGGCACTGACCTGCTCTTCCTTTTGTCTAAGATTCAACTTGGAACTGTAAAAAATCAGTCAGGGAAAGAAAGTGGCTTCTTCTTGTTATTTAAAGCAGGAGTGTTTTGTAATGACAGGCAAATAAAGGGATGGTGCTTGCTGAACATGACACATCGCCTGGTAATGTCACTGCTCATAATGGAGGCAGTGCTCTGGGAGACGTGTGATGGCTTCTGATCTGCCAGGAGGCAGCTCAGTCAGAAATTAACTTGTGTCTAATCTGATCAGGGGGCTCTTCCAGGTGAGTCAGTCAATGCAAGAGTGGACCAAAGGATGCTATTTTTTGCAGGCAGGTGAGGGAAGGGAATTTTCAATTTTCAAGCCAGAGATAGCAAATTTGTTGTCTTTCTCTTGCAACTGCTTTCAAGTAAGATTTATAATTGCTGAACTTTGCCTTGAAGGGTTGAAAAATAGAACAGAACAAAATACTTGAACAATTGCATACACCCAATTATCACATAGGAGACATAAAGGCCATATCTTAAATAACAAAAATCAGCACAGCTGTACAGCTTTTAGTGCAGTTTCATTGCTCTGAGTGTTTAAATTCCAGGCTCTTATATATACATGTGTATACTTCAAAATCACTTTGATAGACTATAACGTTTCAGTCTTCAAATTTATTGAATACACAGTTTTTATCTAGTGAAACAGAGAGAAATACCACCATATGGTTAGTTGCTACTTTTTATAAAGAAAATATGATATATCAATAAAGATGTTTCCATGTATTCATTCTGTCCCAGGCTGCTTGATGTATTTCTCTCTTTTAGATGTTTTGGTTGTTTCCTTGTTACCCTTTCAAATTTACTATTTAATACCTGCTCTAATGGATCTAGAATTTTTTTTTCCAATTTTAAAGGTGGAAACGATAATTTTAGTTTAGTCTGTAGATACAGATTTTGTAAAAATAATGTTTTAATTACCATAAAATTTATTCAGCTGTTTTTTGTGGCCTTTACATTTGCAAGGAAAGGTGCTGATACTTTGAATTTCACATGTTATATTGTTATTTTTAGTCTAGTCATTGCAACATTTTGTGGTGATTAATATCCTGACATCCCAATGTATAAGCAGTTACACATATGTTGAAAGTCATTGAGGATTTTTTCCATTGCCAAGTGAAAAACAAAAATAAGTTGAATGGAGAAATATCTAGAAAAGAGAAAATGATAATAGAATTAGATTTTTTTAAAAGCAGCAGTTTCAGGTTTTAATACATGAAATAAACATGCATGAAAGGATTTGCATTTTAAGTGTCTGAGTTTTAATTTGCCACTATTGCTAGCATTGACTTGATAGTATTTAGCAGGAAAGTCTAATGGTCTGGATACTTCAGATCAAGTGCATGTTCTGTAGGACTGTTGAAATAATTTAGTTTAGTGTTTAAGACTCTCAACTAATATTTGGATAGAATATTATCTTGTTTCAGAAGTGGCCTCATATAATTCAATAGGAGCATTACTGGAGCAAGATGTTCCCACAGCTGAAGGGCAATCACACAATTATCAGTTCCTTCCTCTAAAATTAAGATCTAATTATGTATTTCCTTTATTTGAGCAGTCTTGTTTACAGGCTTCAGTTCCTGATTTTTAACATGCAAAAGGGAAAGAGGTTGGAATTTTATGTGGGACTGAAGACATTTCTTTTGGTAACAAAACTTCTATAAAAAGTTTTATAAAAATAAGAAGTTTCTTTTCAGAGCCTAGAGATTAATGTACATTGAGAAACTTATCTGCCTTTGCACCTGCAAATTATCATTGAGTGTGTATGACACAATCAGAATAAGAGTCAATTACTGTTAATTCCTGCAGTGGAAAAATTTTTCTTGTTATGTCAAGGAGAAGAGACAGACCACCCTGCTTCTCTAGAACACTGAAGGTTATTAGTGGCTGATGGCTTTCAATACCCACTGAGATCATTAACAGTGTCAAATATCTGTCAGCTGCAGGAGCCAAAGAAACTGCAAAAAAATTATTCTGACTGTTTTGGAGAAATTATTACAGAGAGCTGGATGGTCTCAGGGCCACTGAGGTTTGCTGAGATCTTGAACCATTTTGAGTTCGCAAAATCTGCTGCTTCTTTTTTTGAAGCCTAATATTTTCTTCTTGTGCCCTTGTGAAAGAAATGTTCCCTCCTTTAATAGTCCACACTAAACCTAAGCAGGTATCATAAACAGAGAAGGTTTGGAATTTTCTTCATGCCATCTTGTTGCCAGGTTTCCTGTCAGTTTCTGAATTTTAGAAGCAGACATGTCTATTTTCTGCTAGTGGCTATTTTGTTAAACTGTTCTCTTCCTGAAAGGAAGCATAGTAGGCAGTGCTTGTTGATATATCTGTAAATGCTGTGAACTTTATAGAAGCATAATAATACATTTTTAATTGATTAAACCTGTTTGGCAAAGAAACAGAAATGTTAAAGATACAAAGAAAGAGGGTAGTAAGGAAAATGGGACAGAATTTATGAATTAAATAACTATTCTATTGAAATTCACATAAATAAGTCTTAGAGACCTTTCCAGAGCTTTTTTGCACAATTATATTTTTCATCAAATGATTCTTAGCTGAGATTTTTCGTTTTTCCCCTGCCAGGGCTTTATATCTGACTTATGCAGAGATCTTGAACACTTCACAGCTGTTATGATGTCATGATGTCTGTCCATTTGATTCAGAACAAGCCTGATTTCTGAAGCAAGTTGCAGGCTGTATGTGTGAGATTAACAACTTCCTTTTTTAAAGGTCAAGAAACCTTTTATCCCATCTAAGCACACTTTACAGAAGGTGATACATTATCCTACTTTACTGTTCCTCTGCAACCATCAGCAAAAGAAAAAATGCTGTTTAGTTCTTCCTCTGGTACATTTGTCATGATCTTCTCTCCAGATCTATTCAAAAAGGTTTTCACTTCTTCCACTTCCCTCTATTCAGTTCATAATTCCATTCATTTCGCATTAATTTGCCATTAGAATTTTTTTTCTGGCCCAATCAGCTCTTTTTCTCCACTTCCCTGAATAGAATGCAAGCCCCAAAAACCTATTTAGTTAGGACATGAGTAGAGCTGGGAAACGGTGTTAAAAAATATATTAGGTTTCAATGCATTTCAACAGACTTGTTTTAAGCATCTTTATAGGATTATTGAACACCTTTTAAATTGTAGAATCTGGCTGTACTGAAACAGTTTAAAGATAGGCAGTCCTACATGCAGAGCCCCAAATCATGTTAAAATCTCTGTGCTGGTGTGGTTTAAGCACATGCAGTGCAGTTTCACCAGCCTTTTGCAGGCACCTGCTGTGGAACCTCTGACCCAACGAGAATCTATGTTGTCAGGGTTAATGAGGCACTCAACCAAAGGCAATAAGTTCAGCTGGGAAGCAGGAGATTCACTGAGGTTCAGAGCCTTGCTCCAAGCCCGTTGCTGCTGGTCAGCTGAAAGGACGGGCAGAGCACATCTGCTCAGTGTGCACCGAGAATATGCTCAGGGTTGGATGAAAGCATCATGTATTTAATATTTTTGGGAAACTTGCAGACATGGTAGCAAGGAGTTTAATTCTTGGGTTTTTTTAAAAATAGTTTGAAATATGCTAAACACAGTCATCTGTCTATTAGCATAGCAGGGAAGTCTGTTACACTTGTCATCGAGGAGCGAGGAACTATTTTCTGTCTTGGCATTCCTCTCATTTTGCAATGGATTTTGGTTGCACGCCAGTCCAAAGCCATGTGTTGTAGTTGTTAGGCATGACATCTCCCCATCAGCCAGAGATGCTGAGTGACTAGTAAACCATGTTCTGTTTAGTTTCTCCCCACTAAAGACAGTATCTCTCCTGGTGTCAGTTGAGTTACTTTTGATGCATACAAGGGTGAACATAGGCAAAGCTGAGGGTAATTGAGTTGTTCCATTTAACTGAATTCCCAAATCACACGTTTACTTACAACACTTGTTTCTGGGTTTTTTGGGGGTTTTTTGTATTCATACACTTTGGGAAAAACAAACAAACAAAAAAAAATAAAACAAAAAGCAAGAAAAGAAAAAATATCCAGAAAATATAACAGCCACACAATTAAATTTGGAAACTTGACCATTGTTTTTCTTTCAATAGTAAAAAGATGTACTATGACCTTTACTGTTAGTGAAAACTGTAATAAATCTCTCTGATTAGTAGGTGCAAGTGCTGTACTATGTAAATTGCTTTGAGAACAAAAGGGGAGGACAACACAATTAAAAACTGATTGAAAGGCCATAGTTTCTTACATCAGGCTACTGAGTCCATAGACTGTAGAAGTTAAAACCCCTCTGGGACACATGTGAGAAGAAAAAGTTCTTTAAGAAGGTGTACAGGTTGAAAAAAGCAAAATTCAAATAGTCATCAATGACTACTCTTCTAAGGAGTTCTGGTAAAGGGGATAACCCTAAGATTGATCCTTCTCTTGTGAACATCCCAAATTAGAATCTCCAAATCATAGAATCCTCTAGGCAGGGAAAAATGTTTAAGAATGCCAAATACAACTGAAAACGTGACTCTGCCAAGTCTCTGCTAAGCCGTGTTCCCAAGACCCCCACTACATGTTTTTGAAATACCTCCAGGGTTGGTGACTCACTTCCCTGGGCAGCCTATTTCCATGCTTGACAACACTTTTCATGAAGAAATATTCCTAATATCCATATGGGTGCAACTTGAGGCCTTTGCCTCTCATTCTGTTGCTTGTTACTTGGGAGAAGAGGGAGTCTTCTTCTTGGGAGAGTCAGGGACTTGTGGAGAACTCCCTGAGCCTCCTTTTCTCCTGGCCAAGCCATGCCCAGCTCCCTCAGCTGCTCCTCATCTGACTTGTGCTCCAGACCCTTCCCAGCTCTGTTCCTTTCTCTGGATGTGCTCCAAGCCCTCAGTGTCTTTCTTGTGAGGGGCCCAGAGCTGAACACAGGATTTGAGGAGTGGCCTCACCAGTGCCCAGTCGGGGGGACAGTCCCTGTCCTGGTCCTGCTGCCACACCATGGCTGGGACAGGCCAGGTGCCAGTGGCCTCTTGCCCACCTGGGCACAGCTGGCTCATGTTCAGCTGCTGTTGACCAGCACCTCCAGGGCCTTTCCCACCGGGCACTTTCCAGCCCCTCTGCCCCAGCCTGCAGCTGCAGGGGTTGTTGTGACCCGAGGGCAGGACCTGGCTGACCCTCACACAACTGCCCTCAGCCCACGGACCCAGCCTGCCCAGATCCCTCTGCAGAGCCTTCCTGCCCTCCAGCAGATCAACTTAGTATTGACTGCAAACTTAGTGAGGGTGCACTTGATCCCCTCTTACAGATCATTGATAAAGACATTAAATAGAGCTGGCCTGCAGCACACCACTTGTGATTGACCCCAGCTGGATGTAACTCATTCACCACCATCCTTTGGACATGGACATCCAGAAGCAGAATGCTGTGATGTCAAAAATCACATGTGATTGTGAGAGTCAGTGTGGTCTCTTTGCTACTTCACATGTGCTCAGATAATTGGCAAACTTTTATCATCCTGCTGGACTTGTAAGTTGGACTGAAAAAGACATGTTCTTATGAGACTGTAAACACACAGCCCCATGTCAGTCACTCCTCAGATGTTCAGAGTTCTTACAGTATTTTAAATGCTGTAAACTTACTCTATTTGCTGTATCTTGTCCCTCCCAGGGGGAACCTGTGTGGTGCGGATTGGTCTTTATCGCCCAGTTTGTTTCTGTCCATCACATGATGATTTGTCTAGAGAAGTTTTTCTCTCCTGTTGTCTTTTAATTCATTCCCCAAAAGGATTTCTCTTAAATTTTAAATTCTCTGTTTCTTGTTCTATTACAACATGAAGCTATAATTCTCCCTTCTGCAAATTCTGTAGCAGTAGCTCTGCTGAGTTCCATTTGATTGGTGAGACAAAATCATTTATACATCTTTATTTTTTAAAAATTCCTTTTGTCAGTTATGAACCAAGATGAGTGGGTTCTTGGCCAAGAATATGGCCAATAAAGTCATGTTCTATTTTGCAAATCAGTAAATTCCTGTTCCTTAAGATGTATCTTGGCTTGCAAATCTACCGCAAATTCACCCACATGTTATCATTTGATTATATCTGGAATAAGTAGTGATTTCCTCCTGCTGCTTGTCAAGGTGTAGACATTCCAGGTTGTATTTAATAACACAGCTTCCTAGGGTGACCTCTTTTCTGCATGAGCATTGGCTCTGACCTTCATTTTGTTGAGCTCAGTTCATTACATATTCTCTCTGCCTGCCTCTGTACTCTCTAGGGAACACTCTCATTTCAGTGCACAAGGGGTTTCACTGCTGATGAAAATCCCTAAGCATCACAATTAAAATTTACTCTGCTGTGCTCAGTCTACAGAGAAGAACAATGTATACTGCAGTTAGTAATTTAGATCTCGTTAACACCAACTTGAATTATTTATTTCCACATCAACTTAAAGTCATTTACATGCATATATTAAACATATCTAAAGGGTTAAGCAAAATGAGCCATATTCTGCCATTAGTCTCACTGGAGCCATGGACACCTGATTCAATATAACTTAGCAAAGATTCTGCTTCAGAGTAAAGAAAATTTTGTGTTTCTTTCTTCAGATAGTCAGATGAAGTTTGTGCCACCTTTACAGAAGAGGAAGACTGCCTCCATTGAGTATCTATTTCCTTATGCTGTTTGGCCGCTTCCTATATTCAAAATATGTTTTAGAGTCTTTCCTCAGAAAATCTATTATGGCTGTTTCTTGCATTGTTCCAATGAGAACTGAATGAGTTTTTAAAACAAGTTTGATTAGAATGAGTAAATAAATGTTCCACCTATGATGTAGAGAAAAAATACAGAGGTGTTATCTGTTTATTTGGGTAAACCTGAACAATCATTTGTGCTAGAGTTGTCTCTGATGTAAATACTTCTGTATTACTGCAAATACTTCTGTATCTCTGTGAATATCTCTCTGTTGTTCACTCTTCTTCTTGGCTGAAAACCATTCTCTGAATTAAGGGCAGGTTAGAAATGGTAGAGGTGCAATCCATCTCCATTTATCTCCCATCAGCTGACAGTCCACTAAAGCAGCAGTGAAAGCAGCTGGCCCTGCCTTCTGAGTCATTTAAATGGAGTGAGGCCTCTTGATGCTGGGAAGGAAGGCAAAATGTGCCTTTAAAATAATACTTCCCATTCCTTTTCTGGCCCAAAAAAGAAGCCTGGACTTGTCCCCACTCACAGAATCTCAGGCAAGGATCTATCCTACTGACGTTTCCTGAAGTGTCTCACTGGGCATTGCTGCAGCAGCAGGGGATGTGACGCTCAATCCAGCATTCATCCCTCCCTTAGGAGGGATTTATCTCTCTCTCTCATGAGTCAAATCCCCATCTCTGCCTCACAATAAATCTTGGCATTGGTGCTGATCCTTTGTCCCTTTGGCATCAAGCCTCTCCATGGGCAGCAGCTACAATACCTGTAGCTTTTATCAGCTATGTTTTACCACCACCTCTGTTATAGATATTCTGTAGTTTTGACTGGAAAATTGAGCAAATTCAATGTACTTAAGAGGAAGATCCTTTCTTTATCCCAGTGAATGAGGGTATTCTGCATACTTTTGTTTAACATAAGTAAAAAAAATTAGAATAGAATTAGAATGGGAATTGAATTCAAGTTGAGCCTTAAATAAAATTGTTAGTAATGGTAAACTGTAACAAAAGTGAGATGTGTCTCAAGAGCCTTAATTCAGTACAATATTAACTCATTTTTCTTCTTATTATAACTTCAGTTCTTTATTATAATATTACATTTAAATGGATTTTTTTCCTTACAGACATCCAAAAGATATTGTGTTTGTGAAATGTACACAAAAAGTGTGCTTAGTTTCTTCACATTTGATACGCTTTGACTGAATCAATAAATAACCTCCCTTAGGTGGACTTTCAGAAGCCTTGAATCAAACTTAAAGCCAGGATTCTAAAACTCTCATGATATACAAAGTTAATGAGGCTCAGTGTTGGGAGAAGTACCAAGAAGAAAAGCACTGGACTTCCCGTGTTGCAGTTAGAGTTTTCCTTCTGGACCAATGAAAATATTAGAAGACTTCAAGATAAATATATCCAGTGAATAAATTTCAAACTGTGACCTTGACCAGATGCAAGTTTTTTTTAGCAAAACATTATGAAATCTGGAAGGCAAATCTCTAGTTTCTTAAGTTTAGTAAGCAGGGGTTATCCCTGAAATATCTAGTGCAGGCAATTTATTTTCTAATTTATTAACATGATTTGAAGTTTAAAATACATTCAATTTATTTATGTTCTGTTGTGGTTTTGTTATTTTCTCCGGTTTCCCTAAGTATGTACTTGTTTTTATGTTCATTGTAAAAATGGTTTTTCCCGGTTACCCCCCTCTGTCATGTTTCCAGTTGGTCCGCCCCAGGTCTTCCCTTCCCGCCCTTAGTCCCATCTGTCACCCCAAACCCCTCCCAATATTCCAGATTGTTCCCTGTCTATCCCCGAAGTCCCTACCCATCCAAGTTATCAATCACCCCTGGCCACACCCTTTGTTCTGGAATGTTCGTTGTCGGTTACTTGTTTACTAGTTGATGATTGTTCGGTTCAAACTGTACCCCGCCCAAGTTGTTCCCTATTGGTTTACTGTAAAGCTATCCCCGCCTTGTGCACCTCCCCTTGTCTCCCCGGATTGGTTGTCGCTTGTACCCACCCCTGGGGGGAGGGCCCCTATTTAAGTTGCTGTACACCCCGAGATTTGGCCTTTGGTCGTTTCCTTCCCTGATGCTTGGTTGCATCCTTCTTTTCGGTTGCTTTCCTCCCTCAATAAACCTCGTTCCTGGAAACAGCCGGAGGCCTCTCCCGACCCTTTGCTCTTCGCAGACGCGTCGCCGGTTGCAGAAGGCTCTAGCCTTACCCGGACCTGGGATTCCGGGAATCTCGGGAACGGGCCACACCTGTCGCTCCACCCACCGCTCGAGCTAGTCGGGTGGTCAGCGTGGTGGTGTGGACATACAGCGGTGGGCAGCGTCAATGTTCAATCATCATTAAGTCATATTTTTTTATTTTAGAGCTTTTCCTTTGATGCTAAAAACATGCTAGAGTGTAAGTCACAGTTTAACAAATCTATAAACTACAGAAAGACTAATACTTTAATCTTACAGAAATTTTTAAGAGGCAGGGTATATTATTGTAGTAAAGAGTTTTGTAGCACTCTTGATGCTTTCCTACTTCTAGGCTCCAAATTGAAAAAATAGAACTATTATAGCAGCATTGATTTATGTCAAAGGGCTTTCTGTAAAAGGATCATTGTGTGACTAAGAATGGCATTTTGGGCACGTAACTCTTATGTATGGCAGTATCTTACAAGGCAGAGAAGTTCTGCTGATACAGGAGCAAAAGACAAAATACCATTTGTGAAATCACTGGTGTCCTGCAGGTTACTCATATATAGAGAAACCAGGCAAAGAAGTAGAGATTAAGGTAAGATTTTCATACAAATAAGGAAGAAAAAGTATTCTGTGTGTACAAGCCAAAAGTAATTATTTTGTTAAATAATGACCATAGGTTCGGGTGTGTGAATGCAGCAGCATGCAGCATTCACATATGGATGGTTAATAAAATAACGCTCTGAAGATTTTTTTTTTCCCCCTTTTGTTTAGGCACACATTTTTCGGCCTATTTCTAAGAATGTGCCCCTGTCTTTAAAGATGGATCAATTTTTTACCATCAAATGGAAAGGTGATGACCTCAAAGACATTTACAGCATGATACATGTTCCATGTAGTATCCTTGTCATGGAAAGTAGCAAACAATTCAGATTTAAATTAAGAAATAGGATGTGTATGGTAAATTTAAATAAATAGAATGTGTATGGTAATTATTCAGAAATAAGGGAGACGGGAATTTTCTACATTTCCATGCAGTTCTGAGTGAATTCACAGTGGCATTTCTTCTGGTCAGCTTTTCTCATTGTGCTCTGCAGTGAAAAGGATCTAAGGTGTGCTTAGTTCAAGCAGAATCTTTTGCGTGTGCATTTGTGATTTATAATAACTTTGGACACCTTGAGAAGTGTTGTAGAGAAGAAAAATTTGGAAGAAAACAAAACCTAAACGATTGTAAAGTAATACTCTTTCTAAAATCTCACTGTGAGGATAAGTGACTAAAAGGACCATGATGCTCAATTATGAATATTTTATTCCCATATAGTGTAAGATCTTTCAGATTAAATGCATCACGTTAGTGAAAAGCCCAAGCACCTAGTTCATTAAAAGATAACTGCATCATGAAAGATAGGAAACAGCCTCTTGAAAGTACTTCACAATGCACATAAAGCACTTTTACTTAATTCAGTTTGAAACTCAAGCATTGTAAAATCACCAAGCTACATTTTCCTTATCAGCATAATTTATGAAGCAGAATTTCTGGAACTGCAGTTGTTTGCTTAGTTTCCATTTTCTCCCCTATTGTCAGTAAAATAATCATGTTTGCCCATGGAAGCAGGGAAGAAAAAACAGAACTCTCCTTCCACAGCAGCTTACAAAGTGTATTCAACTCAGATTTCCTACATGTTATTACCCTTAGGTACTTCAAATGCTTTCTCTTTGTGTATGAAAGTGTTCATACTGGAATTTTCTCAGTTTTGAGTAATTGAGTGCAATATCTTCTAATGAAATTAGAACCACAATGCAATAAAATATAAAAGGATGCTGTCACTAGCTGATTCAGTTACATTTTTCACATCAAATTTTAACACCAGATACTGTGGAACGTGTAATATTATGGTCTTCAATTCTTATAAATTGGCGAGCATGGATCAGGCCTAGCAGGAGCCTCAGAGCCATCTGGCTGGAGCTTGAGATCTCTCTCCAGAGAGCAAACCAAGTGTCAGAGTGCATCTTTCTGTTAGCTGGAGTGAAGCAACTATAACGTACTATTTCAAGGCTTGTGGTTTGGAAATAACTGCAGTGGATCTGCAGAGAACACCATGATTTAAACTCAGAATGAACTCCCCCTGTAACCATACTGACATTTTGGGGATCCATGGGCAGAACCAAGCCCTTAACTCTGGATGTGCAACCATCACCAGCTGCATTTTTGAAGAGCTTCACTGGAGAGTGTTAGGAGGCTGTGTGGAGTGGGAAGACTACCATCACAGAAATGAAGAGTCATTGTGCAACAACTTAAATTTTGCAGTAACCTTTACCCATGGAAAGTCTCTTTGTAATTAGTGGAAGATCTTTTTGTCAGTGGGAAGCTGGGTAACGGATACTGAGCCTTTCTTGGCTGGAGAGATAATGAAATACCTTTGAGGATGCAGAACTGCAGAAAAGTATAATTAATAGAGGAAATTTCATTTTGTGTAGCACAAAGATTGTCATCTTTGAAGAGGATATTACAGACCTTGCTTATTCTGGTATTCCCTAAGTAGCCTGAGCTCCTTTGGTAAAATTACTACTATGGAGAAGGCAACATGAGATTTGTACTTTACTATTTCTATGAAAGCACAATATATCAGACTAGCATGAGACAGAGGAATGTCACTTACATGTAACAGCAGAGCACTGGTAAGCCCTGTATAATATTCACAATTCAGTTCTCAGTCTAAGAAGTCATTAATAATAATAGCTAATGAAAGGAGAGAAGAATCTCTTTAAAGAGAAAGCTCCTGAAGCCTTTTGCAGCTGAGTGGTGAGCTGGTTTCCAGGCCAGATAGATCAGTCAGATTCTGGCAGAAGGGTTTTTCCCCGCCATATTGCTTTTGGGGTGGTATCCATGGCAGAATCTTTTACATTTCCTTAAGAAATGGTACCAAAGGAATTTAGTGAGTGGTTGTGTTTAACTGCCCATCCTTAGCAGCCAGAGTTTTTATAGAGGATGCTCCAGAGGATCCCCCATAAACCATGGTCTGAATTCCTTGTCATCATCACGTGGTGTCCAGTGCTGCATTGCCACACCAGGGACTGATGTTTCACTTCCTGGGATTCCCTGAGTAGGGGAAGGCATTTCTGTGAAGACAGGGTGAAATACTGAGCACACAGGTTGCAGAAGAGACGTCAATTCTTCTGTCATTCCTTTTAGCCGTCAAAGTAAATTAAAATGCACAAACAGCTGGTGCACACCTGCTCCTGGATTTAGGTCCTACTTGCTTCATATCTTCAGCTGAGAAGACTTTCACTTTTCTATATTCTTTAACTGCTACTTTTCAGTATTTCTAAATCAATCTGGCTGTTGTGATTTTGGTGTTATACATGGGATATATAAGCTTTTAAACATTGTTTACCAGAAAAAAAGAAAAAAGAGGCTGAAGATGAAAAAGATAAGAAATTAAAAATATTCTGCAGGCCTTATTTATACAAATTGGAAGTGTATGGATATTGTATGTATGAAATCTAGAGCTGCTGACAAAGTGAAATTTCTGTCCCAAGAGAAAATTCATCATTTTCATGCTGGTTTTATCTTTGAGTAAAATGCTAATCAAAATATTTTTATGGCTTTCAGAACAAAACCTTAAAAGTTCCTAACTTAAGAATAATTTATAGGAAAATATTTAATAAAAATTATATGACGTGTCAACATACTGATTTTTATAAAATATTGTTTAAACTGCACATGAGAAATTAACTGCAGTGGGTTTCACTCTGCGATACTTTTTATTATTTTCTTTTAGATCAAGCTTCATTACCGTTCCTTAAATAAAACATAAGTAAATTATAAACATCTGGGAGGACCATGCTCTTCTGGAAGGAATCTGAGATTTAATATATAAAATCATTTATGGCGTAAGTGGTGGGTTCCTCATATAGTTTGTATAAAATGACTTTTATGTCTTGAATTAGCCTTGGTAGATCATTACTGTAAAATTACATTGTTTTGTGACACATGGACAGTAAAACAGTTCATATATTCTTTGTTGTTTATAGTAAAACATAAGTGAACAACATAAAAGGGGAAGGCACAAGAGGAAAAGCCTACAGGTGTATGTGATGGGGCTGGAATAAACTGGAATAGACATTGGACAAGGTCTTCATTACATTCCAAATGTGAACAAAAGGATCAGTGGCTACATGAAATATCAAGTGTTGGCATTTTGTACAACATCCAGAGAGAGTATGCCACAAAAAACCAGTAATCAGATGTAAAATACCCCCATGGGTAGATTTTTATTTTAGGGATGAGAAATAAGACTTACAGCTCAATAGACCTAAGGTTCTGCTGTAGGCATATTGAACTTGCTTGTACATTACGAGCTACAAAAAATAAATATAATAACAGAGATCAATTACAACAGAAAGGAATGGAAGCATAAATGCCAAAAATAGTGTACTTGTCTGCTCAGACTGAGACTCATTCATCTACAGTCTGGCATATTCTATGATTGATTTTCACATGTTAAGAGCAGTCATTCTCCTTGAGTAGAGGCAAAGATCCACATTCTTCTTCTGGAGAACAGGTTAGATGCTCAGGCCTGAAAACTCATGAAGTACACACTTTAAATTACATCTGTCCAACAGTATGTGTAAACATATCCTTAATATTGACAGAGAAAATATTTACCCTGTGATATTCTTACTTAGATGTGGTCTTTGTGTTTTCACTTCAGGCATTATGTTTATTCTTAATAACTTAAATTGCCTTAAACAGATTAAATATAAACCAGTCAGAGTAGTTATTATGTGTGAAAACAGCAGGATGATGAAAAGAGCCCAGAATATGATTAACTAGGAGGATACATATGCCTTTTACATCAGAAGGAAACTTTTCACCCTTTTTTTCTTAATTTTTCTCTGAGTTGTCTCCAGCTGCATGATTTGTTTCAGGCTGTTTTTATTACAGATGACTGCCATAAATTAGTACCAGGCACTTGATAATTAATTGGGAAGTGTGTTTATAATTTTTTTTTTTCAATAAAAAAAGTCAACACTTACTGGTATGTTTGGGTCAGTGGTGGTTGGTTTTTTTTTTTGTTGTTGTTGTTTGGGGTTTTTTTGTTGTTTGTTTTGTTTTGTTTTGTTTTTCTTTGACAACTTTTCTGAATTAGAAGCTTGTTTTTTGTCTGCAAAACCACCACTAAAATACTGTTGGTGCAGGTGTCAGGAGGCATCTTTTTGGAGCTTTTTGCCCTGTGTGCTCTGTGCCTAAGTTCAGAATCTCTGTGCATGTGTAAATTTAGCAAGTGCAAGTTAAGAGTTTAGTCAGTTTCTGTGTCATTGCTTTCTCCCTCCATGGGAAGCCAACCTCTGTGGCTCTGAACATCTGCTGCCATGCAGCAGAATGACAGTGCTGGTGTCAGTGTAGCATTGCTGCTGGTACTGGGGACAGCTCTATCCTCGTTTAGCATATGGCAACATGTGTTCTCATCAGTCATTTATCTGCTAATCTGTGCCTACATCTGAATGGTGATGAGAGGAGAGAGTGGTGAGTGGAAACCTGCCCTTGGATACAGAGAGTTCCTCGGAATTGTCACACACAAGGTTAAACAAAGATCAGCTGAAATTAGTTGCTCCCAAAAGTCCACATTGCACTCTTAGTATTAATTTCTGCAGGTAATTGGAAATCTTCTAACATTTCTAACTGGCAGTTTCTGTGGACAGTCTGGCTCTGCCATTATGAGGGGCATGTTTAAGTAACTGGTAGGAACCAGGATTCTGTCTATGAAATATTGAATAGAAGCTCTCAATTGAATGAACTCTGTATTGGAAAACAGCCCTAGATTTTACTTTACTAATGGAAAAGGAACAGTGTTCTTTCTCTAGTAAATACTTAAACCTGTACAGAAACAGATGAAAGTTTACTCATAATTGTTCCCAATTGATGAGAGATAAGATGATGATAAAACCAGAAGCTCGTCTTCAAATACGTTATTTGAGCAGTTATGGCTATAAATATGAGATACTCACAAAGTGAAATTGTTTCAAGGTTATATGACAACACTAATGGCTCTTCACATTGCTTTGTTTTTTCCTTTCAAGGCTGAACAGTGTGTACCTTTTTGTGTATTTCTATAAATCCAAATGGTTGAAAATATGTAAACATTTTTCTTACTAAAATTGACTGTATCTCACTGGAGCTCATGTTTGAGTCCTCTGCTAGATATTAAATTGGAAGAAATGCGGAACTGGTCCAAAACTTAGAGCTGTAATCTCTACTCCATTACAATTTTTAATTTTTCTTTTTTTAAATATAATCAAGACATAGGTTTGAATAGATGATAACAGACCTGATAGAAGATTTCCCTCAGGTGTGCTTTAGGATCTGGTCCTAAGAGAACAATCCAGCTCCTGTTAGAATGGATAGCAAGCATTCCATCACCATTAATTATTTCTGGATTGGACCCTAATCTGTTTCCAAGTGTGCTCATCTAAAGTTCTACAGAGAACCCTTTTACTAGAAAAATCCATACTTGCACAGGTGATGTCAACCCTTGTGTGAAAGATCAACCCAGTGGGAATAAAAAAATAAATATAAACTTATTGCAATATTGGGTTTTCTTCTGCTACTGCTTGACTGGGGAACACACTCAAGTTATTAGCTTTCCTTTTGATCATGGTCGTTATTTCTGCATTAAATCAATTGCTGTTCCTTTGTACATACTCCGTGACACTGAAGTTTGCCCCTCAAACTATTCTAATGTTTAATGCTTAAATTAGTCTGCTCTGTTTAAATGCTTTTGGCTTTCTGTTTTTGGCTTTGTACTCAGGAAATGATTTTGCAGTAAAAATGAAGGACAGCAGAACAACTAAGGTCGCTCAATTCTAGAAGATTCCTGAGACAATCCTGACTTCTAATATGATATTCGTATTTTTATACAATTATACCAGGAATTTTTTGATATTTCTAATGGTAGTTCTGGTATTTCTGAAGACGATTTCCCAAGGAAGAGTAAGTTTTAGAGCACTGTATAAAATTCAAGTAATCAGTTTGAATAGAATTAGGGCAGCACAGATCTGTAAAGAAAAGTTTATAGAAAAATGATGCCTTAGGGAATGAAGTTCTCACATGTGTTTTCTTGGTGGCAGCTCTGGTTAAAAATGTCCTCTGGCTTCAGCACCTTTCCAGTGATCCCTCAGCTGGGATAACACATGGAACCTGTTGCTGAATGGGAATTAGACCTGAGTTTGTAATGATTCACCTTTCTTTATTATTATTATTTTTTTATTTCTCGTGTCCCCAGAACAAACAAACAGGAGGCAGAATAGAGGTAAGAATTGGTATTTAATGATGTAGGGAAGGGGAAATGTATATATTGAAACAAAAGACCTCAGGATAAACAACCACATTGAATTTTACTTTTTTTCCCCTCCTGTTTGCTTATTACATTGATACCCATTTTCCATTTTGAAGGATTTTTAAGCAAATCAGTCTTTCTTGTGTCAGCTCCACAGGACAAAGAGTAGCTGCCACGTCTCATTTTACATGGCTGTGCTCTGTTGGGAAAGGGTAAATTGAAGCTGCCTAAGAAACAGGTTCTGGAAACTCCTTTTAACATAGAAGAGCACTTTAAGTTAGTCAAGTCTTTCAATGCTGCCAGAGGAGGAAATCCCATCTCCATTTGTTCATTCCAGCCACCATTTTTGGTTTACACAGTGTGATCCATGTAATAACGTAAAAACCCCAGAGTCTGGAAACCAATGTGTATTTATTTTGCCAGGTGAGTCATCAGTTCCCTGAAAAGCTACCTGAACATTTCTTCTGGATAAGTGAAGGGATGATTTTGTGAGTATATGGGGGGCATCGAGCAGCAACATTGGCTTACAACAGCTTTCAGTGCTCAGGGAACTGTGAATGCACTTCTCAAGGACAGACTGGCAGCTTGCTTTAGAATTTGAAAGCAGATGAAGTAAAGTTTACCTTTGCCTGGAATTTGTTCTTGCTATATCTCCTGCATTTGTAAATCAGGGCTACACAGATTAGTGCATTCATCACCAAGCCCACAAAGAAGATACAGGAGTGTGTTCTCTCTGCCAAGCACTGAGTTTTGTGCTACTTCCAGTGAGTTAAAAATACAGCTCAAAAAATGAATCCAGGATAAATACCAGATGTAAAGAGTAAAAGATGTGCTTCAGTCTGTCTTTCATCTTTCATCATTTCAACCCCTTGAAATTAGGAATACATTTAAAGGGATGGGAGCTATATGGAATCATCTTCAGTTTGCATCCTTGTATCACGTACAATGAAGATAGTGAAGGCAAAACAGATGAATCTGTTCTCCTGGTTCTCATATTAATTAGTCATCTACAATTAAAGAATGCTAAACTTACGGGGGAAGTGGTCAGCTCCAGCAGCACATTTCCAATTTCTCTCACCTCATTATGTTACTGCAAGGGGAAAGCAGTCAAATTCTTTTCATACTATTATATATTTCAAAGAATAACATTCTTGCCTGGCTCGAGACATTGTCTGACAAGTTTCAATGCCATTGGAGTTCTTTATGCTTGAGCTATAAACCAAGGCAGGGAATAAAGGATTTTCATAATAGAAATGCTCTCACACCACATTAATTGTATCAGCATGAACTGTGGCACTACAATCAAGGTTGTTTTAATTTGACTAAAAATGAATAGATTACTGAGAATCAATTGCAATCTAATAAGGGTCTTTTTTGTAAAACCTACTGATAAGATGGAGTGGAATTTTTCTGAGCTGTGCTCCTGGGAGTGAGATTTCAAAAGAACTTAATGCTGCCTTTTCTGAATCTTTGATCAGTGATACTAATGGAAATATAAGCACACCTATCTCCCAGTGTTTTCACTTTTCATTAAACTGTTGCCAGATTATTACTAAATGAGAATTCTTTCCCTTAAAGCTTTAGTCTGAGAGGGATTGAGCTGCTACTGGACAGAGTTGTGTTCTCTAAAGTCCTGTTGTCTGTATAGGAAGCTGAGGGTGCTTAGCAATTCACAGAATTTGGCTCATGAGCAGAGGAGGCAGGTAGATTAAGATTGTCTAAAAGAGAAGTGAATCATCCCAGTCTTAAGCAGTTATTTATTTTCAGGTGGACTCTAAAACAAGCCCATCTCTGTATTGTCCCAAACTGTTGTCTAAATAACTGTGTTTTGACTACATGCCTCATTTTTTATTACTAAAATTAGGAGAGAATAAGAATCACGCTCATTTTATTGAAAATAGTTTTACTCAGATCAATGGTAATCTGAGCCCCAGGTTGTTTCATGATTTCCTTGGTAAAAGACCACATGCTGAAGGTTAAGTTACAAGTAATCAAACCTTGTCTATGTGTTCGATCTTCCCAGAAGGAGTCCAATATAAACTTTATAAACTCACACATGATCATAAAAAATGTATAACATCTTTGAACTTTCAGGGATTATTCTGTTATCCCACAGACTTTTTTATTAATGCTGCTACTTAAGAGTTCAAAATTTCTATTTCATGAATAGAAATATGAAGTCTGTTTTCCTAGTACTTTAGACACACATTTTGACAGCTTTTCTGTGTTGCTGAATGTATTGATTCTGAAAGTTTTGTAAGTGGCTGTTTGACTAAGCATTTGTGCCATCAAAGCTATATTTGTCATTTGCTATTTTGAAGCAAAAAAATTCAAATGGAAAGAAAATTGGCATGTATAAAAGTATCAGGGATATTCACAGATAGAATTAATAATGATGACAGCATTTGAAAGCATTTCAGCCTCTACTTGCAGATGTTAACCAACTTTAAACTGTCAGAGTTCAGGCAAAGAACTGTGTCTTGATTAGTTTCCCTTTGCTGTTACAGATTTTTTTTTCTGCCTTCTTTTGAAGGACTCAGTACTGAAAACTGTCAGATGCAAAGTATTCGACTATATGCAAGATAGTTTAGACCAGGATGGCAAATCCTATGATCCTAGAGGCTTTTCATAATTTGCAATTCTCATATATTTCTTTTCTTCTTTTTTTCCTAAGCCTCAGTCACACTGTCAAGGAGGAGAAATAACTCTGTGATTTAGCTGACCAAATATGTCAGAAATCGTGAAAAATGACCTAAAGTCAGTCCTACAGTCAGAAAAGGAAAGAGAAGAAAAATTATATAGCCAGACTATCTGGTGAACATTTATTGATAGGAAATGCATTTGTTGAGCTTGGGAACATTTTATGAATGATTCATAAACAAGATAGTGGCAGATTTTGCAGCAAGTAGAATCAGTAGCAAATAAATTTAAAAACCTTGAAAAAACAATGTTTGATATTCTCTGATTATTCATTTAGCTGAGGCTCTATGGTTCAAATTAGTAATCACTTAATTCAGACCATCATATCCACCTGAATTTGAACTAATTGTAGATTTATTATCTACATGGTGAGGAAGGATGCTAAGGAACAGGATTTTCCTCTCTTCACCTCTGCTTTAGAAATATTCAGTTATGTTTTGCTCAAGTATTTGTAATTTCAGACTTCTGATCCTAATCAGAGCCAAAAGAATGTAAGGAACAAGAAAATTCAATCAAATTTAAATTTAGTTACAACTTAGCCAACTAAATTATTTTAAATTAACATGCTTGCTTATCTTCAATTTATAGCATCCTTCAATTACAGTTTTTGGTGATGTTTGCTGCAAGTTTTGTTCCTGTTTCAGCTCTGTGGCTTAACCCTGTTTCAAGATGAGCATATGCATTAGTGGTCACAGAGATGGAGTCAGTGTCATTCCTCCCAGCAGCTCTGGAGGTATTCCACGTTTCCTAGCTAACCTGGGACTAATGCACATGATGCTGCCAACCTCCCTTGGTCTGCGAAAAGCTTGTCATTCCACATCTCTGCTGATTATTACAGACTACCAAGTTGTTTAAGAAGATAATCATTAAATGTTGCCTTTTTCTTCATAATAAATGTATTTATTCTTTATCCATAATAGCTGCTCATTTCAAATACTTCTTATTCATTGAGAAAGCTTCATCACTCACAGATGCTGTATAGTTTTTTAATTTTCTCCTGTAAATATTATATGATGCCTGTCAATTGCCATTTTGGTCTAAGGCTTTAGGAATTAGATCAGCCTCATTAAAGTAGAAAAAAGTAATTTCAAAGTATACTGAATATTTTGTGCTGAGCAACCGAAAAAAAAAAGATACACTAATCTAAAATTGCCATTTTCATATTGATCAGCCAGGCTTTCTTTTCTTGAAATGCTCTGTGATGAATTTCCATTCAAATTAGGTATGGACATAACAACTGCTTGCAGCTGTTAATGGCCATCAGAGCATTTAATGTCAGAGCTTGACCTTGCCACTTGCATCTAGCTTTGTGTTCCGGCTCCCCAGCAATCTTACATTTTAGGATATTTAAATTTTGGTCCCTTCTGGGAGCCTCTTTCACATTAATGATAAGATTTTCAATGCACTACTGAACATATATGAACATCCATGGGAGCAGAATAGATTCTGTTTTAAATGAGGATATTATTAACCACATATTAACGTTTTATTGCATAAAGATGGATTTAACTGTTGCATAGATATTTTCCTGAGTAAATGATTTGGGTTGGTCCATTACCATGGAAGGCCATCTGTGAGTTTTAGATGTAAATCTGAAGCCTATGAATCTTTGGGACAGAACAGATATGTGTTGTGGCCCTCAAGATTCAATGTGAAAGCTTTAGAAGAATAATGTTGTTAACACTGTTTGCAAAATAACTGCAGGAGCTATATATTCTATCTAGTCCAGATGGGTAAAATCTCTAAGGGACATTTGTTTTTATGGCCTCTAACTTATTATTTTAACGCCTAACTTTTATGAGGCAAACTCATTATTTTTAGTCGTTTACTATCTTAAATGCAGAGAAAGGCAAAAGAGGACCAAAAATCTGTTATATTTAAAGCTACTGAACCAAATTTCAACAGTTGTGGTAGACCTTGTGCATTTCTTAAATAAAAATAAGGGTAACTGTTTCTTGACCAAGACTTTTACCCTCTGAATAAAACTCAGACGTTATACTGAAGGCTTTGTGTCTATCATTGACTCAGTGAGGTTGGTGATAGTGAACCATCAGGCTGTGTTTGACCACAAATCAGTGTGATTCGCTCTGAGCTCAGCCCAATACATGCAGTGCAGTCTGTGTTTTTTGAGCTGTTAAAAAATCTGAAAACACACAGAGAACTTTGAGAATAGGATTTATGTGATCTCAGGAGGTCACTGGTTTCCTTTACTAATCCCAGACAGACTCAGCTTTACCAGAATAATATTTGACAGCCATTTGTCCTGTTTTTAAACTAACCTGGTGATGCAGAATCCCCATCTTCTCTTAACAGCTGTGTTTCAGCTCTTGATTCTCCTGCCATTGGGCATGTTTTTAATGTATAGGATAAACCTGCTTTATGGTAGCTTAAATCCATTACTTATTGTCCTGGAGAACACATTGGTGCTTTTCTCTCTTTGCCAACCTTTTGATGACATCAGCTGTCATTTGAAATAAATTCTTATTTCCGCCCCGGTCTTCTTTCAGCTAAATAAAATCATTACTTTCCAGCTTTCTTCATAGATTTTGTTGGAAATGTCTTGGGTTTTGATTTTTTTTTTAACTTTCTTCAGTTGATACAGCCCTAATGTTGTGCCCAAATCTCATTTAGTACTCCAGCTGAGCCCCACTAATGTTGCAAACTTCAGGTATTGTATGTAAAACATTCCTACACACATCTGGTAGGTTATGGCCCTGTGGACACTGTTCCATTCTTTGTCCGTTAATTCTCACATCACCTTCTGTAGAACCATTTCTATTAGTCATATTGATCATTTGTGAACCAATTCTGTATTGGAACAGCTCCACTATCTGCTTGCATGTGCACCACAGACATTATTATGTCTTCTCAATACTTTCAAAATGTATCCTTTCAAATTTTCTCTTTCATACCTTGATACAAGATTCCTTGGAAAATGTACACTATGTCACTAAGATGCAGTTTAAAACAAATTCATAGCACTTTACGCTGAATAATATGAAGGAGGGGCTTTTCTCTATTCATGTTGACCAGAACTTTATCCCAAAAGAATTTAATTTGCAGTTTGCAAAAATGAAAGCTATATGTTTAGGGAGATTTGAATCTTTCTGGCCAAATCAAATTTCTCATGTTTGCCTCCTATAGAATGTTCTCATAAGTGAACGTTCTTTAATTTTTGAACATTGTTTAAGCAGATTTTACTTGCTATAGAGAAAGACAATATTCAGATTTTTTTTACTATTTCATTACTCTTTGTTCCAAAATATTAAAAGTATAAAAATATTCTATATTCTTATGTAAATCATGCAAACCAGGACATTTACATACCTTTAAATAATCAGACCATGATAATATGAATGAAGAGCACGGCAAGTAATCATGAATATATATTTCTAGAAAGTTGTACCAGAGTGATGTTTCAGATAAAGTTTTAATAAAACTGAAAAAAGACATTTAATAATTTCCTCACAAATGTTTGGTACTGAGCACTGTTTAAGCTGCATCAGCAATTTGAAGGGAAACAGCAATAAATGTGAAAGGAACCAGTATGAACCGGTGGAATCCTCTTAGGGAAATTTCTGTTTGGGTGGCAAAAAAGGGGCTGATAAATTAACTTTATCATTCCAAAGAAATTACCTAGTTCAACATCATTTGCAGTCCAACATAACTAGATCTTGAGTAATGTGTAACTGATTGCATTTGTAGTGCAAACAAAACCCAACTGTGGCTGTGTAGATCAGAATATTGATGATTTCATATGGAAAAATAGATTAGAGACACAGATGGCTTAGGAGACCACGCTGACACTACAGCTTTCTGAAATTTTACAGCTGCTAGGAGGATAAACTTGCACTTTTGAAACTACTGAAAGGTGACCAATATGGGACATTGGATTTCTGCTAATTTTAGGAAGGTGCAAAGGCATCTATAAACCAGAGAGCCTGTATCTTATGTAGATACCAGAAAAAGAGCAAAAAGGTCAGCTTTTTTGTTCCTTGACGTCAGCACTGTGCTCACTCTTTGCTGAGGACAGCACTGTGCAAAATGCTACTATTTATTCCATACCAGCTCTGAGCTATTTAATCCTTAATCTCTGGATTGAATATTTTTGTCATAAACTCTCAAAACCAGGAATAAATGTCAGAATATTTGTATATTTGCATTCCTGTGAAAATGTTTTCTCTGCATACTCATCTCAGATTTTGACATTAAATGTGCCTCCAGCACTCAGAGATACATCCTGACTGAGTTCACTTGACAGCTGGACCATAAATGAAAGACAACCTTGATGTTTAACATGATAAACTCATTGATGGGCATTAGCTGATTACTATCAGCTTAATTCAGTGTACCAGCCTACCTTTCTGTACTGTGCTATGCAAATCCTTTATTAGAAAGTGTAACAGGGGAAAGAAGGGTTCTTTTAGACAACGTTTGCAGGTTCAGGTTCAACTATTACTGAAAGAAATGCAACCAATCAATAAAAGAATGTATTAAAGAACATCTGGGATCCTACCTGCTTACGTATTTATCACTCACTGGCATGATGCATGGGAATTTGTAAGGCTGTTAGGTAAGAGGTTAAATGTGTGATGAATTTTTATTTCAGGAAGAGATAGAGGAAACAAACACAGCGGAAATTTAATTAGCTGAATGGAATTATGCATTTTTAAAATGGTTTTGGCAAAGTACAGAGGAATAGGAAATGAACCGACTTATGTAACCACAAAACTGATGGACCTGCTCTGAGTTTATTCTAAGAAACTTTGCTTTGAAGGTGTTTAGTTCTTTAGGAAATAAGAAAAGACAGTTAAAAAGTATTGGAAACTGCAGAGCAGAGTAGCCCTGGTGATCATTTGGACTCAGGGAGAAACCTCAAGATTGAGCTTTGTGAAAAGTAGAAAAGATTAGTCATCATCAATAGTTATTTAACTCTAGGATTGGAAGGCTTTAGAAGAGATAAAATGCATCACAGAACTAAGTAAAATGTGAGATGGTTAGAAAAAAAAAAGCAGCTTTTTAGTAAATAATGAATTTATCTTATTAAATGATTAATATCTCCACAAACAGATCATTCTTTAATCTATTTAATATAAACATAGAGGAAACTAATATCTGAGACTTGGAGCTAGCAAAATCAAAATAAAGAAATTAAAATAAAGAGAACTTATATATAATTAATTATTATTTCCATTTGAATTATTAGTTGACTCTCTCACATACTGCCTTCCATCAGCTCTAGCTGCCATTCTTGAAGAAAGCTCTTATTCATAAATTGATCTGAGATTCCAAAGCTTCTTTATGCAATAGGAAAAAAATAAATTTTTCTGGTGTATATTCTTAATCCTGCCATTTTAGAAAGCTGGGAATTCCAAAAAATCATCTGTGCTCACGCAATAAATTTGACACAAGAAACACCTTGAATTCCTTTTGGCTCTTTGAATATCTGGTATCAGATCTTCAGAGCTGCCAGAGTCTGGAAATTCTGAACACAAAATATTTTCTCAGTCAAAATGGCTATCTTTAGTTTTAAGGTAAACTTCTATAAAGTAGTTTCTAGAAGGGTCATCTACTTTAACTTTATTGTTTTTTTATGTAAACCAGATGCATTTCTAGAAGTGTAGAGTTCAAAGGATGTTGCTGGCATGGTAATAAGGCCCAGTTCAGTCAACTGAGACTTCCTGGTTTCTGTGTTCAGCTGACCAAGCACTTACTAAGTGATGTGTTTTGTTGAGATTCTCATCTGGTTTTGTTGTTCAGCCTTCAGTTTGTGCTCATAACTCTGTGGAAATGTTTAGAATTCTGAGAATGTGAAATGCAGCCATCCCTGTGTTGTGTTTCGGTGCAGTCACAGCTTCTGCAATAATGGGCACTGCCAAAGGGGTCATTTCAAACAGAGCCAAATCAGCTGCCTGGCTCATCTTTTATTTCCAGACAAAGTCCTTAATTCCCTGTAATTTTCTGTCAGTGTGGTGATACCTGCCCTCTGGGTAAGAACTGCAGGAAATCAATGTTCAGTCAGGTCAGGTCACTCAGGTCAGTTTAAGGTCATCTCTGCTGCTGCAGCATCATAAGAGGCTTGAGGGTCTGTCCCAGCATCATAACACAATTGCTCTTCCATTAGAGCAGCCACTGAAAAGGCTTAGTGAATACTGCCTTTCTTCACTGCTCTTTTCCCTTTCCTCCCCCTGGCAGATTACTTGCCCTAGCACTTTATACAGTACTCAGTCTTGCTTAACATTTTCTAGCTGAAATGTTCAAAACTCCCAGATTTTAAAGGCTCAAGTATTAAAGTATTTTATGATTTTGTGCTAAATGAATGAACTGCAAATATGAACTGCCTCTCCAAGGTATGGCGCTTGATTTCAGGACACTTGTAAGTAAAGGATTTTGATGGAAGCAATTACAATTGGTCTTTCTCAACTGTTTTTGAATTCAAGTTTTATCCATGCATATTGGTTTTGGCTGGCATTGAGCTCATTTACTTCACAGTAGCTTGTATGAGGTTTAAGTGTCATTTCAGTGTTGTAATTTCAGTGTGACTAAAACAACCTTGGTTTTAGCTGTCACTGGGCAGAGCTTACCCAGAGCCAAGGCCTTTCCTGCTCCTCACCCAGCCCACCAGTGAGAGGACACAGCCAGGACAGCTGATCCCAGCTGACCCAGGGGATATCCCAGACCCAATGGATCATGTTCTGCATGTAAAGCTGTGCTGAAGGAGGAAGGAGGGACATTCAGAGTGATGGGGTTTGTCTTCCCAAGACACTGTTATGTGTGATGGAGCCCTGCTGTCCCAAAAATGCCTGCACAACTGTTTGCCCATGGGAAATAGTGAATTAGCTCTTTTGCCTTGCTGACACATGCAGCTTTTGCTTTACCTATTAAACTGTCTTTATCTCAACCCACCAGTTTTCTCACTTTTGCAGTTCTGATTTGCTTCCCCATCCCACTGTGGGGGAGTGAGTAGCTGAGAGGGGCTCAGCTGCCTCCAGGCTAACCTGCAATAGCATGTCCTTAGGTGTCTCTGAAAACCAGTTATTTTCTATATCTTCTTCTGTTAAAGAGCCTGAAACAGCCAGTAGTCTAACCATTTCTCTTTTGGTTGTCTGTAGAGTTATAACAATATAGATGGCATAATTCAGTGCCAAAAAAATGTGTAAGCATTTGACCTTACATTATATCATGCTAAAAAAGAAATCATAAACCTGCATAATTGAATAGTATTTCGTTCTCTTGCCTTTCCAACCAATATTCCTTAGAAAGCTGGCTCATGCACACAGATGCTTAAAGGTTTATTTCTAGTCTTTAGGGTTTATTTTCGAATGACACTGTATAGTCTTCTTACCAAAAGTATTTCTTTGGTAACCTCTTTCTAATTTGCCAGGAAAGGTGAAACCAAATTCAACATGTAAGTTTATCTTCCCTTTTGAAGTTGTCCAAAGTGTACAGAAGGATTCAGAGGAAAAAAACAATCTTGATAAAGGCCTTGTAGAAAATACCAGAAGGATGGGGTCATGTGTACACTAGTATTTGCTGTGAAGGGCAGGGGGGGAGAGAAGGACATAATGTGACAATTCTTGGGAGCAAAACAAGCCACAAAATGAATGAGAATGAAGAAAAGGATAAAGCTTGATCTAATTTGTTTGGTGACAATTCGATTTTTAAAAATTTTTAATATGTTATGTGGCTATGGAATATGCCTGGCTATTGATCTGTCCATTAGCTGGCCTTGAGTAAGTTGTATATGCATTATTTATTAATTTCCACTTTCTTTTTTGTTTCTATGAATTCAGCCCTTTGGAAGAAAAAATTCCTCTCCACCTTCACGGTAAAGTGATAAGGAATCAACGAGCATTTCAGGTATGGGGTTTTTTTTGGCAACTTAATTGAAGCAAATTTCATCCTTAAACCTTTGACTTCTTTCTACAAGAACAATGTTGAAATACATAAGATAAGAGGCCATCCTGGAAAAGTGAGAAAGAGTGTGCAAAAAATAACTACATAACTACTCCCAGATGAATCCATTGTGCCCTGCATAAAGCATAGGAGAAGCACAAAGAATATATTAATATAGTGCTTTTGATTTTTAAAAAGGAAATAAAATCACAGTGAAATAAAACTTGTATTTGGGTAGTGGTTTTAGCTTCTGTTTGTTTTCTTTCACTTAAATAGTTCTTTTCATAAAAATACTTGTATTTTTCAGGTGTAAAGCCCAGGTATATACCCTTGTTCATGTTAAACTAGGAGGATCTAGTGGCTCTGTCTGTCCTTAATATTTGCCAGTGTAGGAAAGGCAACACTCTCTCTCTTTTGCAGTGCTGGGAGAGAAGTGTGGATTTCTTTACCTCAGGAGCTGGCTTTTGGAAAATTAAAAGGCTGTTGTGGCCTAACGTGGATAAAGAGACACCAAAATGAGGCATTTATTCTCTTTTATTTACTTGGCACCTAGGTCTTATCTAGAAACATACTCTGTAGGAGAAAATAATAATAGTATTAATTGTGTGCTTTACTAAAGAGTGTGTTGACACCTGCAACCAGCACTGAGAGCTCCCAGCATGCAGGGCTAGGCTTGTAAGCAGTGTTCAAAAGTGCCTGAGAGAGGTTCTGGGGAAAACAACTGCTCAGCTGTACAGGTCTGGGCAGGGTCTCCCAAGCACAAGGGGCAACACAGGAACAAGCATTAAGGTGCTTCTCTGACCGTGTGGTGGTGGGCAGTGGGTGCTGCTGTTGGGATGGGAGCAGCCAAGAGGCAGGAGGTCATGCCAGACACACCTCAGACAGACACTGCAGGCTTCTCCCTGCTGCTGTGGAGGGAGCACCACACCAGCTGCTCCAGTGCTCCAAGCTGTCTCTGACAGCCCTTCTCCCAGTCCTTCCTGCTCTGCATTATCCTAGTTTCTCTAGGATGAAGCCCACTGTATTGAAGCAGGTATTTTTTGACAACATCAGGGCTTCCAGCAAGGCTCTGGCTGCTGTTCTCCATGTTCCCAAACATGCATACTCCAGAGGAAGAGAGAAAAACTGCAGATGACACTGCTTTGCAGACAAAAAAAATTGCATCTAGTGACAGGAGTTGGTTTGCAAATCTGCTGAGGGTCATACAGGAACATATGAGTGATGTTCACACACACTGCTGCTTGTATCCAACAACGAACACCACAACACTGAGAGGTGTTTTATTCAAAATGCTTCATTGGAAACTTGAACCAGCTATATGGTGAGAGCTGTGGCTACAGTTGCTGTATTACAAGCACTTAAAAGACATCTTCCTGCTGAAAAAGCCTTTTATCCTTCAGGCGAGACAGTTTAATAAACCAAACAGTAAACCAAAGTCAAATCTATAGTAATAAAGCAAAACATAATATACCAAACCAAATACAATACACCAAACCTAAATACAGGAAGGGTATTCACATGTGGAGATACTTCCTCGTGCAGGAAATTTCTGTAATCCATAATTTTGGTAATATTCTTACAAAAATTATCTTTCAAAATATTTTTTTTTTTTTTCTTGGTCAGTGCTGTAATTCCTTGAAGCCTTTTAAGCTGGGAATGTTGTAGAGAACTTCTAAAACCAAGAGAACCTCTGAGTAAATTGGTGGAAGACAGTTCAAAGAGCAGCATGTAGGGTGACATTCCCTGTGTTACATCTCACTTAATGAAGCCTGCAAATGCAGTCAGAAAGACCTTTTAAATTAGATTTCCTAATTTGGCTTAGAACCTGAAATCAACTTATCTCTACAGAAATCAACAATCCTGTAACCACAGTAGTACAGAGTCTGGGAGTGGGTGAAAATATGTAGGCAGAAACAGAACATAATTTTATTCCGCTTTCTTGGTGCTGGTAATGTCATAAACATCCTGCCATTCTGATATTATTGTGTTAATGTTAAAATATTTGGTTGATGCAAATAGGAGTCGAGATGTAATATTCTTTATATGGCATTGCCCAGAGCCAAGTAAGAACACCATGACAACAAGTAGCCTGCAAGCTGTCATGTTATTTGTGTTCAGCTTGCAGAACAACTTATAAAAAGCCATCAGCTGACAGTCATCCTGAATGTCAATAGTAATTGAGAGAGAAAGAATAGAAGAATAACAAATGGTGAACATGAAAAAAGCCAAAAAAGGTATAATAAAACACCCTAGGAACAATACTTTTCCATACACTTTGAGTTTTCTTAAATGACAGTCATTTATTAAAAAATACAGTTTCTTGAGTAAAACCCTTGAATGCAACCACTTTAGCCTTCAGACATCGCCATTCTTCCTGTGGAGAACTTTACTAAGAAAAGGTGACAGCACACAAGAAACCTTTCTAAAATTTTACTGAATAAAACTATCAAACATTTATCAAATTGACAAAGAAGACTACAGGGATATGAAGAAATTTCTTCTGAAAGTATATAGATTATACAGAAAATATATCAGAAGAACAGCAGACTCTGTAAACAGTAACACAGCATTTAAGAATATTGCCCACAGTGCTTTCAGTATGCTTGCAGATATACCCCTTGTGATTAAACCTCACAGTAGTTATTAATCTATTTTTCTTTATTATAAAATCATCTTTTATTGTTTAGGATTTTGGACTAGCTTATTGTTGTTTTGCCATGTACACAAGTAGTGACTATGAAGCAATGAATCTTTTTGTACTGGTGAACATGATCACACAGGTCATTGCCCTGGGGAAATTCAGCTCCAGGAAACAAACAAGGAGCAAGAGTCCACATTTTACAGGGCTGGCTTAGTTTCAGTGGGATTGTTTGTGAGAGCAAAGTGAGTGGGTATTGATCCTTTAACTGTCACTGTTTCATTTGAAATGTACATTATGTGAAGTTGTAGCCAGGTGTTTTGAAATCTGAATTTTTACACGCAATACACAATTAATATTTTATAGGTGAAGCAAAAATAAAAATGGTGATACAAAGCTAAAAAGACCTACAATTGGTATTTCTGGCTGTCCCAGGTTTTCTATATCCTTTGACACCTAACATATCAGGGAATGCAAAGACGAGCTACTGCTAGTGTAGATGCAAAGCAGTATTTTAGCACTTTCCTGTGGAAAAATCAAATTTGTCAGAGAGAATGAAGGGCACCGGTAACATACATTGCTGATTTCCTTGAATGACACATGGGATCCAACAAACGACTTTTGCAGTGTGCTGCACCACTTTTCAAATACCAGGGACTGCAAACCTAACCTGGTAGCTGGTTTCATTAATGAGGTACCCCAGTAAAAGTATGAGCAGCTCTGCTGACAGGCCATCTGTCTGCTGGCAGCTCACAATCGATAGCCTGGCCCTCCACTGCAGCAGCTGCACAGAAACTTCTTGAAGAATTCACTCAGCAATCCCTAGAAAGTAAACTGTTTAATTGTGCCTGTCTTAGCTGCCACTGTAAGAAATTAACATCTCCATTTTCTTGAGGTGTTAAGAGAACAAACAAACAAACAACAAAAAAACCCCCACCCTGAAACAAAACAACCCAACCAAAAAAAGCATTGATACATTATTCATACCAGGGAAAGAGAGAGGCGGTGATGGAAAAAGTAAACATATCATCAGGGGGAAGTTTTCTGGGTTTGGACCTAAACCTCTTCTTCTGAAGTTCATAGCATTCCCTCTTAAGAGTTTTCCAAAATATAAATTGTACATCATCTTGGGAAACACTGCTTCAAATGCACAGTGCCATTGATATAATTATGTATCAGCAAGGAAAGGCAAAATTTTATTACTTCAGTATATAATTTTTGTCATATGTGAGTTTAGATGGGGGTTAACAGGAATGAATGACCCAATTTGCTCTGATATTAAGGGATTTCAGAAGAATGAAAGCTGAGTATGTTCAAACATAGGAAAAAACTGAAGCTACACTGCAAGGTTTTGGAAAAGAGCACTAAACTTAAGGTTACCACACAAGAGGATTGTCCTCCTGACATGAGGTTTGTGCCATATTTTAGAAAGGAGACAAGGCCTTTTCTTCCAGGAGGACATTCCAGCTGTGCACCCCTGCAGGTGACAACTTCCTGAGACTCTGATTAACTTCTCTCACCAGAGGAGAGTAGCAGCATTTCCTTGTTATCTAGGCAAGCCAGTCCACTGCTATTAAATGCCTTTAGAATTAGATTTCACTGCCAGGCCCAGACAGCTCAAGTCAGCAGTGAGAGCATTCCTGTACCTTTTTGGATTCAGCACTGAGGAGCTGCACTGTGCAGGACAGGGACCAGAAATTAGGATTTCATTTACGCTGCAGTGCTGAACTTGTCCATGCCACAGGAGCTGCCAGTCCCTGTCTGGCCACCTCACAACACAGCAGAGGGGGAATTGTTCGGCCCACCAGCACTGGGATCTCTAACAGCTGCAAAGAGCACCAAAGAACACTCTGGCCCTTGTTTCTCCCATCTCCCAAAAATCTCACCTGAAATAAAATCAGTTTCATAGAATATAATTTATCTGCTTCAAACTATAAAGAGCTGAGTCAAACCTGCTGGCATTTGCAATATGAACGTTGATCCAATTATTGAGACTGACAGCTGCTAGCGCCTTGCTTAGCGCTAATTATTATTATTAATAATAAAATAATTACTTACCCAGGGCTTCTTGAAAGTACCTTTCATTCCAGGCCATCTCTAAGTGTGCTGTGAACCCATACACAAGCTATATATAGGAAGCCCTTCACCCACCTGTGACAGGCAGCCGCCTACAGATGAATCACTGAGCCTCCTCACAGCTCCCATCCTTGGGACCCAGCAGAGCAGCACTCACAGGAAATGAGGATGCTCCCTCATGCCTGCTTTTCTGCACACTTATTCAGGACCTACATCAAAGGAAAGAAGTTTGCAATTTCTATTTTTTTTTTGCTTTCATTATGCAACTGCCAGGCTAATATTTATTCATTTAACAAAAAGCAAACTCACCCAGGAGAATATCTCCTGATCACATTTGCTTAAGTCATAAGGTTTCATCAACACTACTGTTAGTTTATGTATATGACCTCATCATTAATATAGCTCATAGCTATTAATAATTTTGCATATTAATTTGATAAGAAATGTTTTGTAACACAGATAAAAAAAAAAAAAAGCCACCTCTCTGTCACCACTGCCATCTCCAGAACTGTTGCTTTGACTTCTGCTGTCTCACTCCACTTAGCCTGTGAAATATTAATCCTGTTGTGCAGTGGCATTTGTCAGCCTAGAGAGGGTACTTCACTGCAATTACATTTGCGTCCCAAAGAAATAACATCAGCTCTGAGAGTGAAGAAGAGCCCTGGCTGTGCTGTGCTGATGGTGGCTGGAGTAATGTTACTGACTCTGCTCAGCCCCAGCACCTCCCCAGCATCTTCACTCAGCAGGGGCCAGAGATACACAACTTGTCATCCTGTGCAGGAACCATCAAGGAATCCTACTGAAAGCCAGAGTCATCACCAGCAAGAGATTTATATTTTTTTAAACCTGAAACAAGATTATATTCCATGTGGGAGCTGCAGAAAGCCTTGTGGAAGCAGCCTAGCGTTAACTTTAAAAATCAAATGCTTTACTAAAGAGATCTTTTAAACCATGCAGAATTTTAAGAAGCTACCGCATTTTTTTTTTCAGTTTTTCAGCACAGAGAAAGAGTTACTTACATTTTCAATAGAAAAGGAGACCAAGAACAGGTTGAAAGTGTATATGCTGAGCACTGGGAACAGCTGCAATTCTACCCTTCTTTTGGCATATGCTAGCTCAAAGAGAGCTCATAATTTTCAAAGTATTTTTTTTTTAGAAGACACTGTTATTTAGACATGTTTGGGGACTTTTCCTTAGTTCTGAAATTCAGCTTAATTTTCTGTGACTAAAAATGCTAAATTTGGAAAAAGAAAAAGGCACGATCAGCTGCTGAACACTTTCTACTGCTTCCATCTAGCACTGCCCCATCTTGCAAACTAGTCTTACTATTCTTATGTCATTATTTGCATTCCATTAGGATTTAGAGTGAGTCAAGGAAGCAAACTGAGCTCAGTGCCTGCTGGGTTAGTAACACTCATATTCAGACTTGGTTGAGAATTGAGTTTAGAGACTCAGAATTTATTCTCCAGTTCACAGTGCTGATTTTTTTAATGTCAAAACTGTTACAGGAATGAACCTCCATGAAGAGCTTTCACAAATATGTACACATAGAGAATCTGATAGATATTTTGTTCAAAAGAAGTAGGATATAGTTATTTCCTACCCAACTCCTAAAATTTAGGAAAGAAATTTGCATGCACCCAACCACACCTCCATGATGCACTTCAGTCATGAATCTACTTCACTGGTGATTTTGTTGTATGAATTGTTATTTCGAGGAAATAGCACAAATTATTTTGGATTGAGATTCATTAAGTTGGTGTGTATTGATGGATAATGTACTAATGAGTCCTGTGCCAAACCTTTCTTACAGTAAAATCTATGAGATGGCAGACACACACATACACTGACAGCTGATGTTGTGCATGATGCCTCAGTTGGAAATTGTGCCAAAACTGCAGATTTAACACAATAAGGTGTAAAACCACAGGCATTGACTTTATGTCTCACTCTCTTCACAGCTATTTTTTTTGGTTCTAATTTAATTACTTCCATGGCTTGCAGTAAAATATTGTAGTTTATTTCAGGGATGATCATTCCTAAGTTGGCAATCACTGCTGTGATCACATAAGACAGTATAAATTCTTATAACGATAGCCATAATGATTTAGAATAAGGTTGAGGTTTTCCACATTTAAATGACTGCTTAAATACTTTTATGATGCTGCAGAGTAATTTCATTCCTTTTTATTTCTATTCTGTTTTGGTAAAATTAAAGTATATGCACTTTCGAAGTGCTGTTAAACACAAAGGAATAGAAGATTCATATGGAGTTTATATTCTACCAATAGCCATATTTAAATCTGACAAGAGTTCTCACTTTAACTTAATGTTTGCTCACTACCTATATTTTAATAGCTCCTCTGGGGTTCTGCTAGGGAGATAGAGAAACCAATGTGTGTTCCATATTATAGATCTTTAATGGAGTATAAATTGTTCACAGAGTTATATAAAGTTAGAAAAAGTCATAGTGAGTTTTTTAGAAAAATATATTTCACAGTAAACCACACCTTTTAAATTTTTTCAACTATGCTATTGTTACTATTTTAATAAATTTATTATTTAAATTTAAAGTTTTGAAAATGTATGTTGCAGCTTTGTGTTCTAGACCAAAGAAAACCAGTGGAGATGATGCATTTTGATGATAAACACTGACTGTTCAGCATTGACAGCATCTCGGAATTTTCTGCCAAGGGAGTTAAGCTGCTGGCTCAACTACAGCTTTTCTTTTGAGCCTTTGGACAGATAAAGACATAATCTTGGACCCATGAAAGATCTGAGTAGCTAAAACTAAAATGTTGACTTTCAAACCTACCACTTGTCATCTTGCTCTGGATTAATATAATTCCTCAGACACGAGAGACTCCCAGAGGTACATCTGACTCACTTGGTTGCAAAGTCACTGGCTCTCACAGGCCCTGTGAGCAAAGAATTATTTTGGTATAGAGAGTGGAACAGTTTTGGAATTGAGAAATGGGAATCTCATTTGAAATATCTCTTGCCTTGATGTACAGGCCAACTTGGTCAGGCCCTCTTTCCTGAATTTTTTAGTAGAAGATATAAGCCAAGTGAGCTTCCTGGCCTGAAAGAACATTACTGTGACTCCTGACTGGATGGATCCACCATCCTCCAGTCCAAATTACAGGTCCATACAACATATTTCTTCTCAGCTACTTTGGCTTTACCTCCTAGTTCCTCTCAGTTTCAGACCTCCCAAGGTTAAGTTATGCAAAGATGAGCTTATATCTTGGCATTTTCTTCTGTCTCTCTTTGTACCCATTTTCAAAATGAGAAGACTATTTCTTTATTTTATGTGGCATATGGAATGCCAAATAAACATGGTACTGGGAGAAGATGCTCCAAAGAGGCCTCAGTGGACTCAGAAAATCCAATCTCCTCCTCATGAAGCAAAACTCCATCAAAGCTCTGGCAAACCTGGCTATGAGTCCTTCACTTTTCAACTCATTATTTCTAATTCATGGCAATGTCTCCTGACACCCAGGAAGCTCTGGAAAACTGGTAATTATGTCATGTTGATTCATTTTCATTTTAGGAAGGTCTGCTCAAATTCATACTCTTTCTCAAAAAATATTAATATTAAACTACCATTTTTTAAAAAAATATTTGCTTCCATGGGAAATTTAAAGCACTACATTTATCCTGAAATAAAAACTTGTTCAAAATGTCCTCAATTCCCAGGAAACAAAATTGAATTTCAGCCAGTTTTCATCTAAACAGTAAAGCCTTTTCCAGCATCAGAGTCTAATTTTAAGGAGCTATTAAAATACTAAAGCCTTGTTGTGATAAATATCAGCCTGTAGAGGGAATTTCAGTAGCAAAATTTTAATCTGTTTTATAGAAATGCTCACAAGGTCATAGTAATTCTACTATAAATAGAAACATGAGCAATCTACCTCCATTTTTATTTAACCTCAAGGTCCTTAAGCGTTCTTGTGCCAAACAGCCTCATGGCACCAAGAGTTGATTTTGTGAAATTGCTTCAAAATCAAGACACAATGAAATAACCCTAAACATCCAAGAACTGATTTAAAGCCCAGTATATATATCTCCACATTCTGCAGTTATTGCCTTCTGAACTACAGAGTCTCATTTAAATTTTAATGAAAAAGAACACTGAAGATGAATTAATTAAAAGGAAAATTTTCTGTTTACAGCCTGGATCATTGATTTTGATTTGGTTGTTCAAAATAATTCCCTTTTCCTCCCTGCTTAGCCATTTGATCCTATTAGAGTTACTCTGATTACTTATTCATTTAGGATAAAATATAGAATATTTTTTATAGTATTTAGGCATCTAGGTTGTCACCTATGCAGGCAGGATGAGTAAAGTGAGTCAAAAAACTCTGCTTACACTGACAAGATGAAAGGTTCCCCAGATTCTCAGCCCTATGCTGCTGTCCATGTCCAGAAGCACTGCCTCAGTATTCATCTTCCACACAAAGCTTCTCAAGATTTCCAGGCTGAGGCATTAATCTTTCAGTTTTAAGCCATTACCCCTTGTCCTATCATTCCATGCCCTTGTGAACTGTCCCTCTCTAGATCTCCTGTAGCCCCTTTAGTTCTGAAAAGCTGCTGTAATGTTTTCCCAGAGCCCTCTCATCTCCAGGCTGAGCAACCCAACTCCCTCAGCCTCTTCACAGGAGAGGTGCTCCAGTCCTGAGCATCTTCATGGCTCTCCTTTGAACTTGTTCCAACAGGTCCATGTCTCTTGGGGGGCCCAGAGCTTCTAAGGCTCGGGATGAACAAGACTATTCTTAGAAGGAGGGTGCTTTGTCAAGGACTTATGTGTAACAAATTGTTTGGGTGTGCATGTTGGTAGTATGAACATAGCACTGAACTGATATTTTTGAGACAATCTTTTATTCACAAGAACATATTGTTAAGAACCTCAGTAAGATATTCCTCCTTTCCCCCTTGGAGAATGGATGGATCTTGAAATTTAAAAGACCATGGGAAAAAAACTTGTGGTGGTTTTAATCTATAGCTATTTTTAAAAATAATGTCCTGGACAATGAGCAGAAAAGGATTTGTGTTGTGTGTGCAGAACTGTGTATTTGTGTTGTCTTAGGTTACAGTGTAAGATTTAACCAAAAGTATGTATTCTATCACCATCTTGATAAGCTGTTAAAAGAGGTGGGGCAGTGTTCTTTATCTCTTCCACAACACATCTCTGATAACTCCGGGGGATATCTTCTGCTAATGGGCCATTAAGTCCCACTGCATGACTGATAAAATTACATCATCTCATGGGAGATGCTCCACACGAGGGGAGGAACCAAACATTCCTACCTGGATATAAGCTGAGGCTGGAACACCACAGGCAGCACTACCCACTGGATTCCCAGAGAACAGCTCCATAATCACCAGTGGACCTCCAGAAAAGGATCAGCCTTTACTACAAGATCACCACTTTGACAGAATCACATCTATTATTCCAACAGGACTGCAGCCACCATTTGATCAGATTGTTACCAACATGCTGATCAACAGGGTGTCAGGTCATATCCTGACTGTCAGTTTAAGCCAGTGTTTCTGTATTATTGACTTTATCTTAATTTTCCTGTTAAATTGTAATTCTGACTTGGGGATCTTCCCCTGGTTTGCTTTAAAACTAGTACATATTTATACACACTTTTCCCAGTATTGGGATGTACTGCAGACTTCTTGCAGCCTTTGACATTCTGTATGTCATTATTGCCCTACACAGAATTCAGTGCCAATTGTTGTTGTTCCTTGGTGGCATAAAGGCATGTATTTCAGCATATTTAACTTCTGATATTTATCCCATTAATTTCTTAATTCTTATTTATTTACATTGGATCCGAATGTGTATATAAATAGTTATCCATTTAATTGTGGCAGCTTTGTAAGGCACCACATATTAAACAGTTGTTCACTCAAAAGGCAAGGGAGTGAATCTGGGTTTGCATTGTGTGTAGAGCCTTCTGGCCCTGAGTATTAAATTCCAGTATAATGAGGACCTTGTGCTGGTTGTATACCAGACAGGGATTCAGTTCATTCTGCCAGAGATCTGGCAGAGATGTAAGACTGAGCAGCAGCTGCCAAAAATTACTTGATATTGTGTAAGCCCTTGTGCTGTACAGTTTGAGAGTTGAAAGGGTTCATGTGCAAGAGCAGAATCTGCTAATGTAATGTATACAGTAGAGCCACATTTGTAATAACCATCTGCTGTATATCCCCTCCTCTCCCTTTGTGCCTGCATGGCATAAAACATGGTGAGTCTGTATCACCACTTTGGGATTAATAATATGGTAAAAAGCATTTTTTGTTCAATATATGATATTTTTGTCTATGGAGAGGAAGAAATGTTACTTGAGCCTCAAGGAAGAAGAAGCTGAGGTTAGGTCCTGCAAAGGTTGGTGATTTCCATTGGACGTCCCCAAGAACAGATTTCACCTTAATTTCTGAGTAACATCAATGAGAGGACCTTTCAAAATTACACTAAAGATAATCTCAATATTCTTTAACTGAAAAAAAAGTTCCATTTATTTTTAAGCCTTTTCCTATGTAATTCCTGTTATCTTTGAATAGAAGTGGATCTAATTAGCTGCTCTTAGAGAAGTACTTGACAAAATGATTGCTTATGTACCCTGTTCACTTATTCAACTGTTCTCCAGAAAACAAGGCATAGGTTATTTTAACAAAGTTCTATAATATTATGAGTTTAACCTCTTTGCGGTGTATGCTATGAGTTTCAGGAATTTTGTGAACATGAAAGCACAAGCTTGATTAATTCTCTATATACTCTTCAAGATGGTTAGCCTGATTAGAAGATAGCCTAAGAAACCAAGATGATATTTTAAAATGAAATTTAAATAATTTTTTTGCCCTGACAATTCTTTTCCCCTTGAAGCATCTCAAGAGGATAAAATGGAGGGTGACAGCACTGAGGGAAATTAAACAGATGAAGACTATTTGTAGACAAATTGCAGACATGCTAATCTTGTTAATTTACACTAAAACCTAACACTTATCCAGACCTCTGCCAAGACAAAAAGCAGCAAAAGGGAAGCATTTCTAATTTCTCAAGTGCACTTCAGATTAAATTATGTACTGCTACATTCACTGAGGAATTCTATTAACGCCTATTTCAATTGCAATCCTTGGGTCAAATTTGGCTCTTTTTTTTTTTTTTTCTGGTGAGATTAGATTATTGTGTTAGTTTATTTGCTTGTGCTTCTTCCCATCCTCTGTCAATTGCTCTCTTTCTCACAAATGTTGCCAGTACCATAATCATCATCATTACACAAATTATGCAGAAGGACCCTGTGCTTGCATATTCTTACCATCTTCTGCTGCATTAGAGTGAAACAATGTCAAAACAAATTTCACTCGTTGCTTTATGACAAGTACACACAATCTAAAGAAGTCCTTGTAAGCCATGCTGGCAGCAAGAATTTATAGGTAATTGGTATAGATACATAGCTAATTTTAGCTATCCAGAATGAAATATCTTGTTCCAGCTACTCATCTGGATTCACTTGAAAGTTGACAGACAGACTAGCACCTCCAGAGTGTGATTTTTGACATCTGTCTTGGGCTGAGATGTACCATCCACACCATTCCAAAGTTTCACCATTTCAAAGGCATCTGGTCACAGATGAAACCTCACTCCAGGATTCCAGGCTGGTGAGAGCTGTGCAAAGACAAGTGTTTGTGTGTGATACCCTTCCTACCTGGAGTCACAATGGTGCACAGTTTTGTGTCATTTTAAAGGTGTTCTTGTCATCACACATATAGGAATAAACTAATCAGCCTTTCTCAAAGGTCACACAAAATTGTTTGGGGTCTGAGAGACTACTCACACCAACAGGGGCTCATCCTGATAGGATCAAAGCACAGAACTCCAGGAAACATCCACCAGGATTGTGTCATATTCCACCCTATCCTAAAATCATCAGTATGCAAACCATGCAGCACAGGTTCATACAGAGACAAGTTACTCATCCTGACTGAGGGACTCCATTTGTTCCATGGGATTCTGTTTCCTAAAGACAACAGACGGTCATTTTAAGCCTTCAGCAAAAGCAGAAAAATTACATACTCTCTGAGTTTCTCCAAAACAAAACAAAAGTCAAGCTAAAAAAAAAAAAAAAAAAACATTTCCCATTTGTTTTAGTAGGTAGCACACAGCTGCAGTTAAGTCTTTGGCATTGGTAATTCTCAGACATTTACCATCATATACTGTCCAAGGGAAAAAAAAAAAGTCATTTTCTTTTAATGAGCACTCAGAATTTTTGCTAGCTGCCAACAGTATTATTTTAACAGGCTGGTGGAACAGAGGGTGAGAAAGGACTGCACTTGTGTAGGAAGTCATTAATTGTTCAGACCATATCTTATTGTGGATTTCTCTATGTAACATGAAAGTAATTTTGAGCAGTGACTTAGAATAATTACGACTGTGAAGAACTATTTTGCACAATTTATTACTGAAGCACACATTTAGTATTGGAGAAGAATGACAAATGAATAAACATGTAGTTGAAGTACTGTGAATTGGTGAAGTGGATTAGCATTAAATAAATTTGAAATCAAGACTAACAAATATAAACCTCCTTAGAGCCAGAATAGAAATGTAATGTAGCTATTCTCAAGTAAGGCTGAGGATTAAATGAGGAAATATTTGACAGAAGCTAATGAGCCATCATCATAAGCAATAGGGTGTTAAAATGAAAAAAGGGAATTGCTATGAAACACATTTTTTTCTGATTAATTTTTAGATTTTTCTGAGTACATTTTTCCCACATGCATATGAATCCTGAACTACTACTTTCTTGCCAATTTGGAGCTGCAACTAATGGCTTGTGACCATATAATGAGTTGTAATATTTAACTTGGATTCTGTGATCCCAAATGTACTTAAAATTTTTTATACTTTTGTTCTACATGTGGCAGTGCAAGGAAAATGTCCTCCTAGTCATACAGAGGTACAAAAATATTCATTATTTTGAGATACAAAATTCATACCACCACTGTCTCTCTTTTCCTGCTCAGTGGGAAGGAAACAGAGACTGCACTCACAGACTTCTCATGAGCCCTGCACACTCAGTTCTCAGCAGGGGAATGAGCACCTAAAAACTTCCCTACAAAGGCAGTGCAGTGTGGTGGTTGGAAGGGTGACCCAGGTGACCTGCCTGCTTCTGATTATGTCTTTTATGCCAAGCTGGCTGAAGGCACTGAGAAAAAGCTGTTTCAAAGGCCATCATCATTGATTTCTCTCTGCTGCTGCTGAGGTCAATGAGTTAGTGTTATCATGATTCTTACCCATAAATATCGATGTGAAATCTCTCATTGACTCCAGCATAAGTGAGGACAGGGCAGTACTCTTGGAAATCCCATCTGCTGCATTGCAGTTTGCTGCTCTAGAAAAAAAGGCAATGACTATGCATGATGTATTATGAAGGCTGAAATACTGGTACTTCAAAGAGTGCTTAATTAGTTCAGATAGGTCATAGGCCTTCAGAAAATGCCAGTTGTTTCTAAGGTTTTATTCCCTACTGATGCCATTCTTTTCTCAACTGACAGACGGAAAATGTGCTTGCAGTGACCTTGTCTGGATATTTTTTTTATCATTTGCAGAGAAGTCAGAAACACGAGTAACAAATTCCTTCAGTAATCTGAACAACATACACCCTTCTACTAGGCAATCTATGTCATCACCTGATTTGAAATAAGTTCCTATTAATAAGCTATTTCATCCATAAATAATTATCATCAGGAAATCAGTTTTGAGACTGCTACAGTGCAAAATATCGTATCACATGTTTTTTATATTTCCTGTGGTTGTAAACTTTTTTCAGTAGTGTCCCGAATTCAGGACACAGCTAGGAAGAATCATTATTGTTATTTCTATGTGAAAGGGAAGACTATTTATTTTTCTGATTTGTTCTCAGTCCAAGACATTTTTCTTGACTGTTAGTTTTTAACTACCACTGTTTTTCTTGTACTATAAGCAGTTGAACAGAACACATCTACCCACACCTGTCAATCCAGCAAAACTGAGGACTTCATTCTTCATTAAAAGATGGCAAGAATCAATAACAAATTAAAAAACACATCTATAAATTATTCATGACAGTAAATCCCAATAAGTGAAGTATGCCACATGATGCAGAACATTAAAAATTTGCATTGCTTGCCATATCCAGATCAATATTAAAGGGATTGTTAAATTGAGATCAGGGAAAACAGAAAACATGGAAAAAAATCAAAAGTGAACCACAACCTAAAATCCATAAATCAGTCAGTCATAAATAATTAAGGTGAACAACCTTTCCTTTTGTAGAATATACAATACATTTAGAGAGCAGCATTTGTTTAGATAAAATTTCAAAACTCACACTATGCAAATCTCTTGGTTTGAATTTTTATTAGCAGCATTAGTTGTTCAGTACCTTGCAATCAGATGAAAGCTCAGAACCACACTTTTAGCTGATGCAAACCTATTTAACTCCCTTAAAGCTGTTGGTGATGCAGTATGTTAATCTCTCTAAATTTGGCCAGAACACTTGATCAGGAATGAAACAGTAAGCAAACACTTGAACAAAACTTTGACCTCCCCCCCACTCTGCTGATGTTGATGGAAATTCTACCTGCTCTGAACCAGGCCTCCCGTTGTGATTTTATTCTCAGAACTAGAAATTTAGAGAACATTGCTCTACAACTAAATACAGAAAAAATCTGTCATGAACTTTCCTCAACCTACCCTAAAAACAACAGTCTGGGTGAATGATTGTTGGACTTTTTTCACTAGGTGGGAGTTTATGGGGCTCTACATCCCAAAAGAATGACACCCAATTGCTCCTGAACGTTTACTTCATACCGTCAAGCACGGATATTCTGAATATATGGTGACAGAATAGAATCTGATTCCTCTAGAAAGGCAAGGAAAATATAATTATAGTTGTAGCAGTCCAGATCTCTCATGCCATAGCCTCTCTCATGGCATCTGATGTGGTGTTGAGTCGCAGTGCAGGCAGAGGCAGTGGTGGTAAGCTCTGGCTGACAGATGCACCACGTAATTCCAAGGGTCTGCTGCACATCTCTGGGTGATCCCAAATGGGCAAACAGCCAGGACACTGCACACTATCTCCCTGGGAGAAATCTGTTGTCTAGTCAGCACAATAAATGGGTCATCATTAGCAAGATTCATAATTACCTATTTTGAATTAAGTAGTGGCATATGCTATTTACTGCTGTATAAGAAATAAGTTATAATTTCTATGCAGACAAAGAACTGTGCCTATGAAATTACCCCAGCACTAGAGCCCAGGTAAAAGTAGATGTAAATATATTATAAATTGAATTTGAATTCTGCAATTGAGAATATTTTCTAACTTGGTGAGTAATGAAAATTCACTCTGAATTTTCTGGAACAGCTATTTGAACTGAAGGAAGGAGACACCCAATTCCTTCTGAAATGAAAGGGAACGCTGTTTGCAGTGCCCAGAGGCAGATTTTGAGAACTTTATCCTTGATCTTTTTTGATGCGATGGTTTCTGTTCTAGTCAAGGGCAATAGTGAAAAGCTGTGTTTCCCTTGCTTTCTGACAACAATGCCTAAACTGCTTCTGTCAATGCAGAGTGACCAAACACACATGTGTTTTCTTCCAATACATGCAGTTCCCTCTTCCTCTTAACATTTTTTTCCAACCTGATCTATTTTTTTGCTTAAATACACAATTTACTAACAGCTTGCATTATATGTAAAAAGCCACTTATGCATGTAACATACCAGTACTGTTTCTTAGCATGGTGCAGACCTCAGATGTATCATTAACAATCACCTCCATATTACTGAATATAGAAAACTATTTCTTCATTTCCACTTCAGGACAGAATAAGTAAATTTTCAGCAGTATATTGTAAAGGTTCACTATTCTCTAAGAAAAGTATTTTCCTCTGTTAAAACTACAAGTTCACTGGATGAATGCCAGACTATCTGCACTTTTTATGTTTTTTTTTTTAATTTGGGGTTTATGCTTAGATGGGGTATTTCCTCTTTGCCTTATTTTATCTGTTCTGTATATGCAAATTCAAGAGACCATAAAAACTAAAACCAGACTGTGGTCAAGCTAATGCTTTACAGTAGAATTTCTAAGTGGAGAATTTCCAGCTTTGTTCTCATAAACATAAAATACATTGACTTGAAAAAAATGGTATCACTGTCATATAAGCATGATTTTGCCCCTGCACTCAGTGTGATGAGTTAAACACCCACTGTCATCCTCAGAGACTTGTCTATTCATGCCAGGTAGAAGTAGAGAGATACTTCTCAAATTCTTCTACTTTCTGTTCAAATCCTCACAATGTAGCCATTTCTTCTGGAATGGAATTAATGTTCTCACAGCAATGGCAATAAAGGTCCCAACTTGGTACCAAATATTATCCCACCCATAAAGAACTACTGGAGTATTTCAGAGGGAATGCAGCCTTTGCTAGAAAGTTATGGTCTAAAGCAATTTCTTCATTAACTAGTAAGAAGGAAAGCTCTCTTAGATGTTTCAGGTTTTTGGAGAAGGCACATTCCAAACTAAAGTCTGATTGTATGCCCTTATATCTATTATCATTATCATCATCATATTCCAGTTATTAAACTGTTCTTATTTCAACCCATGCATTTTATTTTGTTTTCCAAATTTCCTCCCCATTCAGCCAGGGTGGGGATAGGGGTGGCTGTATGAGAGATCAGATGTGTTTTAGTTGCCTACTCTCATGGTTAAACCATGACAGACACTACTGACAAACCTTAGGTGCTACTTCTATTGCATGTGTTTAGTTAAGTGGGGTTTAAGTGTACTCAAGAAGTGCTCAGAACCAGAAAGAGTCCATTTTCATCAAGGACCTGCAAACAACAGACTGCAAGCTTGAGTTGCAAAAAAAGATTAATAAGTTAAAGTCTTCAATAAATACAGTGTTCAAGGTAGTTTGGAAAATATTAAAGTTTAAGTATTCAATATTAGGTCTGGTTATATTGTGCTGTGCTCAGGAAAATTTCCTCCAGAAATGGGAAAATATTTAACAGGTTGGGGGGGTTTATACAAGCATCATCATCAAAATCATCACCAGATCTGGCAGAGGGTTTTTTGCCAGCAATATCTCCCTCTGTTCTTTCAGCTGGCAGGGCCGTAACTTTCAAATTATTGCATAATCTTAAAAGGATGACTTCAGCTAAGTCCTTTCAGACAGTGATGGTGACAGAGCTCACCATGAGGTCAGGAAATGTAAATGTATCTCTTCAAGATGGATGGATAATGGCAAGCAGAAGTAATGGAAGCACAAAGAAAAAAATGTCCCAGATTGCCATATGAATCTGAAAGACATTCCATGTTTGAGGAAGACAGGAGGAATTATGTGTTCTCCCAACCAAACAACATGTTTCACCAGGAGGTGCTGGATTGTCAAATGCATGAGCCACTTCAGGTGGCAGACTACCCTGATGAAATCAACTTATTTACAGTCCTGGATCTCTCATGAACTGTTTTCCCAATTCTATAGCAAGAATGATCAGTGTGCCATTGGAATTTTGTCAAAGCACGCCTACAGAGTGAGATAGCAGCATTGCTGTGCATTATGAAATCCTGGGTGTCATTGTCCTTAAGGGTAGGCCCTAAGAAGGATAAGTTGGGAGAAGGTGATTAACTAACCACCCCCTCTGTTATTTTGGATTCTGTCAGACTTCTCAGAATTCCCATTCAGCAATGGGACAGGGATGCTTCAGGTTTGACCTTTATTTTTTTTCTCCCTCATATATGAGGTAGAATGGTGACTGGGTGGTAGGGACTGCACGGGGCTAGCCCAGGTGAATCAAAGGCTGGGACAGGTGGGTCTGGTGGCTACAGCTGTAGAAACAGCCAGGTTTGAGCATTTGTAATAACTTATATTGGGGTAGGGGCCACCTGCCTGTGGCAGTTTCTCTCTGCTGTGCTGTGATTTATTGTGACAGAAGCCAGGGTTAGTGTTATCTCACCCTGCTGCTAGAATGATGATTATGTGCTTTACCTTGACAGTGCTTGATGCAGTGCTTGCTCTCCCTCCATCAGGGTCAGTGTTTGCAGGGTTTCTCTGTGTTTCTTTAGGAGCTTTGACAGCATTTGGCAGGCAGGCCCAGCAACATGCACCTCTGCATCACTAAGAAAGCCAACCAAAAACCACCACAGGACAGCAGAAATATCAGAGGAACACTGGTCCACCTTTTCCTGGCTGAAATACAATGTCTACTCATAGAAACAGTAATAAAATACCCTCCAGACAAACAGAAAATAAAACATAACAAAGAAAAACCCCAAAACCCATACCCTGTACTGTTTCAGAATTACCCTGTGAGGAGAAAAAACAGTCTTAGAACTACCCTTTGCCTTGCTTCTGCTTTGCTGCTGCAGGGTATTCTTACAGTTCTGGCAAATAAAAATTCCGTCCCCTCTTGTCCAGGCACAAGAAGGCAGTGGCAGCCCTGGGAGAAGAGCACAGACCAAAGGTATGGAGGATGCAAGGGAGCAGCCCCCACTCCTGGACCTCACACAGCTCTTGGTGGTGAGGGATAAATCCTTCCCAGATTTACTCACTCTTGTAGCTTGACAACCACAGCCTCACTACCAGTGATCAACCTACATTGTGATCATAGCTATATACAACTTGGATGGAAGGGGGATTGGGTTTTCTTTTTTGTTTTTGTTTGTAAATGCAAATATTTATTATTTTACTAAATTTGACCTTACCAGGAAATACATCTTAGTCCTCTTACACCTTTGGTGCAAAGAGAATTCATTATGCCACTTCTCCTATTTCACTGTTTCTGGGGATTTAGTAACAAGTTGAAACACAAAGCACGAGTGGTCCTAATGTCCTAATGATGTGACAGGAACAATAAAAATTTGGGCAAATAAATGTAAAGAATGCCAAGTTTTGGTAAAATCAAGAGAACAGTTCAGGAAATTTTAACTGCAAATACCTTCTAAGACCGTTTTGTTACTTTTTTTTAAATCACTGTCACTTAAATCACCTGATAGGATTTCCTGAAAAGTCTAATTTAAGATGTTGTTCTGATTTATTTATAAATACGTCTTGGCAAAGATTTAGTAATTAACTTTTAAAAATAAATTAGACTCTCTAAAGATTACATAACTGAGGGAAGCAATGAAAGTCTGTGGCATCCTGGTGTCACATATAAACACTCTTTGGGGGATTTGCTGCTTAGCAAAGATGCCAAAGCCCACCTGTTTTCTTAACTTTGACAGATGAACAGAATCACCCAATAGCCTTGATACTGAAATACAGCTCATTTATTTAGTCATATGCATTCTGTCTAACTAGTTGATAAAAACATATATATAAAATGAAATTTGAAACAGGCTTTTGAATACTGGAACTGTAATTCATCTAATTGTTGAGATTAGCATGAAACAATTATCAAAATTAGGATTTCCAGAATATAAATTCCCAGATTTACTTTCCTGTTCTTCAGGCATCATCAAACAATCTTTTGCACACATAGTTAGAATGACCGAAGTAATTATCAGCTAGGTATTTGTTATTGCTTCAGTGAAGAAAAGAAAAGAAAAGAAGAAAAGAAAAGAAAAGAAAAGAAAAGAAAAGAAAAGAAAAGAAAAGAAAAGAAAAGAAAAGAAAAGAAAAGAAAAGAAAAGAAATAAAAATAAAATTAAATTAATAAAAAATACACAAAAGAACCCCTCTACTTAAGAGAGTCGTGTTATCTCTGCCTACACTGGAGGTGACTTTGATCTAATTTAGGGGACTTAGAAGAGAAAGCAATGAGCATCACAGACACAGTCCTGTTGGGTGTTTCAAGTGTGGAACCATAATTGCTGGCCAAAGGAGGTGCAGCTGGAGGTGACTTCCAATGCTTTAATAGCTACATCCAAAGGAGAATGTCTGGCTTCAATCACATAAATGTGTCATCCAAAGGGATCCAAATATGTTCTCATATTTATGCATAACCTGTTTGGAGTTTCCTGTCAGCAGCTTTTTTGTTTCCTTCTTGTAAATATGAAGAACATAAATCTAGAAGTAATGATGTTTAATTTTTTTTTCTTCACATTAAAGGGTTATACTTAAAATATATTATTCAAGAACATTTATAAATTTTTCTGCTACCTTTTAATATTATGCAATTCCTCAAAAATAAAATGTAATGGAACTAGGAATTACAATTAATTGTGCTTAGAATGTTCTTTTATTTATCAGAAATAATTTTTTAAAACATTTCTGCAGTAGCCTATGCATCTTAGAGTTGTGAATTCTGTTTTGCTGATGCATTTTGCTTCATGTTTAATGATTTACTATTGATGTTTTTTTCACTTTAAGAGTTTAACTGAAGCCTATTCAATTTTTTTTTCACATTTCATTGCTGTAGATCCCTAATTTTACTGATATTAAATTTAAAGCTGTAATGTTATGATTCCTCACTTTCATACTATTAATAGAAATAGAAAGTGCATCAGATTATATATAAAAAAAGTTTACAGAAAAACCTTTCCTAATGAAGATTAAGCTTGTCTTGGAATGCTAACTTTTGGGAAATAATTGATATTACAAAAGTAGACACCAAGTAAGAAAATACAATTTAAATTATACCCAGTGATTACAGACAATATCAAGTCCTAAGAGCTAATTCTAACATCACTTTAAACTTTATATTCAATTTGCAATGCCTCTTTCTCCACTGGCAAAGAGTCATGCAAGCTACAACGTGAGCTGGAATAAATCAGCACAGGTTCACTGAAATCTGTAAACACAACAGTTTCCACCAGCTAATGAGCAACACCACTTTTGCAGACAACATTGTGTTGTACCAACATCTATTTTATCTACACAGCCCTGGGCAGTATCTTCTCACAGAAACAGACAAAACCTACGACTTTTATGTAACACTGAAAACTTCTCACAATCCTGTTGTAGTTACAAGCACCAAATGTTCCTGCCCAGCTGGTAGACTCCACCAGCAATGCTGGAGAAGATTTTCAGAATTAGACTTTCTTGCCTCCCAGGTTTTATTTTGAAGCTGGCCTAAGATGGTTTAGAAGATGTGCCCATCCAAAAGCTGTTTCATGTGAAAAGAGGTGCTGACTGCATTATTTTAATCTCTGACCATCTGCCATGCATTTTCTGGAGGCACCTTCCTGAGCATTAGCTAATGGACAGCTCTAGAGCACAGGTCTAGAAGTCTTTCCTTCCAAGCCAACGTTTCTACAAACTCATTAGACACCTGCTGAATAAAGAACCAGGCCCATTCCAGGGGATCCAGGGGATTCCAGGATTCCAGGGGATCTCTCCTCACATGTCAAGGCAGGCAGACACTCCAGGTTTTGCCACAATAGGGACCTAGCTGAGACAGAGAGCCCCTGACACAGCAATACCAACACTGCTGCTAATGAAGCACTTTTCCAATCAATAAATTGAAGATTCACCTCTTTGGGAAGGTTAATCTAGCACCTTTCATAAGCACAGTACTCATTAATATGTATCTTGCATTTCTAAAACCTTGTCTCTGGCATAAAAAAACCCTCTTACACATAGTGATTATAGCTATAGCTATTCATATTTCCTTTTCATCTTCCCCACTTCCTGGGATCTTAAACATGCAGAAAATTACTTCATTGCATTTGTAAATCCACTAGTGGCAAGAAACCTTTTTAAATATAAACACCACTGTGGATTTGCATGTCTTTTGAGAGAAAATATGACCAGAGAACTTTAGAACCCTGAAAATTTTTCACTAGGTTGTTTAAACATATCATTTAGTTTTCATTCTTTGTTTTGTCGTAATTTTTGTCAGTCCACCAAGGCACTGAAGCTCAGACCCAAGTTTAAATTTGTGCTATTCTTGTTGCCTTCACTGAGACTTAGCAAGACCCCATGCAGAGAACAAAATGGGACTCTATGGGATGTGGGAGGTTTAGGAACTGCATAAAAAGAGCTTGTGGTGGCACCAGTCCTCAATATCCTACCAGAAGGTCATCAAAAATCAACTTCGTACAGAAACTGATTTTAGACAGAAAGGAAATGAAGTTGCACTGAGTACAGTGGGTATTTTAAGGTAGTCACTTAGAATGGCAGTTTGCCTGTTGTCAATGCTGTAGTTGTGCATATCACAAATGAAATATTCTGAATGTGAAGGCTTTGGCACAAGTATGACTATCCTTGATACCAGGTAGAGGAGCAAGAAAGGGAGGGAAGCATCCCACTATCATCTTTTTAACATTCCTGACAAGTGCACTAAGGACACTGGAAAAGCACCATACTGCTAATGCTGCCATGTGAGCAGTAAGACTTGCCAAATTCTGAAAAACACCTCCCTCAGGGGAGCAACTGAAAGCTGTTTACAATAGATCAGGAACTCCTGTCTGAGATTTATCAGCGACTGTCACAGGTGAGAAGTGTTTACTAACAAAGCCAGAACAAGTGACAGAGAAGGTGATGACTCCTTCAGGATACTCAGCCTTTGGAATAATTCATCTTTTAGCAGCAGCCATGGCAAGTCCCAAACTGGAGCTTTCAGCAGGCAGCTCAGGCACAGCAAAAGCATTCCCTTCCCTGGGCAGATCTAATCTAACCCAACTGTATTGCAGCTGCCCTGAGGCAGTGAGGGAAATGGAAAATGAATCAAAGTGGATCTGATTCTGACTTCCATGAGAGCACTGCAGAGATTCATATTCCTGTATTTAATTTGACTAGATTAGATTAGAAGTTCTTTACTGTGAGGATGGTGAGGCCATGGCACAGCTTGCCCAGAGAAGCTGTGGATACCCTTAGAAGTGTCCAAGGTCAGGCAATCTGGTCCAGTGAAAGTGTCCCTGCCCTTGGCAGGGGGGTGGAACAAGGTGATCTTTAAGGTCTCTTCCAAGCCAATACATTTTGGAATGAAACTCTGGGAAACAACTTTCTTTAACTGCATGAGGAAACCAGAATCTTTTCCTACCTAAGGCTCTGTATCAGATGTACCATACAATCAACAGAAATACAGTTTTTCTATTCTGCTCTCACAGTTCCTAATTTTACTCTAAGAATTGAATGGAAATTGTAGTTGGTAACTAATGAAGAACTGAGAAGTCCTTAAAAGAAGCTGAGATGTTTTTGATAGATATCTCATTATATTTTGACTGCTCAACCAGCTGTTCTTTTTTTAAATAAACCTTCATTCCAGGTTTGCTGCAATTCATCATAATTTTTTGAGATTCCAGAGAATGTTTCCTTCTACTTTTGGAAGCATCTTTCAGGCCCTGACAAGTATTTTCCAGGAAAGCTGACTGCAAGTGCACTTGTCTTCTTAAATTAACCACCCACTGCCATTTGCAAGCAGATTTCTTTAGAGACAATCAAAAGCCTGCAGACCTCAGCCCCTCCTTTCTTTAGGCCTCTAGCAGCCAGAAACAAGTCACATTTTTATAGGCTCTATCACATATTTGCATCAATCTCAATACAATAAACCTTGTCTCCTCACCACACCAACATATCCTGCTCATTACAAAAATTAACAGGTCAGTGAGCAGGAGGGGGGATCATTATCAGCTCTGATGGATGGGTAGCAGTTCTTGTCTGCTGATACCCTGTGCCAGGAACAACATCATAAAGATTCACCTTGTTTCTTTGCTGCGGCCACATATTAAGCTTAAAGTCTGTTATAACATAAATATTCATCAAAAGCAGACTAAGGGAAGACAGGGTAAGAATAGTATGTGATTACATCAAAAGGTATTTCCAAAGAAACTGTCATTTTCATATATATTTTTTAGTTATTGAGATCAATATGGGTCTTTTCTTGTGGCCTAGATCACAGGGCCTTAGCAAATGCAGATAAGTCTCCCTTTTCTGACTCTGTTCTGATTGCAAGCTCTTTGGGAAATAGGTGACCTTTACTGAATAGCTTTAGAAAGAAGCAAAGTTGCTCTCTAATCTCCTTCGCTGTTTATGTCCTCTGGTCTAAGTAGTGCTAGATAAAAATACTTCCTGTATATTCACAGCTGTATCTTTACAGTAGAGTCATTAAGAAGTTTCTCAGCAACACTTACATTTAAAGGCTTAAAACAATTCCATTGAAACTCCACCAGGTATCTTGAGGTTACAGTAGACTGTGATAACCAGCAAGTTTGCAAATGGTAGCCTGCAGCCATAACAAAAGGCTTGCTTGATTTCTCTGTTCCAGAGGTGGGAGAGTAAAGCAATAAATATGCAATGTGCTTTCCTCTGTGGAAAAGAAAACGCAAAACCACAACAAACAGGAACAGACAACAACATTTGGAGATAACACCACTAAAATAGAGACAAGTTGCAGCCTGAGGGCATTAACCTGCCTTTCCTTAAACTTCTGCTGTGTACAATCATTGCCTACAGGACCCCTGATTTGCTGAACTTTTTAGTATCCAATGATCATTAGACGAACCACATCAAACCAAATGATGACCAAATTAACTTTTATCCTTTCTTCCACCTTGTGTTTCCCTGCACCATAAATGAAACCAACTTCTATCATCCATCTTTTATCACCTTCCCCTCCATTAAATTTTTTCTTTATAAGTTTTGAGGAGCTTTACAAATGGAAGAGGCAAAGGAATAAAAACAGGCATCTGAGAAAACAATAATAAAACTGGATGGCAGCTGGAAAAAATAATCCCACAAATTAGGTAAGATTTACAGCTACTGAAAGAGAACGTTACTCCACTGACACCAACAAAGAAATGTGTGCAGATATGCATTTTTCTCTTATATTGTCATTCACAGCAGCAGCCCTGCTAAAGGAATCCCCTGACTTTCCACTAACACAGTGCAATTCTGTTTCTCTCATAGTACCAAATACATTTATACCTAAATCATAGAATTCATTGCTTTATATTTCACTTTCTGACACATAGTTATGGCTGATTCCCAGAGTTACTTCTTCCCTCAGCAAAAACCATATTAATATCCTTGCAAGTGAATATCTAGTGAATTTATTATAAGAGGAAATAGTTAGACAAATACAAACCTCAGAGCAATTTAATCCATGCATCAAAATACTTACAGTGCTGAATAAATTGAAAATGGAATGTGTGATACAGATCTGTGTTTGGAGTAGAAGCAAAGAAAGTCACTCAAGTAGTTTTGCTATCACAAATTAAAGTACTTAAGATTTCTTAATTCAAAGCTATAAAAATTCCTTCCTGTGGGCACTGCAGAGCAGCACGTTCTTTATAATTATAATAAACAGCTTGATGTTCTATCAAATCAGATTTGGTTTGGGGTTCTTCTGTCATTAGGATTTTTTTCCCCGATCAAATTAGAAATGCAATGCATTGGAGGGAAGATAGTATGTTGAGGCTTCAGTGAAGCAGCAGAAAGATACAAAAATCTTACTTCAGAAGTGTGATGAGCTATTGATATCAGCCATCCTGAAACAATACATAATTTACTCCTTTTCGAGATGCTTAGAATTTTCAGTTTATCCCAGAGTCCAAACTGTGATCTGTTAAGATTGAGTTTAACACATAAATGAGGAAAAATACATTACAAGGTTTAAAACCTTAAACTTTCATGCTTGAAATAGCTTTACCTTTATGAAAAAGCCTCAAGCCGAATACAGCTGAATGACTACTCACTGTGACTTTCTGAGGACTTTCTCTGCTCCACTAAGAGCAGCTTAAATGTTCTTTTTTAGTTTTTCTTTCAGTGAGTCAGAAATTGTCCTTTCTATAACCTGAGGCAGCATTTACTGCTCTTCTAGGTGGTGCAGCATTGTCGTCAGTCTAGATATTATGGTGCCCAAATGCCATGCCATCTAGTAGGGGAGCTGTCAGCACTATGAAATTTGGGTTTATTTTTACTGTAGTAAATTAGTGTTTCACATACAGGCAAATCCCAGAGCAGGGGGTCTGGCAGCATGCAGGTAATTCACTCTCAGAAATCCCAGGTCAGCACAGGAGTCTGGTGTCAGCAAAGCCAGTCCCACCTCATGCCTGTAATTTAATCAGGGACTGAGACAGAAGGAGAGCTCCCCTGCTGTTTGCTTAGCTCCCACCCCACTGCTGCCTCAGAGCCCAAACCATCGCAGTGGCTCAGGGGCAGAAGTGTCACTGCTCCCAGGATGGAGCTCCTGGGCTGGGCTGCACAGTGACAGTACAGGTGACATTACAGGGGCATTGCACATCTATGAGGGCTCACAATGCAGACCTACCCATTTAAGAGAAAACTGATATCCACGTGTGTTCAGGTTGATATAACACACTAGATTAATAACAACTACAATAATTACATAATACAGCCCTATTTTCGAAAGTGTGCTGCCACTATCTTTAAAGATAGCTGCTTGATATCTGCAAGTGCTTAAAGCACTTTGAGGATTGGATTTTCAGTGCAGATCCACACAGCTCTTTGAAAAGTGGACAAACTGATGCTGAGCTCTCTGGATCCCTGGTGAGACACAAGTTCTTTTAAAAAATTGATGCCAGATGAAAAACTGGTTTTGCCTGTAAGAAAGCTCTGTTGGCAAACAAGCAGGAAAAAAAAGAAAAAGTACACAGTATATGCATAGTACAAGTACATCCTCCTGCCTGTCTTCCCAGTTACTTCCAGAAAGCCTGAGCAATTTCTCTGTGCTCTGAGGTAACACAGCCTCATCTTAATGCAGGAATGTGGATGCAACAGTGGGAATAATGGGGGTGCATCCAGATAAACATTCTGGATCTGTATCGGTTCCTTTTGCATATTTTTAGCTAGAGAAAAACTGTTCAACTATGTTCAAAGCAGCAGTTAATTTTGTGTTTTCTGTTTGTTTGTTTTTTTTTTTTTTCAGAATGCAACATATTTGCATAGCATCTTGAATTCTTCTGGGGCTTTGGTATAGAATTTGCTCCCTTCCACGTTAAATGCCTTATTGTTTGATTTTTGTTGTTGCCTTTTTTTTAAGTCAGAAGCAGAAAAATTCTTGATGGCTACAATCAGTATTCTGTTACCCTTACATTGATTCTCTAGCTTTTGCCTTCTTACAGAACTGTTATACCATACAAGCAAAAGTAGATTTACTGGTGACAACAGTAAACTGTGTTCAAGTCATAGCGCAGCATTTTTCTGGTGAAGAGTTTCCCATTCAAGTAACACCAAGAATTTCACGAGCTGCAGAACCTATGTAGAGTTGCCAGACTGCAGTTGTGGCATTGACTCTGCTCAGGACACTAGAGTGAGCTGAGGAGAGCTGAGGGTGTAAAAGCTTATGCTGAGGGCTAAATACTGGATAATTTCTGTGACTACTTAAATGCAAGAAGTTAGTGAGCCCTCATTCCCATGAAATCATAACACAGCCTCAGCATCTGAACGAGTCCAGGCACAGCTTCCAAACTCCAGCTGTTTTATTCTCTAGTACTTTTAATATTTCCACATCTGCATATGATTTTGTGTCAAGCAATAATTAAAATGATTCCTATGAAAAAGGTGCCATATAAACTGGTTCCACTATTGCTACTGTTAAAAAGTATGAGTTGTAATTTCTTCCCTGAGAAGAATTTAATGCACAAGAAAAATACAACTTCCCTGAAAGTGGCTTTAAAATTTATAAGGACTGGAAAGCTTTTGTCCAAGTATCTTATATTTACAACAATGTGATCTGTTGCCCAGTGTGATTAGCATGTACCAGATCTATAGCCCTTACAGGGCTGCTTTGTTCATGTCTTAGAGGACATAAACCATCACTAACGAGTGACTTAACATTCTTTATCTGAGTTCATTCCTGTGAAGTCACCCTGCATAAAATGCACCCAGCCTCACAGATAGAGGGGCTTTAGTCTCCTATGATGGTGCACTGGCAATCTAGAGGATGAAGAAAATTCAAAGCCAAAATATTGACCCATGTCTGTTCTTGCATTTATACAATTCAGTATGTGTGTGTGCTGTTGGTGTGTTGTATTTCTCAGTGTATATGAATACTTAAACCGGAATAATTGCCTTTGTATGCACAGGATTTAATACATGGAATTCAAGTGAGAAAGCAAAATCCATTCCCATTCCATTTATTAGGTGATGAAATTGTATTGAATTATGTCAATTCCTCTTCTCTCTCTTCATTTCAAATAACATGTTCTGTTTTAAAATGGTAAAGTAGTGTCAAAGAGCAAGAACTGGTACCCACTACAAAGCAGATGGAGGGGAACAAAGTGAGTAGGCTTGAGATGCTGGCCAACTGTCTGGAGTAGAGGTTTCAGTTATTGCCCTTCTTAACAAACATGTGAAAAGGATTTTGAAAAAAACTTTCACTGGAAAAATGTCTCTTTCTGTGCAAATATAAACTTGCCAAAGAAAAGATCAGTGTGGAAATGGGAACACACAAATTTCCCAGTTACACACAAAAAACACCAGACTTGTGGTTTTTTTGCACAACCAAAAAGTGTGCATTCCCAGCAATTGTGTCACAAAGGGTGAATTTGAAGTACAGAAACAATACTATTTGATTACAAAGCATAGAGGATTAACACTTATTGGCAATCAAATGGGAGGATAGAATTTAATCTCACTTTCTCAGTTCACATCAGTGAGAAAATCAAAGCCTGTATTGATGATGGTCAGAAAAAGAGATAATTTTATTAGACCAAATAGCTGTAAGTAGCCATGTGATTTTCAGCAACCTACAAAAGAAGCATTACATTTTTGAACTGTATTATTCAGCTTCTCTCCCAACCCTTTCATCAAATATCTCATCTCAATCTGTAAGAATCTTTTGCTCACTGGCTGCACTTTTAAATGACCAGCAATCAAGATGGTTAAGCTGCATTACAAATCTAGCCTTCTGGTTATGGATTTTTAATTACTCTCAATTACTCCTTCTCTTTTTTGATCTCTTATTACTTGTTTTTGCCAAACATGATCCAAATCCAACAGCCATTCAACTCAGTAGGAGTCATTCCATTAATGAAGTTTTGATCTGTAACAGCTTCTTTCATTTGCACTACAGACTATCAGGATCAAATCACAGCTGAATGATGTGGCAGAGCAAATTAACCCAAGAACAGTGTAAAGTTTGGCTTCCAGATAACTGGAACCACCTCCATCCCATCTCCCCTGATAATCCCCATTTCCCCACAGCTGTATCACTCACAGTGGTTCTGCACTGCACATTCCCAGTCCCCCTGCTATTATTCTCCTCTCCCACAGCAGCTCCCTCCAGTTCCCTGCCACATTCTGCATCAGAGCAGCCATCCTGTCATGCTGATTGCTCTGCTCTGTGCTGTGCAGGCAAGGAGTTGGCTGAAAGGCTGTTGGTTATATGGCTGCTATAAACTCAGCTGAGAGCAAGGGAGTACTCCCTGTTTATCTCTCACTAAAGGCTCTTTGCCATGTAGCTACCTGTCAATTTTAACAGAATATTTAGGAGCTAAACACCTTCCAAATCTCTCAAAGCTTCTAGGAAGTAAATGACTCACAGATGGACAATGTCATCATGAGCTGTGTTTCCTTAAAAAAACAGTCTAAATGTTCCCAAAAGAAGGTAACAGTCTTATAAAATCACAGACCAGGTATGAGTGATAGTGCACTGGCAGCCAAATCATCCATTTTCAAGAGCAGGGTCATAAAAGAAGAGTTCGTTTACTCAGGAGAAGTAATTCTGATGTGCATTTGCAGTAGAGTGCGTAAAGCTCTCAAGGTTATTGAATCTGCAGTGAGGGAAGACTTGTTTCCAACTCCCAGCCTGCAGATCACTGCAATCCCAAACAAGTGAGCACAGTTAAACAGCTAATACTGTTTATTCTAGAGTTTAGCTTGAAACAGAACAGAAAATCTCAACTACCTTTGAATTTTTTACCTGGAAACTGAACTGTGTAGGCTCATGTCTTTGCAAGACTGAATTGCATTCTGAAATTTGAAAAGCTTTAGGGAGAGTAATTTTAATTTTATTTTGTCCAAAGAGTTCCCCTTCTGCTTTTGTATCGAAAGAAAGTGAGCTTTGCTCACCAAGAGAGCTCATGCAGAATGTCAGACCATTATCCTCTAGCCACACATTCAACTGATGTTTACATCTGCAAGTTCCACTGGAGAAATAAACACACTGAGCACAACGCTGCCATCAGTTAAATACCAAGCTGCCTCTTCACAAGACAGGCTGTGCATATCTAAGCATCAAAATATGTTCCTGGTACTGTTATTATTATGGTATGACAAAGAGTCTTCACATTTTAATGATGTTATCTTCTAGAGGGATGATAATAATTTAACCTGCTTCAGTGGAGATAATAAAAATTTGTGTACTTTTACACATCTCCCTGCTGTCAATACTGGATTTTTTCCACATTTTTTTCTTTATGCGGAATGAATAACCATCTACCAAACAAAAATAGCAACTAACAAGCTGAGATAACCTCATCGAAAAATGACTATTATAAGATCCTTGACTTTTTCCTCTCTGTCCTCCAAACAAAAGCTCTTAAAAGTTAACAAACTGAATTTTCTTTTTGACAGAAACACCAAACAATGCTTGAAATGCTGCCCACATCTGTGAAACTATATCTAATCAAATTCACGCCTGCATTGGTTGCCTGGGTAACAATCAGACAGTTGCTCCTACAAACAAACTGCAAACAGCAGAAGGAAACGTGCTCTAACTGGAAGCACCTACTTCTCTGAGCTTGAGCCTTGTTAGTTTAAGAAATAATCATATATAATATGATCTTATTCACAAGGCAGTGGATGAATGGAGGAGGGATATTAGAGACTGACTGGCTCACTCAGGAGGATAAGGAAGACATAGGAAAGGTTGGGAGCAAATGAACATAAAAGCTCAGCTCCATTTTTATCATTCTCTCCTTTTCTTCTCCCTGAGAAGCACAGCATGGCATTTGGATGTAACTATATGTCCCTGCATAAAAGGGTGATTCATTACTTCTCTTTCTGCACATAGTTGAAGTTATTGTCTACATTTTCCCCTGGCAGCACAGCCCCCCCGTGCTGGGCTCCTCCTCATGACACACAGAGGAGATGGCTCTTAGGGATGTATAGAGATGTGATAGGCACTGCAAGGGCCGCAGTTTCCACAGCAACGGGGACCATGCAGGAGCTCTGAGCCAAACTTCATCTCCACCCCATTCCTCCCCCCTTCATTTGACCACACAGGTTTCCTTCTTCACGCTCACCACAGGCGCTTCCGGGGGCATCCAGCCGCATTTGGATGGTGAATGTCCCTCACACACTGAAATTGAGGGGTTGTATAGACAAGTGTTGGCTTCGGGGCTCACAGGATTTTCAAACAAGTCAAGTTTGTTAGCCTCAAACGTGCAAAAATTATGTTTTAATAAGTAAGATTACTTATATAAAATCTCGAGATTTGACTAATAAGTATCTTTGGATGAGTTTTAATTTGACTTCTGGGTTATAAAATTTAAGCCCCTTTTCATACTAAGGTGGGCTTGAAAGTTAGAGTTATTTTTTTGGTGGTGTTGGTTAAATTAATAAAATGTAAGCTGCTTACAAAATAAGTCAGACCCAGGACAAAAAGGATCTAAACAAACCATCATTATGATAATATTCATGATGGTATCCTATAAGTAAGGCATATTGCAGTTGTCCTGTAACACTGGTTTAAAAAAGGAAAGAAAACAGAATTGTCAAAGGGCTGCTCCTTATTGAAACCTGAATCAATTACCTGCTAAAAGTAAGTACTGCAGAGGAACATACTTGTACTGCAGATTTCCCACACTGCTATGTGCAGGTTAAAGCCCTTAAATAGTGCCTTACATCACAGGTTTCAACTTGGTGGGTGTAACTGCAAAACTGAAATCATCGCTAAAAAACAAACATAAAGATGCCAAGCTGACTTCCTGGCCACAGAAGCGGAACTGACAGAAACAAAAGCAGTGTGGGAAAGGTTCACCAGCAGTATGGTTACTTACTTTGCCAGCAAATAAGCCTGTTGCAGCAGCAAGGATCAAATGCTGGCTGGTCCTCATGTTCAGTTTTTCCACGAGATTCACAGCTCTGTTTATTTTGGGGAGTTTGTTTTGCCCTTGAGCAGCAGTAGCCACCCATTACATAAAGCTGGACTGGCTACATGGCACAGATTAACAGAAACCAGCTCTGAAGTTAATGTTTCATTCATCTTTACGCTTGTCACGTTTGTATGGTAGAGAGATTTTGTACAAAAAGGCTCTGGGCATGGGTTTGCAGGCATGTGTGCACACGTGCATTCTCACCCCACCTAATGCAATCAGCTGGCAGGGAGCTCCCAGATTACCTTAGGCCCCTGTGTAATTCCAAATCAAAGAGAGATACTGACCATAGGGTATTAAAATTTGACCAGTCATGGGGACTTTCTAAAAGGTTGGTAAAGGAAAGCTTCTTGCCCCCTCCCTCAAGCTTTGAAACAAGTCTGTGGCTGGACTCTGGAGAAAAAGGGGAATTTCTGCTTCCTGGTGCCTTAGTTAAAATTTTTTTTTAGGGTAATGTCGTGCTTTTAATCAAGAGAAAATGTCCAGCAACACCTCATCTTTTTCCTCCTTCCCAGACCACAATCTACTTTTGTGTAAAATTAATAAAATTATAAAATAGCATGTCCAGGACTGGAGCAAGGATCATCTCCTGCAGATCCTGCCAGCACTGGCCTTCCAGCTACTGCAGTTCCAGCTTTGATCAAATGTCCTGAAGCTGTTGACTCTGGTGGCTGTTGCTGATGTGCGTTTCCACATCGAATCAGATACAGAGGAGAACACACGATAGAAAGTTGTAAACATGAGCAAAGAAATAACGAATGTGCCATAAAGGCAACAACAGCCCTCAAGTCCCCAATATTAGAGCATCCACCATATCTGCTTCTGCTGACCTTACCTAGAGGGATTTGCTCTGTAAGATGAAGAAACTGTCATATGTACTTACAGAAATCAGTAACATACTGAAATATCGGAATTTTTTAAGGACTGCTTTTTGTTGTCTGTTTTTTAGTTCAACTCTGGAAAAATTGTGGGCAATCTTCGATTTCATAAAAATTTTCCCTACAGGCTTTTACATACATATCAACCTGAAGCAGATTATCCATTTTTTTCAGCACTGAAAAATGAGATTCTTCCCAGTGGTTTAGCAATAAACACTTAGAAATTTTTTAAGCTTATTGCAAAGCAAAACACTTTAGTGTAGTTTGAAAAATATTTTCTTCCTGAGAAATACATTTTTTATTTCTTCTATGCCCCCATAGTGTGGTTTTCCAGTGCTCAAGAAAAGCCAACAGGTCATGATGATACCAAACTGCTCTTTGGGAAAGCATCATGAAAATGAAAGTTGCCTATTGTGACTTTTTTAATGAGAAACCTGGGCTTTCTGGTTTGCACATCTTTACTTATTGCTGAGACATTTTATAGTGGGGCAGGATTTCTAAACCTATCTTGAAACTAAATGGTTAACATGAATGAATGAATGAATGAATGGATAAGACATTAACCTAGGAAGTAGAAACTGAGGCAGAGTATGTGTACTCTGAAGCAGTACAGAAGGAAAGAGATGCCAGTAGAATCGCAGAACTCCTCATTGTGTCTGAGAAGAAAAAAATCAACATATTAGTGCTAAGTGAAATATACCTTTAGGAATCTGGCTTGAGTAGGGAATTGTGTTAAGAGAAAGCATCAATAAGGAGATACAATACAAATAAAAAAGGCATGATATGTAAAAATTAAGTTTTGCTTTAAGAATCATATTTTTGTGGGACAGTTTACTATTTGCAATTATAGTAAGGAACCCTGGGACATTTAGCACCAATACTACAATCTTTTTTGAACCAATTAGCTCATTACCTGATGCAACATTCTCTATGAAGACAAGCTTCTGTCAGCAATTTGTTGCCCCCCTCACACCTGATTTTAAATATTAAATTGGGCCATCAAAATCTACCATGGCCATCCAAGGCACAAACCCACAGCCATCCACCTCTACTATAGTCACAACAACTGAAAGTAGAACTTACTATAGAACACTATTTCATGAAGGTGGAAGAGCATTACTTTTATTTTTTATCTCTTGCACATATGTCCCAGGGAGAATTCACAGTCTGTGCTTCCCATTTCTGGAAACAACGCACTTTACTTTGTAAACACTGGTCATATGCATCACTTAGGTATCCGTGGTTACATAGATGTAAAGAGCTCTTGAATTACATCCTACTTGTTTTCCAGCTTCTGTGTCTGTGAGGGCTGCTGCAGCAGCAAAAACCGTGGGTCTGAACCAGAGTCTACCAAGGCTGACAAGGAGATGACATTAAATACAAATCTGAATATCTGAATAAATTAGGCAGCTGGTACAACCCCTGTTGGTCTTAATTTATATGCAGAGTAAGCAAGGAAAGAGGAGGGAAGAAGGCAATAGAAACTACGAAGGATTTTCCAAGCCCACATCATCTTTCCATGGTATCAAAAACCTGTTACTTGTTTTTCCAGCACATTGCACTTACATGGACACCAGTGACACTGCAGAGTCTGGATCCGCTGTAAAGGTCATCCTGGGCTGCTCAGATCAGTGGAGCTCTGCTGGCCCCATCAGATGCTGGAGAGGCTACCATGCCAAGACTCCATGCCAAGCCTACCTTTCCCATCCCCACAGTGAAACAGGGCTAGGAACATCCTCAGCTTCTCTGCCAGGGGGCATTCTCCAATACACATCCAATGAAATTCAGGAAGATATCCACTGCTGGCCTTTAAGTGGATGCAAAAAAAGAAGGAGGGTGAAACTGGCATTCCATAGATACCCTTTGCTGCTGTCTGGGTTAAATAAAGGAACTTCACCATTCTCATACCAGAGTTAATTACCCAAAGAGAATAAAGTGCTGTTCAAGAAGCAGAAATTCACTGTTTTTACAGAGGTTAATACATGCAGTGGCTCATTCCAAGCTATGTTGTTCTAAAAAAATGAAGGTGATCTGTGTTCTGCCACCACATTTTGAAAATTACTGTTTAGTCTTGGATCAGAGAAGAGCTTGATGACACCTTGCTGTAAAAATAAAGTGATAGATTCAGGTCTGCATTTTACAGTCCCACAACACTGATCTTTGATATTTCTTAGGCAAACTTTCTCTTTGAGGTTTGGAGACGGTTTTATTGGTTTCTTTTCTCCTAGAAAAGGTTTGTTGCTCATATTCAACCTCTGAAATCTCTTGCACACTCCCTGTCATACTGTTTTTCAAAAACAGCATTTGATCTTGTGAAATAAATAATATTAATAATTCATGAGAAAGACATTTTAAAGCCCAAATTCCACCCTTCCCTTCTTCCTCCTACTTTTTTCATTTGGCATTAAAGCTATTATAAACAGGCATATTTTGGTAACAAGCTAGACTGCATGTGGATAGCAGGAGTATCATCAGTTGGAGAGGCAAAACCACACACAGAAAAAAACTCCTTAAATATAACACTGGAACAATAAATACTGCCAAGACAGTATTGATTCAGCATACTCTTGAAATATGTTAAAGCTTTTAATTCCATGCTCTCTCACTCTTTTTCCTTAAGACCATATTACATGAAGTCATAGACCTTTCTGCGACCTTATACTACAGCATTTGAATGTGACTGCCAGCATTGGCAACATTCTCAGGTTTGTGAACGAAAACAGATTGCTGTAGAAATGCATCTCCACAAATCTGTGTTCCTAAGTTAGCAATTTGTTTCATTCATATATTTTATAAGCCATTATTTAATACTTTTTAAAAGCATATGAGATTGCAAAACCTTAAACTTACCACATTGTTTTATGAGTGACAGATAGTGGTAATAATTGTATACCAAGTTCTAACATGATAACATCAGTTTTCAGAATCCTTCAATCCCACAGCATGTCTGGCTGCTCTTTAATAAAAGGGAGTGGTTTTAAGGATCCATGAACAGTTTGTGTCCCCTCTGGCTCATGAGAAATGCCATCAGAAGAGAAGCACACTTCTGTTTCAAATGCCCTAAGCACAGACTGGGTGACAAGCTAGAAAAAGAGCCCTTGTCACTGCACACAACCCAGGCACAGCTGATTCTTGGTGACAAATAGGGGAAAGCTGATGCTCCTCAGCTTTGTTCCTTGTAGGTAATTGAGATAGCACCAGGGATGAATAGTTGGGGTGACACTCCTTGCAGAGAGGCTTGTACTTGCCCCTGGTCAATCTCCAAATCTACAGATTCCCAGGGAACTCAGGAACATCTTGTGCCTGGAACCATTTAACTCTGCCCCTCGCTTGCTTTGGAGTCCACCTTTCATCAGGATTCCTGCTCTTACAGCTGTCCTGAAGTCATGGAAGAACACCAGGGTAAATTAGCCCATCTGTTTTCATCTGACAGGCATTGAGCAAGACACAGTTTTAAAAAGTGCTTAAATAAATGCTTAACCTTAAGCTTGCTATTAAGGACCTAAGAAAATGCTTTCCTGTATTAAGAACAAGAACTACTGAAAAATGAAGGAGATATTCATTGTCAGCTGCACAGTCAGAGGCCTGGCAACAGAGAGAGGGAGCTGCTTTCAGGGTTTGCCAAAATCTGTGTGCGTGGGATGGGACAGTCAGTGGAGATGGTGGCCATGTGTGACCACAGAACAGGACACACACTGTGGTGTGGAGCTTTCACATGCCATCTTCATGAAAAAAAAAAAAATAGAGGGAGGATTGCACAGCACTACTTTTTGACAGTGTTTATGCTCTAGTGGCTTGGGCCATCTCACCCTCCAGATATTAGAGTGGCACAAGTCCCAGGGAGGCACAAAGACCTGAATTCCCAGGGATGCAGAGCCAGCTGTGCTGCCCATAGATGCAGGGGACACAAGCACAGGGGCAGTACCCTGTGCTATCACCTCAACCCCTCACACTGTTCTGTGCTCCCTCAGCTGTGGGAAGTAGAAGCAAACAGCTCAAATTTTCTGTGATGATGAGGGTAGTGAAGATCCAGGTGGCAGCTTCCCTACAGGTTCATAATAACTCTCCCTTTACAATGCAAATACCGCCTGCAGGTGTTTACTCCTGCCTTTTTACAAACTAAAATGAGACAACACATTTGCACATGACTAATCTTTTCATAATGCATTTTACCTCCTGCAAACTGCTTATAAATGTAATTATTTTAAAAAAGACTGAGAAGTCTGCCAGATCTTTATATATAGGTCCTTGTGGATGACACAATCCATCACCTTTCCAGTAAAGAACTATACAAAATGAAATATTTAACGGATGATAAATTAAATATTAATGGCCAATGCATCACAGACATCTCCAAATGTTTACATGAGTATATAAGTTAGAGTGCTTACTTATGTAGCAGCTCAGTCTGTTCCCACCTATCTTGCCTGCTAACTGCTTCATAGGCCTCCAAGCAATCCCATGGTACCAAAATCACCTCTAAGCAAAAATTCCAGCTCCAGAAGTTGAAACCCAAGTTATTTCAGTTCCTTCTTTGGCATTCCTCACATATCCCTGTACCTCACCATGGGCTTCTGGGCTTTTGGCTTGCCTGTCTCTGTCTCCATTACCCACACTGAGTTTTTACTGTAATTGGAGTTCATGGTAGCACAAATAGAAAACATTTACCCTTTCACTGCCTTCCTTCACACAAGAACAAACCCAGCACCTTCCTCTGCTGGGGAATCTGCAGAGGTTCTGAGGGAAGTTTTGAGCTGGCAAGGGTGGGGAGGCTGCTCGGGCAGCTGGAAGGTGCTGTGTAAAGAGCAGGGCATCCTGCTGGGGAAATTAGAGAGCTGCTACCAGATTTATACCAAGACCAAGGCCCTAAACTTATTGACTTGTTTGACTCCCATGTCTTTGAAATCTGCACACTTTATAATACCAGATTGGAGGACAAGTACTTTGGCAGCTTGAGAGGGGAGTTTTGAAAAAGTCAAAATTTTCCACCGCAAAATTAGTTTGCTGACAAAGAGCATTAGGTCATTTGGGACAGACACTGTCTCTCATGGAAATCAGTGGGGTTTTAAATACTGTAATTTTTTCTCAACACCTGACAAAGATCCTCATTGTGGCAGTTCACTCAAATTCCTCCACTGACTTCTCTTGAGCAAGACAAAGCAAAAAGAATGTAAAGTTTCCATTTTCAATCCCCTTCAAAATAGCTCAGGCATGTATGATGGAAGTAACTGAGAGAGGTAATTGTAGCAGAGTGGCCCAATTACTCATACTTCAAAACAACCCAAAACTCCCACCTGCTATGAGTGAAGGGCTTAAAAGGTGTGGGTTATGAAACAGATAGAAGCATCATTTCAGACCTATATAGGTATCATTTTAAATTTGGTTTTCTTTATTCTTACTACAAATTATCATTCCTAAATGAGGCTGTTGCCTGTGACTGGTGTTTGTGTGTAGTTGTTTTTCTTTTTAATTTGAAGCTCCTGTTTCAGATGAATTAAAGCCTCCAATCTCTATAGGAAACTGAATTTTGGAAGATTTGTGTAGTGCAACTAAAATCATAAAGCCCTGCCCCAAGGTTAATTGGGTTTGTGCCTTAACTTGGCCTGTAAATGTTCCAGACATGGAAACATATCCTTTATAGAAAGGATTTTCTTTGTTTTCCTTGGATTTTTTTCTTTTTTTTAACAAAAAACCCCTCTCATTATGAAGATCAACTATAAACTATTCCACATAGTTTGGGTTGAGTTGGAGTCTCCTTGTGATAAGTCCAAGTAACAGAAGCCTTTCTTTACCCTTAATTACAGTAGCAGTGTTGGGTGGTGCTGCATTAAACTGACCTATGGTTTTATGTTAGCTGTGCTAAATAAATAAAAAAATCACAATTTCCCAGAAACAAACACAAGCATATCTTATCATTCACAGTGTGAAGTTGTTACTACAGTGCCATCTTCAGTGCGTTACATAAAGCAGAGTTTTCCTGTAGAGGATTTTTTTTCTTTTTTCTTTATGGGTTGGAAATGGATTAATAGAATTCCAACTGCAGAAGAATGAGTAAAAAAAAAAAGTGAAAGCCTTCTCTCTTTGTTAAAAAGAAAAAGAGTGTTGTTATTAAGAAAATAAACTATTATACAAGAAACATATGTAATTATTAGGCAAAGCAATCTGAATCTAAATTTTGAATCACAACCATATGTTTTGAGGCAAAATATGGTTGTCCTCATTTACTGCCAGTGACACTCAGCAATACCACGCAGAAATGTAATTTTGCATGTGCACACACATGTATAGCACATTACCAAACCATTAGAACTGTCAATGCAATCGTGACTATACTATTTACAGACAGGGAAAAACATGTATCTCCACACATCTGACAGAGAGCATGGGCCAGCTGTACTGTGGGGGAAATCCCATTTGGTCAAACAAGTTCTTCCTACCCAGTCCCCAGAGTTTAGACTGGACCCAGCAGTGATTACTCTTCCTATTGCAAAAGGGACTGGCCCACATACCGAACAGCAGACAGCCAGGGAGAGTCCTACATTCTTGATGACAGAGCTCCTGTGTTACTTTGCTTCCCTGCAATGCTAGAAGAAGGATGTTACTGAGCCCTGCCACAACCTTGCTCCTTGGCCCAAGGATGTTGTGGGCCACGGCACAGGTGTGCTCCAGAGGGTACAGGAGAAGGAATTTTGGCAAAGGCCACTGCCATGCTTCTGATGTCTCTGAGTGTATCTAGCTCATGATGACTCTGGTTCTAGCTCATTGCAAATGCCTGCAGAGTGGGTATGAATTCATGTTGTTCCTTTAGCCCCACATGCACCACTTGGGCAAACTGACCTCATCCATGTAAAATGTCAAAGGGAATTACTTGTGTGGAGAAATGAAACAGGAGCAGAAGCCAACTCCACATCTCAGTCCCACACCTTGTCAGGGTAGCAAAAACGACCAGAGGTGCCAATGACACTGGAAAATATGAGTGATTTTATTATTATGATGCAGATGTTCTTTTGGGAGGGAATGTATTTGCTTCTCCTTTTTAGGCTTACATATTTTCTTGCAGATGGCTCAGAGCTGTATTGCTCTGTACAGAGTAAACAGTTCTATTTAATAGCTGAAGAAGAAAAGTCTACAAAAAGGAAAACACAGCTTATCCACTTTCAGTAATATTTCTCAATCTGAACAATAGAGCACTGTGCAGAGTACAATGGTACTTCCCTTATGAAATGGATTGTATACTAATAATACTCATCATTTGTATGCTGCTTTCATTTTGAAAGCACATTACAAATGTATAGGAATCCTTACCAGAACACTTTACAATTTATAATCCTTACTATCTTTGCTGTCATAAGTGGTATAAATTATTTGACAAAGCAACACAGAGAAAATGCGTCACTCTGTTGTTTTGTTGACCAATACAGCAAAATCATAAAATCATGCTCATGGCATAGCTCCAACAGCTGAATTGAAACTCCAGATTCTAGGGGAAGCTATTTAAAAGATAAAACCTCTTATGGCATCCATAGCTTATATTCTTGAGAAAGAATTACAAAGTGGGGGCCTTGTTTGTTGGCACAAACCAAATTTTCCCCAAATCAATTCCTAAATATTTCATTTGCACTTTCTGAATATTTCACTTCCTTAAGGCAAATTTTGATTGAACAAAAGGAAATCTTAAATCTAAGTTATTAATGATATTTTGGCTCTTTATTTTCTTTTAAAAAATAGAGAATTAAAAGCAAAGCTTTTTTTCTAGCCATTTGGAGCCAATTTCCTGATCATATTTATAAAATCACTGACTTTTTGAACTGATCATAGAAGTAAAGATCTTTGTAAATATAAAATTGCAATGACATGGTGATATTTAAGAAGGAAACAATACAAATGCCAGTTATTTCAAAGTGTTAATCCCATACAAAAAATGTATGACATTGGTAGTTTTGTTGCTAACCAACTTCATCAAACTGCAGGCACAACTCAACAGGAGCCTGAAGTCTGGTCCTGAGGAACACCTGCAGATGTAACTTCCATTAAAGCAAACAGATAGGGAGCATTCAAAACTTTGCATTTCATTTCTACCACAAAAAAGGCAGAAAGACATTGAGGATGAATCTGCAACTAAATTGTGCCCTGAGCTGCACATGTAAGTCCCTTGGCACCCAGGGGAATATTCTAACCCAAGAATAGAGGCTGAGAAGTTGCATTCTAAAAATATAAACACAACTGCTTTATTCCTCTCACTCTTACTAAAATACTTTAATAGTACAGATATTAAACAACAATGTGATCATTCTTTAAAATACCATATTTTTCTTTCTCACTCTGGAAAAATTCAAATCCAGCACATTTTGCTTTTCAGAAAAAAAAAAAAAAAAGGGGGAAGAAAAAGAAAAAAAAAGGAAGTTATTCTCCACAAATCTGTTTTTGGGTATAAGCAAACACAGATGGCACATACACGAGACTGGTGACCTGGAGCCTTATTTGCAGTGTATAGACAAGAAGAATACCCTGCTGAGAAGGACTCACAGGGTCTATGAAATCCTGCCAGGGAGCAAGAAAATCTGCTGTATGGTACATCCTTTCCTGCAGTTTCTTGCAGTGAAGAGCTCAAAATCTGTCAAAACATGCTGCCCTTTGTGACTCTGCTCATTGAGATGCACATCCAGTACAGTGTCTCATATTGAGATGTCAGCACTAATGTTGCACATGAAGGAGCCCCTACCAAAGCCACTGCTCAGCAAACACTGGGCACAGACTGACCCTCACACCCAAACAGCTCCCACTGTGCACAAAAATCCACATTTTAAAATACATTCACATTTTAAAATAATTTCTGAGAGATCTGTATTACATCTGGTTCAACCTGAGTAATTTGTGCAAGATTTTCAGTGAACAGTGACACCAAAGCCTAGCTCAGGTAAGTGGGTGCAGATGTCTGCAGGATTTAGTCTGTCAGGATTTAATTGACTCAATCACATTTCCTTTATACTGCACAACTTACAGTCGTGGAAAACCACGATTGTCCAGCTTCAAAAGCCCAGCACAAAACTTCCCAGGAGAAGCTTAAACCATTTCCTACTTTTCTGTTTTGGATCATACACCATCTGACGTGAGCAGAAGCCATTCAGGACAGGCTCTCAGTTTGCCTTTTTTAGCTGTTTTCTAGGAACTGACAAATCCCACTTTTCTGCCTCTTTGGAAACTGCCATCAACCCAAGCCTAGAAAAGCCTTCAGCTGTAAAGGACTGGCTCACTGAATGTGAAATGAGAGCATGGAGTGATAAGATGCTCTGGAAGGTCATAGTGCACACATTTCCAGGAAATTACATGAAATTAAACCAAAAAATTAAATTCTTGTGGGTGAGGGAAACTTAGGAATATTCTTTGTTAGTCTACTGTAAGAAAATGATGATTAAACCATTTAGAGATCACTTTCTGTTTTCTGGTTAAACAAAAACCAAAGAGAAGGGAGGTCCCACTCGTTACTCATCAGAGTTGTACTACACTGCATTAAGCCTTCACATACACGCATATAAAAAATTCAGATTTAGCGACTAGGACTTTATTTTTCTTATCTTTATTTGTGCTTTTGAGGAATTATTTATGGAGTTATTACTTAAGGAATGGAAATTCATTATAACTCAGTGTCTGTCTGTTACCAGTGGCTGGTATTTTAAAAATAACAGACTGAAATGTACTGCTTTCAGACAATGAATTAATTATCTCAAGTACTGCTAGTAAATGCAAATTAAATTAGGAGTAAAACAAAGATACTTGCAATAAACTCCCTACTCAATGAAAAACAAGAGTGGAGTAACTTTGCTCCATTAAAGGGAGAAAGTAAATTATATTGTTAAGAAAGCATTTTTATTTTATGTGAGATCTACCCCAAGTGTCTGTATAAACCAGCAAATTTATATAATTTTGCACTCATAGTACAGCTCTGGGATGCCCACAGCTCTTGAATCATTGTGGAGTTCCACTGACATCAAACAGATAGAGGACTGCATTTGGTCTGTGCTCTCCCTACAGTCATTTGAAAACAGCAACAGCTTTACCACACAAATCAACAGAGTATAAAGCAAGATTATATTACATTTCAAGTCAAAATTTACTTATTTTTATTTCAATGATGGATAGATCTTGTACTTTCTGCTTTTTTTGTTCACTAGGGCAAGGCGGATTTGATTGAAGCCTGTTCAGTCAGTCTGGATTTACACTGATAAATTTCTGAGGAGTTTGTCCCTGAGCAACAATATTCTTATTTTTGTTTTCCAACACAGCATCAATCATAATACATATGGATGAATAAACTGAAATTGGAAATAAAGACTAATAATGACAAAACATATTATCAGAAAACTCTCCAAGTTCCTCTGCATTCAGGAAAGCAGTGCACACTTATTTTTAAAACATGAATAATTAATTCTTGGTTCTTGAGTTTTTCTTTAGAAATAAATAATATGGAATATTATATGTAGGCTTTTCTCAACTAATGCTGTGGGTTTGTTCCTAATGTTAAACTTCAACTAGAAGTGAAAAAAAATCTGTATCAAGTCCTGATTTTCCATTCCATATCTCATTCTGATTCTCATTCACTGCCATTATAATGCATGTTAAACCCTGCTCAACAGAGAATGTTTAATCTAAATGTAATTCTCTTCCTGCTGTTCTCCCTTGCCATGAAGATTTTTACGAGGCTTTGTAAACCATTTTAACACCAAAATATAAATTTGGAAGTTAAACTACCTAAAGATGTCTTTGCAACTTTCAGTTATTAAACTAACCTAACCAAATGAAATAGTAGATGGATTGGTGCTTTTCCTTCTTCTGAGAACAAATTAACTTTTCTTTCCTCTGAAAAATTGTTATTGAAAATGACTAATAAGAAGAGAGCAGAATGAAAGCAAATTTTATTCTAACGTTAGATTCTAACCTTCTAACATTTGATTCCCTAATATTATGTAATTGTTCCTCTAAGCACTTCTGGGTTGAAGAACTGAGAATCCAACTAAAAACTAAATTCTGCTTGTGGTAGTAATGGAAAAAAAAATCACTGATTTTGGAGGGATTATTTGCATAACGGGAAAGGAATTTTTTGTTGGACAACAGAAGATGAAAAAAACTTTCTAAAACACAACAGATTGCCAAGGTGGTTAGAAAACATTACTGCATAACTGCTTTACAGATTCTGTCTCATCCATATACAAATAATGCAAAAGAGAATATCACAGGCACTTAACAAAGTCTAGTTTCAGAAATACAATAGTACCAAACAATTTTATTAATATTTCATACAAATTTTGAAGTCAACACTGACTAGTATTTTGATGTTGATGAAGGCAAACAAAATTAATAAACAATAGGTTTCTGTGTTTTACATTGGACTGGATGTCATAACTAACTGTCTTAAACTAACCTAAAATAGTAATGATCAAAACAGGGTAAACCAATACATTTTGTTTTCTTTACTTTATTTCAAAATAGAGTGATTATAAATACATTCTTGTTATATTTCCTTCCTAACTCTTTGGATGCAAAAAAAAAAAAAAAAGTCTCACTGTGCTCATTTCATACAATATCAACATACAAATCATGCAAAAGATATAGATATTATACCACCATCAAGTTCTGGATGTTTTTTCTTGATTCTGAAACATTTGTTAACATTATTCACAAGGCCATGCCTTTATAATTATCATCATTATGGCTTTTTAAAAAAAAAAAGCATTTAAAAATATATTTATAATAGATTGCTGCATTATTGTCAATCTGAACACTAAATGCAAAACATAAATCACCTGTTCTTGTGTTCTTGCACCGCGGTATTTGCTTTCTGATAAAATTGCACAATTTTTTTTCTTTTTCAAGGAAACAATTACACTTTATTGATTTCATTTAAAAATGGAAAGTTCTTTATAATACAATGGAGACAACAGATTATGTCAACATCTTCACTGGTTTAGTTTGTCTATGGGTCTTAACAGCCATTTTACAAGCATGGCCACTCAAACCAATATAATGAACAGACAGACCCGTGAAGTCACACCCAAGAGTCACCTTCTCAGAAAGACTGACCAGAGATTTGAATGGACATCACACTAAAACTGCTGTGCAGACACATACACTGTTTCAAAACATGGAGAAAATAAACTGACACTAAGGTTGCCATTGAAAGTAACAATTTCACAGAAAAATAGTGTTTTGCCAGCTTCTGCATTCTTCACTCACACTATTATGCCTACATATTGCACCATATATTGTAAAACACTTAGGGACAATTTCTACAGGAAGGTCCAGATTGTGCAACCTTTACTGATGCTGGTGAACCTACACTCAACTGGGGTTACCCACACGAATCACTGGGCTTTATGGATTTATATACAATGGTTCTGAGCTGGCTTGTTTTGAAGTCAATGACAAAACCCTAGCTAAGCCCTACTCTTGGGCAAGTATCTAATTATTACCTCATGAATAGTACCTCTGCACAGGATTCAGGTTGAGGTGAAATGCTTTACTGGAATTGGGGTCTCAGTGATCAGAAAACTCTGACCCAGTGTAATAGTACAGCATAATAGTTCAGTTCTTTTGATCAGCAAACAGAAGACATCACTCCAAAACCAAAACCAAAAAACAAAACAAAACAAAACTCCAAAAGTACAAAAATCAAAACAAAACAAACAAAAAAACCCCAAACAACAACAACAACAAAAAACCCTAAAAAAAAAACCCCACCAAAAAAAACCCCCAAAAACCAGAAAGAACATCACCAGAAAACCTCACATCATAAAATAAAATAAAAAGCCCCCTTTTTTTTTTAGCTGAGGAAGGTATGATAATTTATCGCTGTTCTTCTGACTCAGGGCAACAGAAGTCATAAGCACATCAGTTTTACCATCACTTAGAAGTACTTCCTTACTTGCTGTTTTTAATATTTTTAGCACAGTCCTCTCAGGAGGATCATATAGGACATGCCAGTGACAAGGCACTGGTGTGTCAGACACTTTCTGCTTCGGCAAACCCCGGTGAACTTGGACACATCCTCGAGGCCACAGAGCACTGGGACAGATCCAGGGACCTGTGACAGACCCAGGGACCTGTCACCCTCAGCCTGCTGAAGGAGCCAGCAGAGCCCACTTGGTCACTGCATCCTGGACACTCCTTAATCCACAGAAAATGAACTCACATGCTCTCACCCAAACCTTAGCCATGCATTGCATCATTGGTCAACCAGGAACTTTTTATGCCAGAACTGCATGTGTAGGCAGTATCCATGTCCTCAAAATCCCCATGACATTCTGAATTAAGTCAATTATTGCACATGGATAGATGCAGCTTTTTGAAAGAAACGCAGCCATTCATTTATCTCTCATAATTTTATTATCTGAAGTCATGTATATACTTTGCAGTATGGAGAAAAATAATAAAAACACCCTCTTTCTAAGCCAAAAGAGCATAAACAAATGTCTGAAAGAAGAGAAATGTTTTGTTTGCTTGCTTTCTCTTAAAAAAAGAAGCAGAGCTTTTTTTTTTTCTTTCTTTTTTTTGGGTCTATTTCGATAAAAATATACTGCAGGCTGTTTGCCAAGTATCATTCCAGAATAAAAATTTCAACACAGTGTCATAAAGCCTTGAAATTAGAGGTTTATATTGGAAACAGCTGACACAGCCTTCTCCACAGTATTATTATTGAGTCTTGCTCTAATTTTTGCTAGCTTCAAATTCATGAAAAGCGTTCATGTTTATATTCTACTATCTTAATTGACTTATGTATTGATTATAAAAGGTAGGGAGGGGTAAAGGTTCTGAAAGCAAGGGAGATAAGAGGGTCTTATTCAAAGCTCATCAAGTCAAAGAAATTTTGTTAATCTCATCGCATAGATTTGCTGTAGGATGCTTTACCAATATATCTCCATTCTTACGTCGAAGTACCATCTATCAGTGAGATCAAGGGGGATTTTCCATTCTCCTACCTTTTTTCCTGGCTATTCAGATTCAGCTTTCACAAGGGCAAGCTTTTACTCTCGAGTTATGAGCTACAGAGTCCTCTGAACTGAGACCACTATATCCATTTTGCACTATGGTTTTAGACAGGTTTTGCCATAGTGTTCACTGTTCTGATCAGGTTTTGCTGACTAACAGCAGCCAGAGGGATAAGAACAGAAAACTTCTACATGTACAATAAAAATATTCCCCTTAGCATGAATTCCTGTAAATACTTGTGAAAAGTATTCAGATTAAGCTGTAGAGACCTGAAAAGCAAGAAAACTGATGGCAAATAACTGCCTGGGACACAATACTAAAAAACTAATCAATCTATTTTAAAATGCACCATTGGTAACAAATCTGAAATAAGGTAATAATATGCTAATCTCACAAGAATAGTACAGAACAATTTTATCATTATTATTATTATTATTATTATTATTATAATATCTGATCACTTAATTCTGGATGATGCTATACATTACATCCCTGGTTGCTGTTTGGTATATTGTTCTGGTTTTATTTATACTGAATGATTAATGCATTGTGATCAGGAAAACAAGTCAGGCATATTAAATACATATTAAGGAGTACATATTTCTTCCTATGTAGTATACAAAGTATTTCATAAATATGAATTATATTACAAAAATAATTTCTGCTACGCTCACACAGTAAGCACTTTGACAATTTTGGACAACCTGTTGGGGTTGTAAGAGTTTCATGTAACGGAGAAGGAACTTTAGTTTTAACTGGAGATGATTCTTAGAGCAGATTCTGCATAAATATCAAATATTTTCTTCAGATGTCATGAATACTGCAGAAGTCAGGTTGAACTATTTTCCTTCTTTCTTTTTTTTCTTAATTTTTTGTATAGACATGTATGCTTCAAGTGGTCAGATTTATTTCATACGTATGTAATGCATGGTATATTTTAAACAAATATTTGCACAATTTAACATTATAATTCCAGTGGTTTCAAGATGCAGCCCATAAATGTAACCAATTTACACATACTATTGAATGTTCTCTCTTTGCATGCTTGTTACTTTCCAGATAAGCTTTAAACAGTGCCATTAGAACACCACAAATCAAAGGATTACTCCAGTTCCACCAACTTAAATCCACGTGCAGGATGAAGGACCCAGCTGAAGTACAAATATCAGTACCAGGTTTCTTGTGTTTGTTCTAACAAATCACAAGGAGACGATGGTTTGCATTTAAGATACAAAACATATATGCCTCTTGAGGTTAAATTCAGTGTAACGTGTATAAAGCATCCCTTTGGCAATAGAGTTTGCAGTATCCCTACAGGATTCCACAGGGCATGAGCTTTATGGAGTAAAATCTATTAAGGAAATTCTCCTCTACTTGACAAATCATACGCAGCTACAGTTAATCAGACACCCTTGGATACACCTGCCTCTATGCCTATCAATATAATATAGTATTTGGAAGTTAAAAGTCAACAAAAGGCACTTTCATCATTAAATTAATGTTCTCTGTAGGCAATAAGATTGTATGACCTATATTTTATTCAAAGCTGTTTGTTCTTCAAGAACTTGTAGATAGTCAGGTGAACCTTGAAGTTTAGCTTTTAGTTCAAAATATTCACTTTTTCTTTGTTCTACTACAATTTTACTATGATTACCACCTATTAGAGATTTCTTGTTTTTTTTGTCTTGCAGTTTCTCTGGGTAACGTATTTCAAAGCCACTGACCCCTATGCTGTTGTACTCTTTTTTACTTTCTAGAAAATTTTGAATAAATACATTGGAATCCCTTCCAGGGAATAACTCATCCAGTTCATCGATTGTGCTAAGTCTTTTTCTTGTATCCACATGCAATAAATCTTTCTCCTTGTCATTCATATTTCTCAGAATGACTTTCTGCCCTGGTGGGTCAGCAAACGTGAAGCCTGTTTCAGACTCTTTCAAGCCACAGGTATGACTTTTGCTCATCTGCTCAATGGTTTGAGGGATGAAGGCCTCTGCACCCAGTCCATCTTTTTTGTTTGACTTGTGATCATGCTTTCTTAGCTGCAGTTGCATAGAACTGCACTCTTGGTTTCCAATCCCTTCATGCTTTATGGTTGGTTTTTTGTTGCGCCGAAGCACAAAAACAAGAAGACAAAAAGCAACAAACACTGTTAAAATCAGCACAACCAGTATGCTGAGGATTAGGATGGACAATGGAACTGGGCCACCAGGAGGACTCCGGACTGGTCCTGGTGGTGTTGTAAAAATAACAGCAGGCATGGGACTAGTAAATAGAGCAGATGGCTTGTTTAAAAGTTTAGGACAGAGAATCTCATTTTTCAGAGACTTAAGTTCTATGTTAGCAAACTGAACAGGTGTTTCACATTTCAATTCCTTCACCACAATACCGTCATTTAGCTTTTCAAGCCACAGTTTTAAAGCGACTAAATCACAAGTGCAGTCCCATGGATTACCTTCCAAATCTATTTGTGTAAGAGATTTTAGCTGATCAAGAACACCACTTACAGGTAAATACATGAAGTGATTGTTCCTCAGATTCAGTCTAGCAAGTGGTGCACCAGCAAAAATGTATGCTGGCAAGCTTCGCAGAAGATTGTTGTTTAGGTAGAGCAACTGCAAATTTGGCATTAAGTCAAAGGTGCCTGCTAGGATTTCTTTGATAACATTGTATTCCAAATACAGATACTGCAAATTGTGGAGGCCAGCAAACATTTCTGGGCTCAGACGCTCTATCTGATTGCCATTGAGATACAATCTCCGTAAATTTGTAAGGTTGCGGAAAACATCTCCTTTGATCGCTGAAATCCGATTGCTGCCTAAATGTAGCAAATCCAGCCCCTCAAACTCAGCAAAATCTGTAGTTTCCACATCCTTAATATAATTGCCATTTACATGCAGTTTCTTGGCATTTAAAGGTTTTGGTACAAGTTCAGCCATTGATTCTATATTTCTTTCTTGGCAATTTACACTTAATCCCAAGTCTGAAGGATGAGTCTTGCAAACACAAGGGACCGGACAAGGAGTTAAAGGAGGCACCCTGGTCTGGTAAGATACGATCTGACTGAGATTGCGATTGGACAGTGCTTTGCCTGCTACTATCCCCGAGATCTTCGAAGGATTTGTAGTCTTTGGCGGCTTTGTGACTAATCTGTGCACTGAAGTTTGAGTGGTGTGGCCATTGGGCGTGCTGTAACCGGGCTCCAGCTGCGAGGGAGGCAGGATGCGCACGTCAAAATCACTCCCCGTCCCCATGGAGCACAGCTCCTGCTTATTGGTTTCTTTCAGCAGCCTTCCATACAAGTCACTGGGCGTTTCACAGATGGCCTCTCCAATGTAGATGTTATAGGGCATGTTCTCCAGCCACGCTTTCAAAGGCAACAAATCACAAGTACAATTCCAGGGGTTGTCTTCCAGCTGCAATTCAACAATTCGCCCGATGTGTTCCAGAACTCCAATGTACGGAAGCTTCTGTATTCGATTCCCCCGTATATCCAGATGGGTTAGAGAAGCAAATCGAAAAATATTATCAGGAAGGAATGAAATCAGATTGTCATTAAGTATCAGGACTTTCAGCTTGTGAAGCTTATTGAAGGCTCCCCGTTCAATAAACTTGATTAAATTGTAGTCAGCTTGGAGATACTCCAAGTTCTCTATGCCAAGGAAAGTGTCAGCCCGGAGAATTTTTAATTCGTTGTTGTTCAGGTGCAACTGTTTTAATGCACTAAGACCCATAAAGGCCCCTCCCTCAATGTTCTGTAACTTATTATTACCCAGTTGCAAGGACACTGCATGTGTAAAATTAAGAAAGGAATTTGGATATAGAATAATTAGCAGGTTGTTTTGAAAGTTGAGGTGATAAAAATTAGACCATGGTGGTTTAAGCTGATTTGGTCTGTAGACTGCAACCTTCTCACAGTTGACATAGAGTACATTCTCAACTGACACACAGGAGCAAACATTGCAAATTTCCACAGATATATCAGCATCTGCAGTTGTAGAAGAAACTGGAGATGACAGAACCAGAAAGAGCCACAGAATCATCTTCTTATGATCAGCAAGCAACCTTAGGCTCCCGAACAAAGATAAAGAATCTAAAGAAGAAAGAAGGAAAGAAAAAGAAAACGTTTTTCAGTTGACATTGTTCCAAACCGTCATTTGGGTTAGAAATTGTATACCACTGAGCTACTGTACCTGCCAAGGATTATAGATAAACTACAAGAACTGAATTTAAAATAACATGAAAGACTTTAACAACCAAACAAATGCACGGAAGCTGGGATGATTTCAAACAGGGAATGTAAATTTCTGTAGACAAACACAAATAACTCTCAGGTCTGTCAAATGTATTTCTCTCTCTTGTACACACCAAGCATGCATAACTAACAAAGTAAAATAACCAAAGGAGATTCCAATTTTATGCATATTTACTCCCCTCAATTGTGCTCTGCTCACATGTTGCTGTGCATTTCAGGGATATTAAACACAAATGCTGATGTTATGCATGCCCAAACATCTGGTATGGGATAGCACAATATAGAAAGGATGGAGATGCTGACACAAAAAGCAATGCCAATGCTCAGTGTATGTATCTAAAGCAGCAACACATAGAGATATATCACTATGATAAAGATATTCACTCAAGGGCTACATAGGCATGCACACACATTGTTTCTGTCACTTCTGATACCTAGTTTAAATAAGTAGGTGGTAAACTGACTGCAGAAATACAACTATGCACCACACAAGATCAGCTCTGGGTGACCAGTGGAAGCACACAGATATGGAAGAAGCATGCACAAGCACACAGCCCCATCCCCTGGAATAACAATACACTGACTTGCAGAGCAAAACAAAGTCACAATTTGCCAGCCTGACATTATTGAAATCTGAGATTTTTTCCCCTAAAATATTATGTAATTTGATCTTATTCCTGCATTGATAAGAACCCTTTGCATATAGTCAGGCCAGCTGAGCTGCCATTTTTTACGCAGAAGAACTCAAGCCACAGCATTTCCTCTGAGTTTTAAGGTAGTGGTTTTTTTTCCCCTTTTTTAACAAATCAGGCAATAATCAATACATTGCACGCACACACACCCATATTCCATATTCCCATTACCCCCATTTCCCAACTTGTCCCTTTCATTTCCTGCTGTGGTAAACCACTGAGTTGGCAGGAGGGAGCCAGAATGAAAAGTGGAGAAAGCAGGAGCCAGCTGGAGGGAGGAGAACCGGGCTGGAGGGAGACACAAGGGGACGATGTGCCGGGGGACCTGGAGGGAGGGGAGAGGAGGGATGAGAAAAGACCGCAGGACAGAAGGACTAGAGGGAGAGGGAAAGCACAGAGGAGACAAGGAAGGATGAGAAGAAGGGTTGGCCGAAGGGGTCAAGGAGGCCGCTTATCGGGAGAAGGGGGAAGCGGAGCAGCGGCTGCCGATGCCCGCAGGCTCCCGACTCTGGCCGCGGCGAGCGCACCCCCGGGGGCGGACCGGTGCCCCGGTGCCCCCGCCGCTCCACCTCCCTCCCCCTGGCAGGCAGTCCTCCCGTGTCCCTGCCTCGCCCACGCTCGAGTCCTCTCTTCTTCCTCAGCCCCGGGGCCCCGGCCAGTGCCGAGCGGGCAGGCTGCGGGCGCTGCGCGGGGCTAGCGGCGGGGCGGCNGGCGAGCCCCACCAGCAGTGCCGGCACTACCGCAATTTTTTGCCGCATCCGGCTCGACTGGTGCCGGCTCCCCTCCGCCGTGGGCGCCCCGTCACCCCCTGGCTCGCGGCGGGGGAGGGCGGCAGGGGCACGGGCGCGCTGGCAGGGCGCGCACATCCCGGCCGGGAGCGGGCACAGCGCGGCGGAGCAGCCCCGCATCCCCTTCGCAACAAGGCACGACCGTGCTCCCCGCCGCTGAACGCACCAACCCCCCCG